>NQII01003033.1:0-61074 GCA_002778355.1 Clitarchus hookeri | reverse complement strand
TTGAATCTCCCGTTATTTTTATTCCTGAACTCTCTAATCCCATCAACATAGGTTTATATTCCTCGGGTAACCCCGCCAACAATAGGGTACCGATCCACTCATCATTCACGCTGAATCCCATATCATTAAGTTTATGACTGGTTGTAATTATTGTATCACAATAAGATTCCACGGACTTACAGTTTTCCAGGCGAGTTGTAACTAAAGTTCTGAGAAGTCCGACTCTTCTTGTCAGTCCTGAGTCTTCAAATGCACGCTCCAGGCAATCCCATGCTTCCTTGGCATTATTCACATTTTTAATGTGTGAATAATTTATTTTATCCACAGAGAGAATAATTTTTGAGAGTGCCTTCCTATCTTTCGTGCTGTCCTTTTCTTTTCCTTCGACTGCGTCCCACAGGTCGTCTAGTTGAAGATATGCCTTCATGGCAAATTTCCAGTCGCCGTAATTGTCCCGACCTACAAGTTTTCTACTTGCAAATGATGACTACTTGAGGCCATCTTAACTTGTATTACGACACTCGATGCACGCTTGTAAAAAAAAAACCGTTAACCGTCACTGTTTCTGTATTGTCGCACCACTCGAGTTACTGGGCCCATAACCACTTGAATTACTGCAAATAGGCAGAGAAGTGGACTCTAATGCTTCAAACATTTTCGTTTATTATACACACGGTTACACTTGACGACACATCGCTACAGATGCTTGCAAAACAACAGGACAGACGACTACCAAGCGTAGGCCATTTTGATACATGAATATCCATAGAGGTAGCAATCCAACAGAGACAGATTGAAACTTAGAGTCGCGAGGCAGGTGGATGCCTGCTTTATAGATTTTGAGAAGGCATTTGATAAGGTGCCCCATGGGAATTTGATGAAAGTGGATGAGCTGATACCAGACAAGTGGGTAGTGAAATGGATTGGGGACTTCTTCAGGGGGCGAAGACAGGTTGAAAGTGGGGGAGGCAATATCGGAGGAAGGAGAGGTTACGTCAGGGGTGCCGCAGGGAAGCGTACTGGGCGCTCTGTTATTTACCGTAATGGTAAATTGCATTAGTTTCGGGATTAGGGTGAAAAATAATATTGTTTGCAGATGATTGTGTATTGTTAACTTGCAGGCAGACATTGACAGGATATGGTTGTGGACCATGGATAATAAAATGAAGANAGATGATTGTGTATTGTTAACTTGCAGGCAGACATTGACAGGATATGGTTGTGGACCATGGATAATAAAATGAAGATAAATGTAAGGAAAACTTAGGTGGTGACGTTTACAAGGAAAATGTGGTCAGGGACATGCATATATGGGAGGGGAAAAAGAAAGAAGAAGCAGCAGATTATAAGTATCTAGGGATTGTTTTGCAGGGAGACCTCAGATGTAAAAACTGGGTAGAGAGGTTTGGTTTCAAAGGAAAGAAGGGCTTTGGGTATGTTGGGAAGGGTGCTGAAGGGAGTCAGCTGTGAGGCGAAGGAGAAGGCATATGGCACAATGGTACGGCCGATGTTAGCAGCAGTATGGGACCCGTACGTGGAGGTGGAGGTGCGAGAGCTGGAGAAGGTGCAAAGAATGGCAGCAAGATGGGTGAAGGATAGGTGGAGAAGGCAGGGGTAGGATGGTGAGGATGAAAGGAACTATAGGGAATAAGTGATGATGAAAGAAATGGGGTGAAGTTCCTTGAAGGATAGGAGGAAAGTTGAATGGCTGGTCAGGATGCACAGGGTGGTGAAAGTAGAGGGAGGGTGGGGAAGTTAACGCTGCCAGCTAAGTAAGGGGGTGTTTAGAGGGAAAGGAAACAACAGTGAGAGGCTCTTCAGAAGATGTGGAGGAGAATGGAGTGGGATAGGCAGTCTGTGCTTGTGAGTTCTGAGGTCTGTGAGGGAGTGGAATGTGTTGTGGGAAGAATTAGTGTCTGTGAGGGGGTGGGGGGAAGAGGAGTTTGGTCGGTTAGGGGAGAGGTGAGAGACCTCACCACTGGGTGGTAGCCTAATTGTGGGTGTTGGCTTTTATTAATGCAAAGGGGCTGTATAAGCTTTTATCAGCGACAACCCGAAAGATGAGGAAACTCTGAAAATTGTGTGTTTTGTTTTGTTTATTTTATCTAACGTAATTTTCAAAGAGCTTGCGGTCGCATATAGAAGCTGTACAAAAATAGTGATTAATTTTTATGGGGCGGTTTGTGGCTGGGGGGCGGGGAGGAATATTTGTAAGTTTGTTTGGGCAGAGCCTTGACCGCATAAGTGGGTTTATAGATATTGGTTNAGATGATTGTGTATTGTTAACTTGCAGGCAGACATTGACAGGATATGGTTGTGGACCATGGATAATAAAATGAAGACAAATGTAAGAAAAACTTAGGTGGTGACGTTTACAAGGAAAATGTGGTCAGGGACATGTATAGATGGGAGGGGAAAAAGAAAGAAGAAGCAGCAGATTATAAGTATCTAGGGATTGTTTTGCAGGGAGACCTCAGATGTAAAAACTGGGTAGAGAGGTTTGGTTTCAAAGGGAAGAAGGGCTTTGGGTATGTTGGGAAGGGTGCTGAAGGGAGTCAGCTGTGAGGTGAAGGAGAAGGCATATGGCACAATGGTACGGCCAATGTTAGCAGCAGTATGGGACCCGTACGTGGAGGTGGAGGTGCGAGAGCTGGAGAAGGTGCAAAGAATGGCAGCAAGATGGGTGATGGATAGGTGGAGAAGGCAGGGGCAGGATGGTGAGGATGAAAGGAACTATATATAGGGAATAAGTGATGATGAAAGAAGTGGGGTGAAGCTTCTTGAAGGATAGGAGGAAAGTAGAATGGCTGGTCAGGATGCACAGGGTGGTGAAAGTAGAGGGAGGGTGGGGAAGTTAACGCTGCCAGCTAAGTAAAGCTGTGTTTAGAGGGAAAGGAAACAACAGTGAGAGGCTCTTCAGAGGATGTGGAGGAGAATGGAGTGGGGTAGGCAGTCTGTGCTTGTGAGTTGTGAGGTCTGTGAGGGAGTGGAATGTGTTGTGGGAAGAATTAGTATCTGTGAGGGGGTTGGGGGAAGAGGAGTTTGGTTGGTTAGGCGAGAGGTGAGAGACCTCGCCACTGGGCGGCAGCCTAATTGTGGGTATTGGCTTTTATTAATGCAAAAGGGCTGTATAAGCTTTTAAACAGTGACAACCCGAAAAATGAGGAAACTCTGAAAATTGTGTTTTTTGTTTCGTTTATTTTATCTAACGTAATTTTCAAAGAGATTGCGGTCGCATATAGAAGCTGTACAAAAATAGTGATTAATTTTTATGGTGCGGTTTGTGGCTAGGGGGCGGGGAGGAATATTTGTAAGTTTGTTTGGGCAGAGCCTTGACCGCATAAGTGGGTTTATAGATATTGGTTGGCACTTTTTTAGTGATGTTGAGGGAGGTGGAGATGATGCAGTGGCCAGGGTAAATGAGAGACCTTAGAAACTGCCGGTCAATTGCAGGACCTGCCAAATTTCCCAGATGTGAAACTCCTTGTAGTCCCGCCAGGAATCAAACCCAGTTCACCTTGGTGGGAGGCAGGAGTTGACTACACCACCACTGCAATCCCCAAGATCAGGAAAAATTGTGGGTTCCACACACAAAAATGTTTTGACCAAAATTTTTTACCAGAAAAAAAAAATCCTAACTTCATTTTAGTAATATACTGCGGTNAATCCTAACTTCATTTTAGTAATATACTGCGGTGAAGTTAGCTTCGAATCTCTGCTTCAAATGATCTAACTCCATACGTATCTGGTAACATCCAACCTCACTAAAAAGTAGGAACTAGGGGTGCATGTCAGAGCAAAAACTGCACATGTCAAAATACATAGTTTTAAGCATTTGAGACGAAGAACGGCATGTATACATGAAGGAAGTATGTAAGCATGTGAAGGAAACATGCATGTAAGATTTTTTCAACTGTGTGTCCGACTTCCAATAAACTTCTGGATCAGAACAATATTGAGATTATAGGTGACAGTTTCGGGCTTTCTAAATTCAAAACCTTTCAATGAAGACGAAAAATTCACATTTTGCAGTAATCACAATTGGCACATGTACTAAAAAATGTAGTAAATTCAGGGCAACTATGTTCCAGTTTGTAACATTTCAGTTAATCAGAAGGTAGAAATTTACATATTCTCAATTTTTTTTATTTCTTTTTCTTCTCCAACAAATTAGATAAATATCACTCAATTTCTCTTCTCTTGGATTAAATTCGAAACATCTTGCAGCAATTATAGATGAACTGCTTGCGTATAAATTTACGAAGGAGGCAATACACGAAGTTGTGTACAACCTTGTGGCTACGTACGTGGGTGGAAAATAATTGGATAGAAGAAAATGTTTAGTTCAAAATAGATAAGAAGTTCATCCACGGGTGCTACCCATGCACATTACGCTTTCACTAATTATATCATAACTTCTCAGTCTTCAACTCACACATCCATCCTTGATGTTGGTTGTATAATTTTTGTTAAAGAAAATTATGTTCGATTTTACTTCAGCCTTACTTCTGTTGTTACCTGCTCTCTGATTGGTTGTCGCCTGACCACGCCACATCTCTCCTCCAACCAGCAATGGCGATACGAGAGCCAACCAATATAATTTTCTTTCGTTTAAGTGTTTTATAACATTCAATGCTTACTACCCCCGAGGGAATAAATAAACAATAACAATAAAACTTTGAATTCTTAATATCCTGTAAAAAAAAATGAAATCTAACTTATACGTGATCTCTATGTTAATAAACTCTTAAAATAAACCAAAGATTACATTGCACTTTGTTTAAATCATACAATAAACCTTAATTTGGAAATTATATTAAGTGAATTATCACCCTAAGCAAATACTCTGTAATCACAGACAAATATAATATCCAGAATCGAAGTTAAATATAACAGCTGAAAAACCGCAATGTTGCATGTTTTTGTCTACTAGAGCAGATAAACTTGTGACTCAGAACAACTTGGCAATTCTGGGAGACAANTGCAATGTTGCATGTTTTTGTCTACTAGAGCAGATAAACTTGTGACTCAGAACAACTTGGCAATTCTGGGAGACAAGTTTAGGGTCTTCTAGATTCAAAACATTCCAATTAAGCAGAAAAACTTACATTGCATTGTAATAACATTTAAGACAATGTAGGTAGTATAAAATGTATATGATTCATGGCTACTGTGGTCCAGTTTTTGTCTAAGTGGCGATAAACTTGCGATTTAGAACGACTTGGCAATTCTGGGATACAAGTTTAGGGCCTTCTAGAATCAAAACCTTCCAATTAAGCAGAAAAAATTACATTGCATTGTAATCACAGTTAAGACAATGTAGGTAGTATAAAATGTATATGATTCATGGCTACTGTGGTCCAGTTTTTGTCTAAGTGGCGATAAACTTGCGATTTTTGCGATTTAGAACGACTTGGCAATTCTGGGATACAAGTTTAGGGCCTTCTAGAATCAAAACCTTCCAATTAAGCAGAAAAAATTACATTGCATTGTTATCACAGTTAAGACAGTGTAGGTAGTATAAAATGTATATGATTCATAGCAACTGTTGTCCAGTTTTTGTTTAAGCACAGATAAACTTGCGACTCAGGACGACTTAATGATTCTGGAAGACAAGCTAATTAATTTAACAGTTCTTATGTGAGCTGTGACTATACTGCTGTCTACATTAAGCTGTTACATTGGAAAGTTTGAACAGGCTATAAAAGGGAACAGGGTATAAAAGAGCAGAAACATGTAAACTAGAATTTCCATGTCCTGAGTGACATATTTATAGGCACTTGAATAATATGTAAACATCAATCTCAACAAATAATGCATATTTTACAGTACTTGCACCTACTGTGGTTAGAATTCAGTGANTAATATGTAAACATCAATCTCAACAAATAATGCATATTTTACAGTACTTGCACCTACTGTGGTTAGAATTCAGTGAATTAGAATTCACTGGTGGTTAGAATTCACTCCATAACGGTGGTAGATTTTCAATCTAGAAAACACTAAACTTGTCTCCCAGAATCTGCATCTCTTACTGATTCGCCAGTTAATCGGTTCTTCGAAATAGTGGAGCAGATTTGCCATGAATCTTATACATTCGGTAACTGATTACAATGCAGTGTGAGTTTTTCTGCTTCAATGGAGAGTTTTGAATCTTGAAGGCCTTGAACTTTTCTCCCAGAATCACAAAGCCATTCCGAGTCGCAAGTTTATCAGGGCTCAGACAATAACTGGAGTACAGTTGCCATGAATTCTATATATTTAAAGTACATGCGTTATCTGAAATTGCAGCATGGTATGCATTTTTTCACCACACATGAAGGTTTTTAATCTAGATGGTTTAACATTTGTTTCCCAGTATAATCATATCGTTCTGTAACAAAGTTTATAAGCACTTAGACAAAAACAATCTGCAGTTGTCATGAAGCTGGTACATTAGCGATCATCATTTTTTTAATACTTACACAGGAACTAGGCACACTCATCTTTAAGTTGGAACATTTTATAGTACTTGTGTGTGTGTTTCCTTTGTTTGTAGTAATATGTTAAAAATAAACAATTAACTCATTTATCTACTTTAATTTTTTTGTTTACAATATCACCATGCGCTGTTTTTATACTGAATAAAGTAGTGATTTGTGTCACGTTGCCATTTTTAACTTAGCATTTTGCTTGACACAGTTCCCGTAGAGTAGAAGCCTTACTAGTGTTTTTTTTTTGCTGGTATGTTGGCAGCATAAAATTGAAGCTAGGATACGAAGCTAACTTCACTTCAGTCACTAACANGTTTTTTTTTGCTGGTATGTTGGCAGCATAAAATTGAAGCTAGGATACGAAGCTAACTTCACTTCAGTCACTAACATCTGAAATTAAGGAACTAAAAGTAATTACCTCCTGACATAAATGGGCACGGGTGCTGATGGCATAATGTAAAGAAAATGGCATATTTGACCCAAACAACCATTGCTTTGCATTGGTACAATGTAAGTAAAGAAGCATTTGCCAATTTACGAATAAAGGCAACACATGTGGCTGAGCAAAATATCTGAGCATTACACTGCACCTTATTTTATTACTTATGACCAATAGGCTAATAGCTCTTCTGAATGGCAGTTGCGATGGAAAATTATCACTGTCCACAGCCAGTTCAATCACCATTAACACAGTTATCTAAATACTCCAAAAATACAAGGTAATACATAGTTTATAACTCAAAAGTTGGACATGTCCGCACCCAAATCAAATGATTCCCAACTCGTGTCGTGCACAAACTTCTGCACAACTGTTTTGATATACCTAACACTTCACACGGTGAAAGTCTAAAAAATTCACAAACGCATGCATCGTAGTACACACTCCCCAAATTCTGCATTCAAACTGATGTTTAAATGAATTGAAACTGTTACAGTTATTTGCATCTTTCCCTTCGCTTATATACATGTCTGTGGCATTACAGGATGCAAAGGAACATGTAAAATCATGCAAACAATATATCATCAACAACTGGTACACTATCTACTTTTTAATCACAATTATTTGACCAAATTACATCAGAGCCAATCCACTACCTCTGAAGGAATTGCATTTGGGAGAACCTGGATTCAAATCCCGGTCAGGCTGTCCTGATTTCAGTTTTCCAAGGTTTCCCGAAATCACACTAAAAATCCCACCAAAAAAAAGGTACCCAAATCACAGCAATTATGATGTAGCATTTACTATCTCTCNGAAATCACACTAAAAATCCCACCAAAAAAAAGGTACCCAAATCACAGCAATTATGATGTAGCATTTACTATCTCTCGTGGAGACACGGGTAGATTTAAGTTGGGTTACATGGGGCGTCCACCCCCTCCTCCCTTAGGACCCCTTGAAACAACCCCAACATAGATGTGTAGTGACACTTTTTAGACAATACTATACATGATATAGGCCTATGTTTGTAATTAAAAATATAAATAAATAACATGATGTTAAAGTAATGAAGTATCCAAGATTGAATGATTTTGTGTTTTTTAACTTGTTAATTTTNTAAATAAATAACATGATGTTAAAGTAATGAAGTATCCAAGATTGAATGATTTTGTGTTTTTTAACTTGTTAATTTTAATGTCTTTCCTGAATTTTTTGCAAAGTATTTATAGGTGAATTTTATGGTTTTCCTTTGTAGTAGTTTTCTGTTACTATCCAGTCAGTTGTAATTCAAAGAGACTTCATACAATTCAGCAGTTACAGTAGGTATAATAATTATGTAGAACTATTTACCTGTACAAGATAAGACTTTATTGTTAATATTTTTGTTGTGTCAAAACCAGTAGGCCCATTTACACATGGGTGCTGAAAATTAGATGGGAGNACTTTATTGTTAATATTTTTGTTGTGTCAAAACCAGTAGGCCCATTTACACATGGGTGCTGAAAATTAGATGGGAGTAAAATTAAAAAAACAATCTTTAACTGAAGCCAAGAACTGATATTTGTGTGCTCCTGCTCCATCATTTTTTAATTTGCTGTGAATTTGTTTTTTTTTAAAGAATTATGTGTAGCTATGAATAAAATATTTTTACCAAAATTTAATAACTAAATTTCATAATAAAAAAAATAATATTTTAAATTTAAAGGCTGTTACATTCCACTGATTCTTTATGTCTTCGCATCAACTTTTTCCTTATTAATAATCTATAGTATAACTTCTTACCTAAGATGAACATGTAAATGTGCCACTGCTTGGACCTTCTGAACATCGTATAGTTACAAGATGCCTGAGGTGTGTATCTGAGTTAGCGAGGCATGGAGATCTTATAAAAATAAAATAATTAATTTAATTTTTATATTTACTCACGTAGCTATTATTTACGCCATTACATTATCTATCTCCACTGTTACTCTTTTTATTTTGCAGTGAGTGCAATATTTAATATCTATATCAACTCTAAATAAAGTCCTTATCAATGTTACTGTTTTGTTATTGTCAATTAACCCACACTCATCATTAATACATGTTCAGTCTGTCTGTTGCCATCATTTGAAATTTCTTTCAGTCATGCATCCAGTCCAGTAGTCCAGCCTGCTAGTTGTACTCTTTACTGCACTGATGCTCTCTGTCACAGGTATTCCTCCCACTGGTCACTTCCAGTGCCACTCGTTGCTCTTCTGGCTCGTCGTCTATCAAACTCCCGACTCTCATAAACTCCGTGGTTGGAGGTCCGTCACTGCTTAAATAATTGCTGGCCTNCTCTGTCACAGGTATTCCTCCCACTGGTCACTTCCAGTGCCACTCGTTGCTCTTCTGGCTCGTCGTCTATCAAACTCCCGACTCTCATAAACTCCGTGGTTGGAGGTCCGTCACTGCTTAAATAATTGCTGGCCTTGATCTAGAAGGTTTGCCGCACCCTCAGTCTTGCTGAGAGAAACTAGGGCATTAANTGCTTAAATAATTGCTGGCCTTGATCTAGAAGGTTTGCCGCACCCTCAGTCTTGCTGAGAGAAACTAGGGCATTAACCAGAAAATTCTTCAGATAAACGCAGAAACTCAATCTGCTGAATGTCAGGAGTGCATAAAAAACATATTGCGGCAGCAAGCCTGTGTAAGCTGGTCTTTGTCTTCGCCACCAGCTCACAGGTTACATTAGTGACCTGCACACAAGCGATGCAAAGCAGTGGGCGCATAACAATGTTAACTATGTTACGTCAGCATGGGAATTCATCTGCAGCCATTCATATCACTATGCCCCACCACCTGAAGGATAGGATACAAGTGTGCTGAAGGTTGGTTCAGTCCTCAACAGGTGACATGCCCTAGTATCCATGAGATTCCTTGCCTAGGAACACCTTAGTTACAAGGTATACAGTATAAGGGTAACATACTGGTCACCCAGGGTAGCTAGGCCAGTACACAATAAACAAGATCTGTTGCTAAGTTGGCAACCAGTTGTATCATTTTGCTCATAGCTAGTCTGTTTCATGGATGGAGGGGAACTTCCAGAGGCAGCCATTGCCATGGGAGTATCTGATGGGCTGCCCCGTGACAGACGATTCTTAGCTTACAACACTGCATGTGGGGCCACCACAGCAGATCTGTGGAACAACCCTTCCACTGAGAGTCCTGGTTATCACGGGAAGGTCCCAGTATGTCTCTTTTAGTCAGCAATGAAGTATGCCGGCATCAGGTTAGTTTGAAAGGAGTTGACCTAGCATAGATGCACATACTGGGGAGAGTACTCGTGGGTGGATCGTGGAGGAATGACGATGAAAAGCAATGTATTGCATTGTTCAGTTGGTATGTTTCCAGTGAACTAATGGAGGACTTGGAATACTTCCGCTGTCTGCATGGAGTAACCTGCCACCATCTGTTCTGAATGGCAGCAACACAAGTGGAGGTGGTGTTCAAGGTGTCTGAGGAAAGTGGCAGTTATAGGATGCTCGTTAAAGTAAGAGAAGTTGATTTATTCTTCAGCGCATCCCATCCCAGACTCTAAACCTCAGGTGAGAACGAGGAGTGGATCACGTCTACGGCACAGTTGGAAATATGTGACCCAGCTGTCGCTCTCTTCTGGAGCTCACTGCTGGGGAAGGGCACAGCAGAGCATTGCCATCCCCTTCTTGTACAAAAAAAGATGCCCGTGTGTACTGGGCTTAAGACTTATGTTTTATTCCAAATCTTACTTCCCGGAAATTGAAGGTAGCATTATTTTGGCGTACTAAAAATTTTGAGGTCGGAGATTTTATTTGAGTAGTAGCAAGTGAAAGTCTGTTTCTTGGCTATACTTATGTTTCTTTACAGTACAAGCTACTTAACAAAATTTTAAAAAGATCAAAAAACTGCTGTCCTTTTTAATTATAAAACTATATAGATAAACAACGAAGTTGAGACTTTGTTTCATTGTAATGCATTTGATATGTAGTATATAGTGTGCATTACTAACTGCAAATAATTTGGCTAATTGAACCCTTTATTTAAGTGCCAATCTTAGGCGTGCTCAGAGGGGGTGCAGCTGCATGCCCATTGCAGTATGTCATTAGGAAAATATTACAGAATATTATTGCCAATTTCTTATTTTCACTAGGCAGTCTTAAGTGTTAAATGACCACTAAATTAATAATAGCTTTGCTGTAATACAGACTATTTGTTGTAATAAATATGTTTCAATATATTATTACTTTATATTTTTAATCTCATAAAAGCGTATAGTCATTTCATGATTTGCACCCGCCATCACCAAATCCTGTGCAACCCTATGGTGCCAATATTAATAATTCTGTGAAATTTGGGGTTGCTACAGGTCTAGAAAGTCTTAAAAACCCCTTAAAAAAAGAATTTGGAAACTGCCGGCGAAAAACCTGGAAAAGTCAGGGAAATTAGTGACCGATCCTGGAAATTGAAACGTGCAATACACTTAGATAACACAGATATTCTGTACAGCCAAAACAGTTTCGTTAGCAGCCCAATAAATTTGTTTAAAAATTATTGGGTACCAAAAATAAATTATGCTGTGAGAGAAATCGTCTTGGTGGTAAAGAGAGAATTGTACTCCTTGTGCCTTATACTATTTTCAGGAAAGATAAGATGTTCACGATTCATTTAAATATCATGTTATAAAGTGCTCTTTTTTTTTAGAGTTTTTAAAATGGATGCATTAAAAGGATGGAAATGTCTCCTTATTCACTGTCGTATTATTTTCAAAGTTGTCCTATATTCAGGTTTATAATTTTTATTGCTAAATAAATAATTTATGAATGGTGACTTTTTTATGAGTTTCTGGTGCATGGTACTTACTCAAAGTTTTTACATGGTTTACCCACCTTTATCAATTTTCAACCTCCCTTGACCCCTTATTTATCCTTCAACAATGTCTCGACACACGAAGCATGTCTTTTGGTCAAAATATATGTTTCTGAATGTGTGTATCCTAATGAAAGGTAGGCCTATTCCAGATTCCACCGTCTAAAATTAATATTCATGTATTTTAATTCAAATTATTTTTAGCTTATTTGTTTTGCACTTTGTGTTCAGATGTCCAGTATTGAGATTCTGCCGCCAAAGGTGCTGCTGGAGATATTTGGGTATTTATCACCGGATGAGCTGTTGGATAATGTCCAGCAAGTGTGCACCAGTTGGAGAGAGCTGGTTCAACATCCTTCTCTGTGGGAAGACTNGAGCTGTTGGATAATGTCCAGCAAGTGTGCACCAGTTGGAGAGAGCTGGTTCAACATCCTTCTCTGTGGGAAGACTTTGTGTATTCTTCGACTATGTACACAACGTACTTGGACGTAATCAAGTTCATAGAGAAGTGTCCCATGTTAAAGCACATCCATGTCTACCTTCCTGTTTCCAAATGTCCAGAAGGTCTGAAAGGAGTGGTGAATGCTGCCATCAAAAATTGTCGTGAAATGTTCACCTTTCATGTTGAATTTGATGATGAGAATTGTTTTACACTATCTCATGTTAATTCTTTATTTGAAGCTTTTCCAAATCTAGAGACTTTTGAAATCACAATTGATTGCCCGGAGGCCATTCAAATAGTGGANCTTTATTTGAAGCTTTTCCAAATCTAGAGACTTTTGAAATCACAATTGATTGCCCGGAGGCCATTCAAATAGTGGATAGAGTCAGTAAAAGTACGAAACTGAAGAAGCTGATAGTGAGTGGAACGACGTATATTGATGGACTGTTCCAACCACTCATTGATGGCTGCAGCTCTTTAAACAGTCTGTGCATTCGTGAAGCAATCATCCCAGAAAAAGATCAGCTCTGGATTTTGCAGAACATGAAAGATAGGCTGTCACACATTGAGTTCAGTCCCGATCAAGCAGCAACACAGCAGGTAATCAAGGTATTTAGCACCTTTACCATGCTAGAAGTGTTAAATTTGACACATCTTGAAAGAAGTGGGTCTTTGAATTTCTTGCCATTAGCAAATGTCAGAACTCTCAGGCGCTTCAGTATTATCTCGGACGCTCTAAAAAGGGTTAGTTCGGACACATATAATTATGCTTTGGTTTGTAATCCAGTGAGTGGTTTGGAAACATTATTTGATGCTTTGTGTTGTAATGCAATGAGTGGTTTGGTCACGTTATTTGATGCTTTGTTTTGTAATCCATTTCCACTTCTCCAGGATCTTACCATAATAATTTTTCCTTCTCACAGTAACAGACCTGTTGTGAATGATATTTGTCTGTGCTACCCAAACATGAGAAGGGTGTTTTTGTGGTATACACTTTCAGGTAACAAGAAAGATAACTTTGAAGAGATGGGTAGGCTTCAGCAGCTTGAAAGGTTTGCATATCATGCAAGCAGTAGTATTACAGATGATGATACTGAGCACATTGCTCGATGCCGTACGCTGAAACATCTGGATTTATCTCATTGTATAAAGCTCACAGATAAGACTGTTGCCAATCTTGTAAATTGTACCTTGTTGGAAACACTGAATCTCACCAATTGTTCAATTTCTGAACGGTCTCTAGACATTTTTTCAGAACATTGGATGAAACTCAAAACTTTGGTTGGCATAAATGATGACGAAGGAGAATTATTTCTTGGACTTGCTGAAAGGAGGCCATCACTAAAATTAAGTTATTAACTTAATGTTATCAGTTGTTTTATAATGATCTGTAGTGATTGTTGTGTGTGGTTTTTAGTGATGGAACCATTTCAAATTAATCCATTTGTTTCTGTAATATTGAATTAAGGTTTTCATGAAGTTTATCTGATACAGAACATTCAATGTAGCCCTCCAACATATTACTGTTCTATTATTCAATGTCTTGCTTTGGTTGTGAAATATGTGTTTTCTTCAGTTTAAAATTTAATGGAACGTGTAAACTGTGGCTCACAAAATATTGCAAAACAAAGAAGTGGTGCGGACCGTGGAATTGACAGAGATGTATGTAATGTCAGTTTTATCATTGACTTCTGAACTTTCCATGTCACGGTATAAATAGCAGTGTGTTGTAGACACTAGTGCTGTGAAATGTTGCAAGGTTATACTAGTGTTTCTCATCATTACATGTATCATCTGTGGCATAGATTATATTATGAACAAGTGATGGATTGAGCACCGCAGAATTGTTGGTATGCAAGAGGCTGCATTTAACTACCGTAGATTGCTGTGCATACGAGATGAGCTGCCAGTACACTGATGTTCACGTGGTATCAGTGGACAACTGAGGACTGTCGACACCAACTGGAACAGGACCTAAAAATCACAACCTGAAAATCCAGAAATATTGTTTGGGGAGGGTTTAAAAAAAGGAGGGGGGGTGGGTGAGTTGGGAACTCTTGTTGACTCAACAGTCAAGAAGTAGTAGCATTGTGGAAATTATAAACCAAAGACTTTTGCCAAATAGTACATTATACTCTACTTTACACAAATAAAGTCAATAAGTGTTTCCCATTTCAAACGGAACCCAATTAATAAAACAATAAATATGTATGTAAATGTAAATAATTTCCTTGTAATGTTTGCTTATTTGACTGAAATTCTATCTAAGTCCATGGATGTACCTTTTATTCATGCAGTGTAATCTTCANTGTAATGTTTGCTTATTTGACTGAAATTCTATCTAAGTCCATGGATGTACCTTTTATTCATGCAGTGTAATCTTCAGTATGCTTTCTCCATGGTCGTTTGCTTAGGGATATTAGTTTTCACATTAAATCACTACACAAAAGCAAGTATTTTGAAACAAAAATTATGTTCAAACTTTTTCTATTACAATTATAGACTAGATGGAAGTAAGGAGCCTAGAGATGTGCTATGAAAATGACCACCTCAGCAACCAATTAATGAGAAATACGATAACTCTTCTCTCAAATCTTACATCTCGCAAGTTTTATTTAAGATTGTTACTTTTGCGTACATTCTATTAGAGAGTATTTACTCTTGGGTGGGTTCTAGAACTCCTGGACCTCTCCCTCAGGTACAAGCCTGACTATAAAGGTGGTTCGGCATGTCTACTGCATGGCCATTAAAGATTGCACAACGTCCATAGTTATAGCGCAGCAGTGGAGGATGGTTATGAGTATAGTTCATTCATGGTTACTTCCGACTTTTCTGAAGCATTGCCAAAGTTCTAATTCCGGGATATTCCTCTGCCTCATGCAAACAAAACTTACAAAATTTCCCCAGAGAGCCAACGCACCGTATTCGTTCGTGCTCAGTGTAATAATTTTTGCATCAAGAACTATTTTTTACTACAAATTACCAGCACATCTATTTCCTCTCTGTCTTTAAACATGCAAGTTATAAATTAAATTTTATAGTTCATAGATAACAAAAGTTAGTTAAATTTAACAAAAAAAATTAAGTTATTTAATGTTGTCACCTATAAAACGCTTGTGATACATGACCTATTTAGGAAGCAACCAAACACGTCTTACATAGGATGTTTTTTCAAAGGTTTGGTTAAAAAAAGTGTGAAGAAACTGCGGATAGGGCATAATAGGATATCAGCAGTGTTAAAGACACTCGGAGTATTGCCTACGCACTGTCCATTCCTGCAACTTACCTCAATCACAGATAGCTGTGGCTGCAGTAGGATATTTACATATGGACTGGCATCTGGCTGCCTTTTCAGACGAGTCCTGTTCCGACTTACAGAATCATGGTGGTCGTGTATATGTTCGAGGTCTTCATAGCGAGTGACACCAGGAGGCATACATTTGGCATTGTCATACCATCCCAGCAGTGTCCCATTGGATAACGTTTGCAACCCCACCTGCTACAAATTGGTGAATCTCTCGCCAACCAGTATGCATCACAGATGTTTTACAATCAGAAGTCGTAACCTTGCTTCATTGCTTTGACACAGTATTCCAGCAGGCTATTGCCTTGTACCATGTAACTAATATGATTTGAGAAATTTAAATGAACATCCGAAGTGCTGTCTATTGATAAAAGAACATGAGTGGAACATGCTTGCATGAGGCTGGTCCACCAGGCACCTCCCTCAGTCACCACCAACAAACTTTGGACTCTCACTGAAACAGTTTGCCTGTAACTTCCCCAGGAGGATGTCCAGATCCTATGCCACATTCAGTGTTGTGATTTTTAGGGGCCCTTGTTACCGCGCTTGGTGGCATCATATACATTTGAGTTTCACGTCAAACCATTTTTTTGTAATGCCCTGAAGTGTAGTAGATATACAAATTTTCACTAGTGATCTGTATAAACAATTTCATTTATTGCAATGTTCATAAACAGCAGTGTACATTTTATGAAACTGTATTTAAAAAGTAAACTTTTTATTGCAGGGTTGTTATTTTTATTTTTATATGTTGCCTTTAATGTTGTTTATCAAAATTGTCATAGTTATATTAATCACATGATTTCTTGCAATATTATTATTTTATTTGTTTCCTTTCATTGTCGTGTTTTGTTGATTAAACATTTCATAAATGACGTAAGTTGATTTTATTCTCTTTGGCTTTAGTGTTTTTTTTTTAGAAGTTATATGAAACTTTTTGAGCCATTGGAATTTTGGAGTTAATGTTATCTGGCTGAACAAAAAATACCCCCAAATGGTCATGCAGAATTAATATTCAAATTATCGGTCATTTATTTAGTACTACCATGTATGTGCCTGTAAATGAGACATGAAGTGCAGATGGGGTTAATAATGTTGCTGGGTTTGTGGTGGCATACGGCATCAGTTATTTAAAAAAAGAACGTGGACAGGGGTTTTCAGTCTGAAAACGAAACACAAAGAAAACTCATTCCTTCTAAACTGGCATGTATTTCAAACATAATTCTTTGTTCTACTAACAACATTGAAGGAATGATGAGCTAGACTTTTCACTGTTATTTTAATAATACTTATTTGAAATGAGAAAACAAAATTTGTGCTACCTCCTAATAAGTGATACAGTCTTTACTTACATATGTGCAGAAATCACTGTTTTTTGTTTTCTGGGGTTAAATATTTTACGTTGAAAAATTTGGTTGTATTATATTATCAGCACCGGGGTGGGGGTGAGGGCATTCATGGTCCTGACATGGGTCTCAAAAAAGAAAAAAAGACTTCGTCAAAAGAGGTAATGCAAGTTACTTGCTTCAGTGAAACGTTTTCTGTGGTTGCCAGAATAGCCACTAAACTAGAGGATTATGTACTGTGGCCAAGTGTTGCCATTAAAATGCAGATGAAATGAGGAAATAAAGCAAAAGAAAAGGGTTTGTTTTCTAACTACCTGTTACTAAGAGATGCAAATCAACAACTAAAGAAACTAAATACCAACAGCACAATATGAAAAATTAAGTCAAACAATAAATTGTACTTTTTGTTATTAACTTGATTAAAATTATTACAACTTTTGAGACCACCTGGGTATTGCCATACATCATATCCAAATTTCCAGACTTACCTCGCAGGTCTCCGAGGAGGGGTTGTCGCATACCTTGTTTAAATGGCCTATTGCTCAACCATACATGCCAACATTGCGACATGCATTGCACTGCACTGGCTGCATAGCACCACTCCACTGAAACAGGCCGCTGCCTCCAGACTGCCTCCACCCACAAGAATTTGTCCCGAAACAATTATTCCAAGCAGGGCTCCGCATTGTGCCATCGCGTGGGCTTTAGGGGGAATAACTAGGCCGGTCGGTGGTCTATACATATGACAAAAGTTTTCATACAACAAATTATCTTCCTCCAGTGGAACTAGTTTCCCACAAACCTCCAGAAACCATATATCAATGTGTGTTTACAACATAGAGCTAATTGGCCTGTATTCATGCTCACTCAGTCCGTCTGGATGATATCTATATGTACACCTACATACACTGTCAGAAAACATTGTTTTTAATCTGGTTGTAAATACAGATTTTCGATTTTGTAAACCCTGTGCTTATAAAACAAATATGGCCACCGGCTCACAGAAAGACCAGCAGCGGCATCCGGTATGATTACAAACAATTATAAATCTGGGAGTGACCTGGCTTGGGAGAGAACCCGGTTCGCCTTGGTGGGAGGTGGGCAGGCTAACCGCTTGGCCATCACGGCCTCCTTTTACGTAAGTCATAATGCACTGGACACTCCGCCGCAACACAAAGTCATGTAAATTTAGCAGCCTTTTAAGTTATGTTCAATTTATTTCATTTATATATTTACATCAAGAGTTTACGTTTTCATGTTCTTATGTTAGGGGACATGTCAAATATAAATTAGTTTAAGGATTTTTTTTTCCCCATTACAATATTATGTGATTATAGTACTAGAACAACTTTGTTCTAAATGTTCAACGATGGTGGCACTTTTCCTGCTCTGGTGAGATCGCCTTCTTTAGTCTGAAACGGGCATACAAAAAGATGAGGTGACACATGTGGCCCCTCATGTAGTGGCAATAGACTTTGCTTCTCTTTTTATGTAACATTNATACAAAAAGATGAGGTGACACATGTGGCCCCTCATGTAGTGGCAATAGACTTTGCTTCTCTTTTTATGTAACATTCAATTTGACGTAACCTTTTTTACTTGAGAGGAGCGTTGCCCCTACTGCAATTTCACTTACACCCCAGGAGCTTCATTAAAGTCATTTAATTTTAAGCATTATATTTCTCTGCTGGTGTCAGCCCCCGACAGGCTTAGTGTNAGCTTCATTAAAGTCATTTAATTTTAAGCATTATATTTCTCTGCTGGTGTCAGCCCCCGACAGGCTTAGTGTATTGCGGCCACTTTGTGAAGCTGAGTATCTACGTTTTTGTACGAGTAACCATGTATTAGGCGAATAAAACTGTGCATCTTCACTATTGCCTGTTATTGCAGGTCTAGCCGCTTATCGGCATTTCTGGAGCTAGTTCCATCAACCAACATACGTATGGTTTTAGTGTTTGTGTTAATTAATGTGTCATATTTTACTATTTAATGGGCACGTGGAGAGGCTTTACAGCTCCACATTGTAAGTATTTGCGTAACCCACAAGTCGCAATGGGTAACTGCAGCAGAATTGTTATGACTGAATCACCCGTAGTTAGCAGCCACTCGGAACACAACATGGAGGACTCTGGGAGTAGCCGCCATCTGGGTGGTCGACCACGACACTAAACATCTACTGAGCATCGGGTAAGGTATTATCTGCAAGACTTCTCTGGACCGGTGAGTGTTCTCCTGCCAGAAATGTGCACGAGGCTCTGTGTGCCTGCTATGGCATCTCCTCCTTCCCCTGCCCCCATACCTCGCTTACATCAATCTGTTGCCGGTAGAGCAATAAGTTTTATTGTTTGTCAGTATTCCATTTCTGACATTGGAGTTCTCGTTTATGTGTTCATGAACCATCTATGGGTAATGTTTCAAAATAGCAGCTTAGTATTTTATAGGTACAGTGGAGTCTCCGTTATCCATCAGTCTCGGGACCGTCACAGTGACAGTTGAGAGAATAGATGGATAATAGAAATCCCCCCCCCCCCTCTAAAAAAGATACGACAGATACTATAAATAATGTATACAATATTTAGCACTATATTTTAAACAGGTAGCAATCAATAGAAGTATCTACAGCACAGTATGTATTTGATATTAAATATTGTAGACTTCTGTTTATTATGTTGATAAAATAACAAAATTGAATACAGTACTATTATGTATATGTTCACGACTATTAATTCCGCACTGCTCCAGAACGACGCTCATATACTACTGGGTGCGCTCCGCGGCAGCGTTCAGTAAAACTAGGCGCTGCCGCAACTGGGGGACCCAAAAAGTCTGTCATTTTCCTTTGTTGTAATACTCCACGGGCTTTTGTTGCTGCCGTGTTGTGTATCTTACGTAGGAGTAATATCTGTGTAGCGTCTGCCTCTTCTTGTTGCTCGTACCATTCAATACATTTGGAAAACATGTTTTCAGCATCACTGTGGCTAATTATTTTGGGGCAATCCTTGAGTGTATCATCCTCTTCTTCTTCTTCACTTAAACATTCTACCTCCTGTGTTGCACTTAATACAAGTTCATCATTTAATATTTCAAAGCCTCCGTCAAATCTGTCAATTCCCAGCCATTCAATTACTTCACCTATTGATGTGTTTTCTCCACCTGGAATCCCTTGACACAGAAGTACAATTTCCTCATAATTTCTAGATTCGTTTATGGCCTCATTCTGCAAATGTCAGAGTCCGGTGTCAAACAAGGTCGGCTTTTTTAATGTTTCTTCTGGTATATCTTACCAGGCTTCAGGGACATTAAAAATTGCGTCTTTAATAGACATACTGGAGGTTTTGACGAAATGTGAATAATTTAAGTAGGGGTTGCGAAACAACTTTTTGAATAAAGTATTTTCGATAACGTCACTTTATGCTTGTAATAATACCCTGATCCATGTGCTGAATTAATGGGGTAGTGTTAGCAGGCAAAAAGTGGCACGTAATTTTTCCATCATCACTTTGTAAGTCATGAGAAGGTTGAGTTGGTGCATTCTNTTAGCAGGCAAAAAGTGGCACGTAATTTTTCCATCATCACTTTGTAAGTCATGAGAAGGTTGAGTTGGTGCATTCTCCATTAATAACATGGCTACTTCAGGCAATCCAATCGATTTTACATTTGGCACAAACACACTGTGGAACCACTCATTAAATATATCCTGGTTCATCCAGGCACTTTTTTGGNATATATCCTGGTTCATCCAGGCACTTTTTTGGGCATAATATTTGGCAGGCAAGACGTTTAAATTCATATTTTTGAAAGCTCAAGGCTTTTTAGATTTCCCAATGATTAGTAAAGGAAACCTATGTTTACCATTTGCATTTGCACACACCATGACAGTTATGCGGTCTTTTTGCATTTTAAAACCAGGTGCAAAGTTTTCCGATAAGGAGGCTAAGGTTTTCACGGGGAGAAATTACCAATTTAGGCCAGTTTCATCACGGTTGTAAACCTGCTCTCTGACCAAATTTCTATCATTTATTTCTTTCATTAATTTTTCCCGATATTCTACAATGACTGTACTATCAGCGCTTAGTTTTTCACCCGATATGTCCAACTGNATGACAAAAGTTTTCATACAACAAATTATCTTCCTCCAGTGGAACTAGTTTCCCACAAACCTCCAGAAACCATATAGAAATGTGTGTTTACAACATAGAGCTAATTGGCCTGTATTCATGCTCACTCAGTCCGTCTGGATGATATCTATATGTACACCTACATACACTGTCAGAAAACATTGTTTTTAATCTGGTTGTAAATATTGATTTTCGATTTTGTAAACCCTGTGCTTATAAAACAAATATGGCCACCAGCTTGCAGAAAGTCCAGCAGCAGCAAACTGCATAATTCCTACATTCATAAATCTGGGAGTGACCCGGCTGGGGAGTGAACCCGGTTTGCCTTGGTGGGAGGCGGGCAGGCTAACCGCTTGGCCATCACGGCCTCCTTTTACGTAAGTCATAATGCACTGGACACTCCGCCACAAAGTCATGTAAACTTAGCAGCCTTTTAAATTATATTAAATTTATTTCATTTATATATTTACATCAAGGGTTTACGTTTTCATGTTCTTATGTTAGGGGACATGTCAAATATAAATTAGTTTAAGGATTTTTTTTCCCGATTACAATATTATGTGATTATAGTACTAGAACAACTTTGTTCTAAATGTTCAACGATGGTGGCACTTTTCCTGCTCTGGTGAGATCGCCTCCTTTAGTCTGAAGCGGGCATACAAAAAGATGAGGTGACACGTGTGGCCCCTCATGTAGTGGCAATAGACTTTGCTTCTCTTTTTATGTAACATTCAATTTGACGTAACCTTTTTTACTTGAGAGGAGCGTTTCCCCTACTGCAATTTTGCTTACACCCGAGGAGCTTCATTAAAGTCATTTAATTTTAAGCATTATATTTCTCTGCTGGTGTCAGCCCCCGACAGGCTTAGTGTATTGGGGCCACTTTGTAAAGCTGAGTATCTACGTTTTATTACGAGTAACCATGTATTAGGCGAATAAAACTGTGCATCTTCACTATTGCCTGTTATTGCAGGTCTAGCCGCTTATCGGCATTTCTGGAGCTAGTTCCATCAACCAACATACGTATGGTTTTAGTGTTTGTGTTAATTAATGTGTCATATTTTACTATTTAATGGGCACGTGGAGAGGCCTTACAGCTCCACATTGTAAGTATTTGCGTAACCCACAAGTTGCAATGGGCAACTGCAGTAGTATTGGTCTGACTGAATCACCCGTAGTTAGCAGCCACTCGGAACACAACATGGAGGACTCTGGGAGTAGCCGCCATCTGGGTGGTCGACCACGACACTAAACATCTACTGAGCATCGGGTAAGGTATTATCTGCAAGACTTCTCTGGACCGGTGAGTGTTCTCCTGCCAGAAATGTGCACGAGGCACTGTGTGCCTGCTATGGCATCTCCTCCTTCCCCTGCCCACGAACCCCGCTTACATCAATCTGTTGCCGGTAGAGCAATAAGTTTTATTGTTTGTCAGTATTCCATTTCTGACATTGGAGTTCTCGTTAATGTGTTCATGAACCATCCACTGGTAATGTTTCAAAATAGCAGCTTAGTATTTTATAGGTACAGTGGAGTCTCCGTTATCCATCAGTCTCGGGACTGTCACCGTGACAGTTGAGAGAATAGACGGATAATAGAAATCCCCAACCCCCCTCACAAAGATACGACATATACTAGCAATAATAATGTATACTATATTTAGCACTATATTTTAAACAGGTAGCAATCAATAGAAGTATGTACAGCACAGTATCTATTTGATATTAAATATTGTAGACTTCTGTTTATTATGTTGATAAAATAACAAAATTGAATACAGTACTATTATGTATATGTTCAGTAGTATAATCCTAGCTAAAAAATCTGTCATTTTCCTTTGTTGTAATACTCCACGGGCTTTTGTTGCTGCCGTGTTGCGTATCTTAGGTAGGAGTAATATCTATGTAGCGTCTGCCTCTTCTTGTTGCTCGTACCATTCAATGAACTTTGAAAACATGTTTTCAGCATNAGTAATATCTATGTAGCGTCTGCCTCTTCTTGTTGCTCGTACCATTCAATGAACTTTGAAAACATGTTTTCAGCATTGCTGTGGCTAATTATTTTGGGGCAATCCTTGAGTGTATCATCCTCTTCTTCTTCACTTAAACATTCTACCTTCCGNAGTAATATCTATGTAGCGTCTGCCTCTTCTTGTTGCTCGTACCATTCAATGAACTTTGAAAACATGTTTTCAGCATCGCTGTGGCTAATTATTTTGGGGCAATCCTTGAGTGTATCATCCTCTTCTTCTTCACTTAAACATTCTACCTTCCGTGTTGCACTTAATACAAGTTCCTCATCATTTAATATTTCAAAGCCTCCGTCAAATCTGTCAATTCCCAGCCATTCACTTACTTCACCTATTGATGTGTTTTCTCCACCTGGAATCCCTTGACACAGAAGTAAAATTTCCTCATAATTTCCAGATTCGTTTATGGCCTCATTCTCGTTTACAGTCTCAGGCCACAGTTTGTTCCAGCCCTTTTTTAATGTTTCTTCTGGTATATCTTACCAGGCTTCAGGGACATTAAAAATTGCGTCTTTAATAGTGTATGACCTCCAAAACTGCTTTACACTTATTAAATTCATCCCCAACGCAAACAACTTTTTGAATAAAGCATTTTTGATAACTTCACTTCATACTTGTAATAATACCCTGATCCATGGGCTGAATGTTGGTGCATTGTCCATTAATAACATGGCTTCTTCAGGCAATCCGATCAATTTTAAATGTGATTTTACATTTGGCACAAACACACTGTGGAACCACTTATTAAATATATCCTGGTTCATTCCGGCACTTTTTTGGGCATAATATTTGGCAGGTAAGACGTTTAAATTCATATTTTTGAAAGCTCAAGGCTTTTTAGATTTCCCAATGATTAGGAAAGGAAACCTATGTTTACCATTTGCATTTGCACACACCATGACAGTTATGCGGTCTTTTTGCATTTTAAAGCAGGTGCAGATTTTTTCGATAAGGAGGCTAAGGTTTTCACGGGAAGTGTTTTCCAATTTACGCCAGTTTCATTACAGTTGTAAACCTGCTCTCTGACCAAATTTCTATCATTTATTTCTTTCATTAGTTTTTCCCGATATTCTACAATGACTGTACTATCAGCGCTTAGTTTTTCACCCGAGATGTCCAATTGCCTTATGCCATGTCGACCCTTAAATTTATCCCGCCAACCTATACTATTATAGCCTTAAATGAAGGCTCCCCATCAAGCTTCTTGTTCATCTCAATAGCTTTAGCCATTATTATGGGCCCAGAAACTGGTATCCCTTGAATGAACCACTGACACATTACTGTATCCAGTTGGTCCAGTTTTGCTGGCTTCATCGTTTTTCTTAGTTTGACATCTCCGCCTGTCGTTTGCATTTTTGAAACATGACTTTCGATTTTATCTGCATCTTTCTTAATATCATTGACTGTCGTCCGCCCGATTCCATATAGCGGAGCGATACTCATCGCGCTTTCTCCTTTACGCAGTCGTTTTATAATTTCAAGTTTTTTGAGTAAGTCCCAATACAACACGGTTTCCGTTTCTCAGACATTTTTATACACACTACAGTTTGACAACAAACTGAGGACAATGACTTGCTGACTACCGCTACTGAACTAACTGTAGGAATGGGAGGGTGGATGAGTGTCTAGGAATTCCAGTAGGGTGGTGAGGAAGACGGAACAATTCTACTAAGTACATATAAAGGTTGTACGTAAACAACACACGTGAGTCATTTGCATTCCGCACCACACAGAATGTATTTTTACTGGCTATATGTATTACAGTACAGTATATGTTTTGGTCAACTCAATAATGTGTTTAATTTCATCTAATATGAAGCAAGAAAAAAGTTATTTCATTTTTAGTTCATTAAGTTTGTTTTTTGTATCCAATTTTATTATTTTACTTGTCGTGTCAGTTTACTTTCTGTTAACAGAAACTGACGGTTAACCGAGACTCCACTGTATTTAAAAGTATTGGACTCCAAAAAATTAATAATTTTATTTTTGTACCAAAGATTGTTCAACTTGTACACATTATGTGATGACATTTTCCTAGAATAAAAAAAATTTACAATGTACTTTTTGAGTAATTTAATGTCAAATTCAAATTTTTACTGCCTTGCTGCAGCCATAATAGCAAATACTAAGTTGTACAGATAACAAAATTTACATAGTAAACTAATGCCATGGGATACCGCGTGACATGTGTCATCACCAAATAACAATCCATGCATATAAAAATTANACATAGTAAACTAATGCCATGGGATACCGCGTGACATGTGTCATCACCAAATAACAATCCATGCATATAAAAATTATTTTTAAATATAAAAAAAATTTGCTTTGTTACTTCTTTTTTTTATGTATGAACTGTTATTTGGTGATTATATATATATGTCACACATATCTCACACAATGCCCATGGCATTGGTTTACATTGTAAATTTTTTTATTTGTACAAGTTATTTAGTATTTGTTATTATGGCTGCAGAAAAACAAAAAAAATTATAAGTGTGAAATTATTTTATTAGAGGAAAATGTCATCACATATAACATGTAAAAGTTGAACAATGTTAGATACTAAAATTAATTATTAACATTTTGGGGTCCAACACCCTTAAGGCTTTGGCTTGAGCAATACGAATTTGCTTCTATAATACTATAGCCAGTAAAACTTTACGTGAAATGATGTTTCCAAAATGGTGGTTATTGATGGGTCTTTATTTAGGAAGACTGGGAGTAATACTAACTGCCTAGAGGTGTTGAATGATATCAAGTGAAACAACTTCCCTCNTCTTTATTTAGGAAGACTGGGAGTAATACTAACTGCCTAGAGGTGTTGAATGATATCAAGTGAAACAACTTCCCTCAAACCCAGGTTTTAAAGTAGTTGATCTAGCCATTAGGAATTATCAGAATTTGAGTGGAGCAAAAAATTTGGTAGGTAATGTTTCTTTGGTGTGATTTTATACCACGACAAGAAATACTTATCAACACATNGTGGAGCAAAAAATTTGGTAGGTAATGTTTCTTTGGTGTGATTTTATACCACGACAAGAAATACTTATCAACACATGCTCACAGAGTTAGTGCAATGGTAACATACTGGACTTCCATTTGGGAGAACCC
Source organism: Clitarchus hookeri (assembly GCA_002778355.1). Taxonomy (NCBI): domain Eukaryota; kingdom Metazoa; phylum Arthropoda; class Insecta; order Phasmatodea; family Phasmatidae; genus Clitarchus; species Clitarchus hookeri. Next base: position 34,943 of record NQII01003033.1, on the reverse strand, counting down.
AGGATTGATTCCTGGTCCAGCGANGCTCACAGAGTTAGTGCAATGGTAACATACTGGACTTCCATTTGGGAGAACCCAGGATTGATTCCTGGTCCAGCGATCCTGATTCCAGTTTCTCAGAATCATTTGAGGTTAATGCTAATATGGAATCTTGATTGATGCCATGGCCAATCCCTTCTCTGATCAAATTGTTTGATCTCTTGGTTCTGTCTATAATGATCTATTATCCAAGAGATGGTACGCAATAAGTAAATTAAAATATTAACACATGCTTCTTTGTAATATGGACTTATTCCTGTATCCCAAAGAAAAATGTGTGTGTCAGAAGCCAAATATATTATTATGTCTTGATGTATTAGGACTTACCTTCCATAGTTTTAATAGGCATTTCTTTTCTGCTATAACACATTTACCATCTGGTTCTGCTTTTAGAGCTCATTTTGGGGCCAAACTTAAGAGTTGTAGCTTGTGCTAAAGGAATGGAAGGTATACAGTTTTCCACATGTATGTCACATATTCCCAGGTTATTTCGGCAAACAGGCAGCCATTTATTAATTAACAAGAACCATAACATACATCTGCTGTCTTACCACACTTACAACCAAGACAACATAATTACCTACAGCTACCACACCACACACTCGCTACCTTCCATTAAAAATAAAACATCATCGTTGTCATCAATCATCGTCAGGGATAGGTCCAAGCACTGGTCTCTCCATCTTCTTCTGTCTTCCTACCACTTCTCCATCCTCGCTCTTCTCCAGACCCCATCTCTCCTTACACACGCCTTTCAGCCGCCCATACCTAGGTCTTCCCCACTGCCTTTTGTCCCGCATACATATTTCACGTATCCTCCACAGTATCCTCTCTTCTTCCTTTCTCTTCAAATGTCTGTACAATTTTTTAAATTTTGAAGATTAATGTTTATGTTTGTATTTGATTTCTGTGACAGACAATCTTTTTTGTATGTTGCACTTTGTATTCAGATGTCCAGTATTGAGATCCTGCAACCAGAGGTGCTTCTGGTGGTATTTATATTTTTATCACCGGAGGAGCTGTTGGATAATGTCAAGCATGTGTGCACCAGTTGGAGGGAGNTCTGGTGGTATTTATATTTTTATCACCGGAGGAGCTGTTGGATAATGTCAAGCATGTGTGCACCAGTTGGAGGGAGGTCGCTCAACACCTTTCTCTGTGGGTAGACTGTGTATTCTGCAGATAAGAACACATCTTCTGTAGAGGTAATCAAATTTATTGAGAAATGCCCTATGTTAANTAGACTGTGTATTCTGCAGATAAGAACACATCTTCTGTAGAGGTAATCAAATTTATTGAGAAATGCCCTATGTTAAAGCACATCCATGCCTACTACCTCTTCGAAATGTTATGTCCACGAGGTCCAGGGGAAGTGGTGAATGCTGCCGTCAAAAAGTGTTGTAATGTGCGCACCTTTTGTGTTGAATTTAATTTGGATTATTTGACGCTCTCTCATGTTGAAGCTCTATTTAAAGCTTTTCCAGATACTTAATTATTTTTAAATCACAGTTGATTGTCCTAATGCAGCCTAACTAGCANGCTCTATTTAAAGCTTTTCCAGATACTTAATTATTTTTAAATCACAGTTGATTGTCCTAATGCAGCCTAACTAGCAAACAAAGGCAGTAAGAGCACCAGACTGAAGAAGCAGATAGTGACAGGGGGGTACTAGTGTGATGATTTGTTCAAACCACTTGACGATGACTGTATTGCTTTAAATTACGTCCGCGTTCGGGATGCAGTCATACCAGAAAAAGATCTGCTTTGGATTTTGCAGAACATGAAAGATACACTTTCACATATGGAATTTAGTGACTTTCCATTGCCAACACCAGAGGTAATCAATGTACTGGCTACTTTTACCAAGTTAAAATATGTAGCANATTTAGTGACTTTCCATTGCCAACACCAGAGGTAATCAATGTACTGGCTACTTTTACCAAGTTAAAATATGTAGCAGTGACATATTTTACAGGATGTGAGGCTGTGAATTTCCTACTGTTAGCCAATATCAGAACTCTCAGGTGTTTGAATTTTTGCTCTGATGCTCAGAAAATGAGAGATTTGGACACATTNCAGAACTCTCAGGTGTTTGAATTTTTGCTCTGATGCTCAGAAAATGAGAGATTTGGACACATTCTTTGATGTGTTGTTTTGTAACCCATTCTCGCTGCTCCAGAAGCTTACTGTTAAAATTACATTTTGCTGGTGTGACAGAGTTTTTCGAAATATATTTGTGAGTGTTACCCAAACTTAAAAATCATTGCACATATACAAACATCCAAATAGTATGAAGGATTCGTATAGAGAAATCAGTAGGCCTGAGCAGCTGGAAAGTCTGGTATATCCTGCAAACAGCACTATAACAGATGATACTGAGCACACTTCTCTGTGTCACAAGCTGAAACATCTCAAGTTATTTAATTGTCATGGACTAATAGATAAGACTGTTGCCAACCTTAAAAACCGTAGCATGTTAAAATATCCAACCTCAATTTTTGTTCACTTTCTGTANCTGAAACATCTCAAGTTATTTAATTGTCATGGACTAACAGATAAGACTGTTGCCAACCTTAAAAACCGTAGCATGTTAAAATATCCAACCTCAATTTTTGTTCACTTTCTGTACAGTGTCTACACATTATCTCAAAAAATTCTAAACAACTTAAATTACTGCAAATAAATTTCATAAATGCTGACAAAAAAGACGCTGAAAAGACGCCTTCTCTAAAAATACAATATTCAGTCATGTTTATGTTTTTCGGATAAGATAATTAGAATACTTTACACCGCCATGCTTGATTTTTAGTCATGTAGAAAATTACAAAAAATTTGTTGTTTTTGCAATATAAAAAAAATATTTCACATTATTTTTTACCTTGGACCACTATTNCAAAAAATTTGTTGTTTTTGCAATATAAAAAAAATATTTCACATTATTTTTTACCTTGGACCACTATTTAAATAAGTAATGCTGGTTCAGACTAATGTGTTTATTATTGTATACATGTTTATTTTTCATGTCATTATATNCTATTTAAATAAGTAATGCTGGTTCAGACTAATGTGTTTATTATTGTATACATGTTTATTTTTCATGTCATTATATTGAACAGTTCATATAAATTTTCTATAGCTTCATTTAGAAATTTAAGTTAAGCTTATTGCACTGGTCTTATTCAGTTATCCACTATACACTTGTGTACACTACATGACTTAGCAAACAGTCTAGCTCTTCATATTTAAACAACTAAATGAATATATTAGATAGGTCATGTACGAACTGTAAATTTTTGCACGTTTTCTCGCTTCTGTGTATAAAAAAAGTATATCATTGGAATCTGCTCTGATTATGTCAGATGCTGAAGATGCAGACCATCCTGTCTGACCTCGAAAGATGATGATGATGATGATAATGATAATAATAACCAACCCCTGCAATTAGGCTACCACCCAGTGCTGTGCTCTCTTGCCTCACTCCTACCCGAACAAACTCCTCTTCCACACCCTTCACGAACTTTCCAACCNCTCACCTAGATACAAATTCCTCCCTCAACACATTCCACTCCCTCACAGACCTCACAACTGACAAGTATAGACTGCCTACCCCACTAGTTATCCTCCACGCCCTCTGAAGAGCCTTTCGCTGTTGTTTCCTTTCCCTCTAAACACCCCCTTACTTAGCTGGCAGCATAAACTTCCCAACCCTCACTCGCAATGCACCATCCTGTACATCCCTACCAGCCATTCAACATTCCTCCTGTCCTTCAAGGAGCTTCACACCATTTCTTTCATCACCGCTTATGGCTTATAAGTCCCTTCATCCTCACCATCCTACCCCCACCTTCTCCACCAACCCATCTTAGGACTTTCTCTAGTTCTCACACCTGCACCTCCACATACAGGTCCCATATTGCTGCTGCATATTCTAACATCGGCCGTACCATTGTGCCATATGTCTTCACCATCACCTCACAGCTGACTCCCTACAGCACTCTTCCCAACATACCCAAAGCCCTTCTTACCNGCCATATGTCTTCACCATCACCTCACAGCTGACTCCCTACAGCACTCTTCCCAACATACCCAAAGCCCTTCTTACCTAAGCAACCACCCGCTCTGCCTGTTTCTTTCTATCTGAGGTGTCACTGCAATACAATCCCTGGATGTTTATATTCTGCTGCTTGTCTATCTCTTGCCCCTCCCTTCCATCTATGCATGTCCCTGCTTATCACCTTCTTCTTTGTAAATCTCACACCTTAATTTTTCTCATATTTATCTTTATTTTATGTCTGCCTGCAAGCCCCCCTCTCCCCTTTCCCAAAATCTACCATCTTTGCAAACAATACACAATAATTTTCAAACATTATTATTTTTCACCCTAATCTCCANCTTTCCCAAAATCTACCATCTTTGCAAACAATACACAATAATTTTCAAACATTATTATTTTTCACCCTAATCTCCAAACTCATGCCATTTACCATTATAGTAAACAAGAGCGCCCAGCACGCTTCCCTGCAGAACCCCTGATGTAACCTCTCCTTCCTCCGATATTGCCTCCTCCACTTTCACCCTCTGTCGTCGCTCGCTGAAGAAGTCACCAATCCATTCCACTACCCACTTGTCTGGTATCAGCTCATCCACTTTCTTNTCTGTCGTCGCTCGCTGAAGAAGTCACCAATCCATTCCACTACCCACTTGTCTGGTATCAGCTCATCCACTTTCTTCATCAAATTCCCATGGGGCACCTTATCAAATAATGCCTTCTCAAAATCTAGACGAGCAGGTATCCACCTGCTTCCCNCATCAAATTCCCATGGGGCACCTTATCAAATAATGCCTTCTCAAAATCTAGACGAGCAGGTATCCACCTGCTTCCCCTCATCTACTGCCTACACCAAATCCTCTAACAGCCCAGCCAGCTGCATTTCACATGAGTATGCTTTTCTGAAACCATGTTGTGACTCCTCCAACCAATTCCTTTTGTTCATAACATTTGCCACACTGAACCACCAGCCTCTCCAATACTTTTCCTGTACTCGATGTGAGACTCGCCAGTCTGTAGCTGGCAGGCCTCCCCCTTTCTTCTCCCAACTTGTGTATTGGGACCACCAACTATCCTTCCAACCTTGTGGCAACTTACCCTCTCCTAAGGACTTGCTAAACAACGCCTCCAAATATTTCACTAACTCTCTCCCAACAAACTTAAGTGCTCCGTTCCCTATCCTGTCTGGTCCCACTGCCCAACTGCTCTTCAACCCCCTGATTACCATTACTGTCTCCCACTTACTCATTTTAAATTTACTAAACAACCCCCAATTCCTGTTAGCCTCCCTATTCCAATTCTCCTTTGTTTCAAACACTGACAAGTGCAGGATCTTCGTTTTTTTTTTTTTTTTTTCGCAGTCCTGCTGTTCCTACCTTTCAGCACAGTTATACCTACCTCTCCTCCCTTTTCCTTTTTAAGATACCTAAACAATTTCCCCCATTCCTTGCTACGTCCCTCTTCCACCATGTTCCCCAAAAATATATTCTTTGCCTGTTTGGTCATACTTTCATGCTTCCTTCCCATTTGTTTAATCAATTCCTTAGCTCTTGTCATCCCTTCATTTCGCCACTTTGCATGTAATTTTCTACACTTCCTCATGTCCATAATTATGTGGATCTCCCCCGGACCATAATCCTTTCTTTGGCACAAATTTCTCCAACATAACCTCTATTATTATTCTAAATTCATCCCATAATCCTTCCACGCGTTCTTACATAGACCACTTTTCAAACCTATCCCTCAAGAAGAATTTTACCCCTTCTTGTCTCCTCCCCCAATACTGCAACACCAACCTATCTGCAGTTTGCTCTTCCGCCATTCTGCCAAGCTCAATTTCCACATCAGGAATATCATGATCGCTTATGCCATCCAGTACTATTGCACCAACTACGCTCNTCTGCCAAGCTCAATTTCCACATCAGGAATATCATGATCGCTTATGCCATCCAGTACTATTGCACCAACTACGCTCTGTCTCATATGACTTCGCAAGTTTGTGGCAGTCAGTGAGTGGCAACTTGACATATACTAAATAAACCTTGTACCATTTAAAAAGTCCTGGATCAGCTGATGCATGAACGAATGGAACTTCTATTCTGTCAGCACTGCTGACTGACGCACAACGGACAAGCAGAAAAAACGCGGGTAAGAAAGAGTTCCATAATGAATCAATACATTTTATTTTACATGATCACAAACCAGTTATTATTGTAACAAACTAAACTTCGTGTTAAAGTAGTAGTGCATAGATGTTGAAAATGAAATGTACATTAAAATGGTCTGTATTCAAATGAAATGCAACTTAAAACATCGGAAGATCTTTTTACGTCCATTTTCCACACCTTCCATTCATGCTCGATATTAATTCCAAAGGCCTACAGGAATATCGCAGCAGGGTATTGCTAAATAATTTNCACACCTTCCATTCATGCTCGATATTAATTCCAAAGGCCTACAGGAATATCGCAGCAGGGTATTGCTAAATAATTTGACGAAATACATTTCAAACTTTTGTCGTTGTGAGACAGTAATATGAGAAAAATGACCTTTTACTAAGACGGAATCAAGAGAAAGTCTCGTTTTGCTACCTGTTGAGAAACACGCTCGGAACACAACACGCCCTGATACACCATCTGTTATAACACGCCCTTCCATGATATCTGTTAGAACACAANACACGCTCGGAACACAACACGCCCTGATACACCATCTGTTATAACACGCCCTTCCATGATATCTGTTAGAACACAACCAGCTACAAAAAATATAGTTTTCTTGTGTAAAATAACAAATTTACGAACAGATACCAATTGTTTTATTTGTCCGCNCCAGCTACAAAAAATATAGTTTTCTTGTGTAAAATAACAAATTTACGAACAGATACCAATTGTTTTATTTGTCCGCGAGCTCTTACTTTTTAAAGTAACATCTGTATTGCCATATACAGCGTTTATTACTAGTAATTTCTATTGGGACAGTAATAGTTTTGGCTACGCCTACATTCATTACACGCCAAGTTCTCCCACAAACACATTTTTTTGTTTTTTTCGTGTTGTTACTATAATGTATTAATAAAACGAAGAATGTGGGATGTGTGTGGGTAGTTTCGAAGCAATTCTTACATTATTCCATGCCACATATTTCTAACTCAAGTTATTTAGTGAAAGTAATAGCAGAGTAACTGCTATGCAAAAGTAGTTGGAATTATGTTTGTTGGCGAATGAAAAGTATGTTGTCAAGAAAGTTCCCCGAATTGCTTTTATTTCNAAAAGTAGTTGGAATTATGTTTGTTGGCGAATGAAAAGTATGTTGTCAAGAAAGTTCCCCGAATTGCTTTTATTTCTAGTCTTAAGAAAAAAAGCTTTAACATCCAAAGTGTGATAGAAACTAAAAATACTATATTAGTCACTACATGTTTTNAAAAAGCTTTAACATCCAAAGTGTGATAGAAACTAAAAATACTATATTAGTCACTACATGTTTTCGTCGTTGCAAAGATAAATAAATTTTCTCATGTATTTTGACGAGTTAAAAGCTCTTTGCAATTCACTGGGAGTTGGAAAATTAAAACAATTGCTATAGTTTGTATTCAGAAACCGAATTATTTCAATACCTGCCATTCATTTCCCTAATATTCGATTGAAACATTGACTTTGTGGATATATGTATGAACATTCGCATGAGTGAAGCGAATCATTCTTCATTTAACAAAGTGAATGTTGGGGGGAATTTTGCTTCGAAATATACATGTTTTAAAAAAATGCAAAGAGAAAATTTTAAATCTTTGCACAAAAATGGCATATTGTTAAATATAAATTGCTGAAGACTAAAAAATTACGTAAATATTGTAGTGTAGCTAGTGTCATCTGATGTCTAGAAGGAAAACTACAAACCGAATTATTCATTTGAATACCTCGGAAAAATTCGAAAATCCGATAATTCGATTAAACTGCAACAATTGAATATTCGTATTATTTTCAATAGATTTTGCCCATCACTAATTTGCTTAATTGTGACAGGCACATAAAATAACTTGTTTACTAAAAAGTGTTGACGTGGTGGCGAGGTTACCAGGNAATTTGCTTAATTGTGACAGGCACATAAAATAACTTGTTTACTAAAAAGTGTTGACGTGGTGGCGAGGTTACCAGGGCTGGTTGGATTTTGCCGGGCGCCAAAGCTTAAGTAGGTTTAGCTAATGATGGGGTCGTTCGGTCGACGGTCCAGGGACCCTGGTGCAACCTCTGTCNACCAAAGCTTAAGTAGGTTTAGCTAATGATGGGGTCGTTCGGTCGACGGTCCAGGGACCCTGGTGCAACCTCTGTCAGCTAGTTGCTTGGTTGTCACGTACTTACAGTTACTCTCTTTACCTATAATGGCGAGAATGTCGGCCGTCTCGTACGCCTGAACTATATTAATGGAAATACATGTGATGCTAATAAGGTTGCCCTACAATGACTTGACACTATTTCACTTCTTGAGTTGTTTATTCATTGTCCTTGTTACAAATGAATATTGCATGAATGCTATACCAAAAATGGCCTCAGCCCTTATGTGGCGAAAACACGTGGTTTTATGTTGAAAACGCGATTGTGTTAAAAACTCTCTCCGACGAGAGTGCGGTGGCTCTCCCCTCAGTACATTAAAATAGAATACAAAGGTTCCGGTAANGTTAAAAACTCTCTCCGACGAGAGTGCGGTGGCTCTCCCCTCAGTACATTAAAATAGAATACAAAGGTTCCGGTAATTAAGATTATACTATTGTAGTTAAGATTATTACAGCTTACATGTCGGTACTGAGGACCTCGCGGAGCGACAGACTTNTTAAGATTATACTATTGTAGTTAAGATTATTACAGCTTACATGTCGGTACTGAGGACCTCGCGGAGCGACAGACTTACACAGCTGGTCTGGTTCGGTTGCTGAGATGAACTGGGGCGAGAATGGAGTCGGTTTCCACCACAAGTGGCGTGATGCCGAAGCAAAGCGGTGAAAAAGATGAAACACAACATGACATAACACACATAACATCCTGGAACAGGATTAGGTGATGACAAAATATATGCATTAAATTGAAACATAATTGCTCTTAAATAATTACACTTTAAAGGTATTACATCTTAATCATATGTGTGCATTGCACTGCTGAGGACGCGCTAGCATTACACTAGCCACAGACAGCATTGCCAAGTATACATTGACAAATATCCCTGGCTGTGGCTGTGTATGCGANCTAGCATTACACTAGCCACAGACAGCATTGCCAAGTATACATTGACAAATATCCCTGGCTGTGGCTGTGTATGCGACGACAGATTTATGTTTGTTGTTATAGGGAAGACTGATAAATTACACTTTGTAGCACTTTTCACTCTCTCTCTCTGACCCACAAGCCAGTTAGTGTGGTGTAGCTGGTGCAGTTGAGACGACTGCGGCAGTCAGAGTGNACTCTCTCTCTCTGACCCACAAGCCAGTTAGTGTGGTGTAGCTGGTGCAGTTGAGACGACTGCGGCAGTCAGAGTGGGCACAAAGGAGTTCGTGAACGCGTGACTCACATCAGTGTTCTCTATGGCGAAATTTGGTAGTCGGTCAGGACTTCGCTCTTGCTGTTTTAAGGCACTAACGGATTAATTATACGGCATAACTTCTCGTAACTTATGCAGGTAGTTGCGGAGGTGACGTACTTCGTAAGTGTAGAAGAAAAAGTCATTAAAAAACTTTAATCTTAGCAGAAATTTTAAGATAATAAGTATTTACTTGTGCGCCATGACTGCGAAGCAGTTAGAAATGCGTCAGCTGGAGCAGTTGGTGCAAGATCGGGTCAAGGAGCTTCTTACCTATAACGACATAGTAAGTTTGATTGTAGAATCAGGTAGGCGAAGCGTGAGCATTTCCTTGCACAAGACGAGCTTGAACAATATCAGCAGCGATCCAACCTAAGTTTGTTCGGCATCCCGGAGAGTGAGAAGGAAGATACAGACGCACTTGTCCTCGATGTGGTTCACAACAAGCCGCAGCTACCGCATGTCAACATTAGTGACATCGACAGAAGTCACAGTGTTGGTGCTAAAAAAGAAGGCAAGCCTCATCCAATAATTGTGAAATTCACTTCTTTTCGACGGTGTAATGAAGTATTCCGCGCGAAATGCTTCCCAGCAAAAAGTGGTGTGACCATTTGTGAGGACCTAACAATGGAACGCCTTGCACTGCTTAATGCCGCCATTGCGAAGTATGGCCTCCATAATGTGTGGACTGCAGATGGTAGGACTGTTATTAAAAGTGGTGCATGCTGTTTCCAAATTTCTAGGTCAGAAGAACTTAAGACGGCAACGTGAAGTAGACCGATTGCTCGTTATCAGTATCGAAATATCCTCAACATGTTACGTTTAATTCCTATTAATCTTTAAGCTACTAACAAACAACTGAACTTATTAATTTCAGTTTTTTAGTATTTGCTTTGATATTTTGCTAATTTCTTATTTCCGTGTGCAGCTTAACTTCTTGTGCAACCTTATTTAGGTACTAATATAAGTTTCTTTTAGCCTTTAAGCTACTAATACGTAATTATTTTTAATCTCTAACAATTAATATTTTCCTGTGTTGCATCATACTATGTGTGTGTGTATTATGTGCATTTGTATAAATATGGCTTCTAAGTGTATGGTTTGTTGAATCGTCGACAACGAACTAGGTGAGTTAGTCAGTTTTTCAACNGTATAAATATGGCTTCTAAGTGTATGGTTTGTTGAATCGTCGACAACGAACTAGGTGAGTTAGTCAGTTTTTCAACTTTCTGTGATGGGCAGCCATCCTAACAGTGATTTAGTGTTGTCGAGTCCTGCCACCCGCTATTTCCAACCNTTCAACTTTCTGTGATGGGCAGCCATCCTAACAGTGATTTAGTGTTGTCGAGTCCTGCCACCCGCTATTTCCAACCATATCTATCCTCCACAGCTGACCCTCAGATGTACATCAGCAACGCTTTTTCTCCCTATTCTGTATGTTTACAGGTTGCTCACATCAATTCCCAATCCTTGCTGCAGCACATTGATGAAGCGAGGAGAATTTTAACGCCACTCTCTATGCATTCAGTTTTAATAAACGAAACATGGTTAAAACCTAGCTTCTGATTGACGCTCGTTAGGCTATCTGGTTATTAAATTGTTCCAATGACTGTATTAATAAAGGTGGTGGTAGAGTGGCCATTTACATTAGCGACAATATTAAACATAGGATTCTCTCATCGCCCTCCGAGTATGCTGGAAGGCCAGAATTTATCATCATTGAGTTAACAATTCCACCGAATAAAGTTTTACTAGCAGTAGTTGATCGACCACCGAAGACGGCAGATCTGTCCGACTTTGAAGAAACGTAGTCAAATTTGATTGCACGTTACGAGCACTGCATTTTTATGGGAGACTTCAATATAAATCCTTTGTCTAACACAATTTAAGCAAATAAGCTACTATCTACCTTGTGTGTGATTATAACAGTCTGCCCACTTGGCGCTACTCACCACACAACCTGGAATGACCTAATATTTGAATCTAATCCCAAATTTATTCTGATGCATGGACAGAATGCTGTTCCAGGTATTTCATTTCATGATCTTATATTCCTATCCTATAAACTGCGTGCTCCTAAATTTAAACCAAAAATAATTACTTATAGAGATTTTAATAATATCGATACGGACAAGTTGAATAGCGATGCGGTGCTGATGCCATGGCATGAAATAAACGTGATTGACGTGTTGGACGAGAAAATTTTCCGTTTCCGTCAAATGATCATAGATATGTAAACAGGATGGTGTCAACTAAATCTAGACGCGTAACAAAACCACCTGATCTGTGTCTGACAGATGATTTTGTTCAGCTGATGAGAAAGCGTGACAATGCTTACTCCAGATATAAACGGGACATAAGAACTAATGCCCCCACAGTTGACAGTTTCTAACAGTACAGGATACTGCGCAATAAATGCACNATAAACGGGACATAAGAACTAATGCCCCCACAGTTGACAGTTTCTAACAGTACAGGATACTGCGCAATAAATGCACACAGTTGGTGTCCGCACGATTTTACGAGATGAGTGAGCTGAGTAAAACAAGATGCCGAACCTCTGGTGATTTGTGGAAAAGGCTGCGTAACTTAGGGAACGGTAAATGTATAACTTGACGTGGTCGCGAGGTTACCNCTCTGGTGATTTGTGGAAAAGGCTGCGTAACTTAGGGAACGGTAAATGTATAACTTGACGTGGTCGCGAGGTTACCCAGGGCTGGTTTGATGTTATATTGACCGGCGCCATAACTCAGTGGTCAGCTAATGACGAGGTCGTCCGGTCGACAGCCCACTGGGACCCTGGTAATCATCTGTCAGTTGGTTGGTGGGTTGTCACTTACTTACTGTTGCTCTTTTATAACATATAACGAGACTGTAGGCCATCTTGTACGCCTGAACTATACTACAGAAATGCGGNTTACTGTTGCTCTTTTATAACATATAACGAGACTGTAGGCCATCTTGTACGCCTGAACTATACTACAGAAATGCGGTTGATGATACGAAGGATGCCCTTCAATGAATTGGCACTGATTTCTCTTGGTTGAGTTGTTTACAGTGACAGGAACGATGTCAACTTATTACGCACTTACTACGGACCATACGGACTCAGCACTTAAACAGTAAAAAACACAAGGTCTTAGATTGAGACGCGATTGCATTAAACTCTCCGGTGAGAGGGCGGTTGGCTCTCCCCTCAGTACATTAAAANTCTTAGATTGAGACGCGATTGCATTAAACTCTCCGGTGAGAGGGCGGTTGGCTCTCCCCTCAGTACATTAAAATAAGACAAATGTTCCGATTGACTAATATATAACTATTGTAGTGAAAATGGTTGCAGCCTACATGCTGGTACTGAGGGTGCTCGCGGAACGGGCGACCGACGCCGCTGGTCTTGTTCAGGTGGTGAGACGAACTGGTACGAGTAATATCCGCTGCCGCCACAAGTGGGACAACCAACATCAAACGCAGAACGATGAAACATCACATGTACACTCTGTGATGTGATTATGATGGTGAAAAATTCTACAAACTAAATTAAACACATTGGTGACATCCTCGTTTATTAACAAATGTCCGTTAATGTTAAAGTTTCTAAATGGACGGGGAATGTCACCACACTAAATCATTTCTTACAATGTTGGAGGACTTTATAGACAATATCTATTTTAGAAAAAACATAATAACTGTTATACACTGAAGAGCCAAAAAAATTGGGACAACTGCCTAATATCGTGTAGGGCCCCCGCGAGGTGCGTCTTCACGGCGTTCTGCTGCACCGTAGGACTCGACTAATGTCTGAAGGTATGCAGGAGGAAATTCACACCGTGAATCCTGCAGGGCAGTCCACAAATCCATANGGACTCGACTAATGTCTGAAGGTATGCAGGAGGAAATTCACACCGTGAATCCTGCAGGGCAGTCCACAAATCCATAGGAGTGCGAGGCGATGGAGATCTCTTCTGAACAGCACGTTGCAAGGCATCCCAGATATGATCAATAATGTTCATGGCTGGTGATTTAGGTGTCCGATTGAAGTGTCTAAGGTCAGAAGAGTGTTCCTGGAGCGACACGGTAGCAACTCTCGACGTGTAGAGTGTCGCATTGTCCTGCTGGAATTGTCCACGTCCGTCAGAATGCACAATGGACATGAATGGGTGCAGGTGATCGGACAGGATGCTTACGTATCTGTCACCTGTCAGAGTCGTATCTAGACGTATCAGGGGTCCCATTTCCTGCCAACTGCACACGCCCCATTGGTACTGTCTCGGAGGTGGTCGATGAACAGTCCCCTGTTTACATGTAGGATCCATGGATTCATGAGGATGTCTCTATACCTGTGCACGTCCATCCGCCTGATACAATTGGAAACGAGACTCGTCAGACGTCCGTTGCACAAAGGTCAGTAGTTGTCTCCAATGGCTGTGTTGGCGGGCCCAGGCGAGGCGTAAAGCTTTGTGTTGTGCAGTCAACAACGGTACACAAGTGGGCCTTCGGCCCTGCAAGCCCATATCAATGATGGTCCGTTGAATAGTTCGCACGCTGGCACTTGCTGATGCCCCAGCATTGAAATCTGTGCCAATTTGATAAAGGGTTGCACGTCTGTCACATTTAATGAATCTCGTCAGTCGTCGTTTGTCCCGTTCTTTCACGATCTTTTTCCGGCCACAGGGATGTCGAAGATTTGATGTATTACCAGATTCCCGATATTCACGGGACACTCGGGAAATGGTCATACGCGAAAATACACATTGTATCACTACCTCAGAGATANAGATTCCCGATATTCACGGGACACTCGGGAAATGGTCATACGCGAAAATACACATTGTATCACTACCTCAGAGATACTATGTCCCATCTCTCGTGAGCCGACTATAACACCATGTTCAAACTCACTTAAATCATGATAACCTGCCATTGTAGAAGCAGTAACTGATCTAGCAACTTTGCCAGACGCTTTTTGTCTTATATAGGCGCTGCCAACCGCATCGCATTTCTCTGATTGGTTCCATACCTCTGTTATTTACATACGCACGCCTATACCAGTTTTTTTTTTNACCGCATCGCATTTCTCTGATTGGTTCCATACCTCTGTTATTTACATACGCACGCCTATACCAGTTTTTTTTTTTTGGCTCTTCAATGTACAAATACATATTAAATTAGTTATACATTTTATCCTTAAAGTGTTTTGAATNTTTTTTTTTTGGCTCTTCAATGTACAAATACATATTAAATTAGTTATACATTTTATCCTTAAAGTGTTTTGAATTTCCTTTTGATGACACATTTAATTACATTGTCTACAGCATTGCCAGATGGCTGTCTCCTGAAGGGATGGATGAGTCCACATGGGCAAAGGAGTGTGGAATGCCATGCTTGATTGCCATATAAACAAAGAAAAACACCCCTGGCTGGAGCCGATAATGCGGTGACTGTGTTCAATATACTAATAAAAATTCTGGACACTACTGGGTGACATTTTGGGGCACCTGTCTCTTCAACTCTGGCCTACCAGCCAGTTTTCGTCACCCGACGGTGCATTGCGTCGTATGCTGCCTGGCAAGCTGTGATGATGCAACGACCAATATCCAGTGCACCGAACGGATGTGGCTTTGGGGTGAACACCGTTTCGGATTGCCTATCAATTTATTAAANCGACCAATATCCAGTGCACCGAACGGATGTGGCTTTGGGGTGAACACCGTTTCGGATTGCCTATCAATTTATTATTTGCCAATGGAGAACATTATTAACTCATCCCGTCAGAGAATTCTAGCGTAATTCTTGTCGGCAAGAAGGTGCAAGTTCCATTCTTGTCGACTCGCACTACTCACTCTTGACATGATGTAGTTGGTGCAGCCGGGTGTAGCTGGTGTAGTTGTGACTGCGGCAGTCTGAGTGGGCACAAGGAACTCGTGGACGCATGGTTCACGTCAAACTAATATTANGGTGTAGTTGTGACTGCGGCAGTCTGAGTGGGCACAAGGAACTCGTGGACGCATGGTTCACGTCAAACTAATATTAGCTCACCTTTAAAAATTTCTCCAGAAGATTTCAACCGTTACTTTATACAGTCTTCATGTTGTAAACAGGTCGCAGGAGCTATAATGGACACTACTTATATAAAGCATTGTGAATCTGTGTAAGAATCTCGATGAAATTTGTTCTATTTTCGACGTGTATCTCTAAAGGGAACTTACAGAGCAATAATGCACATAAAGTCTAAAGCAGAAGGATCGGATGGTGTTAGTATTAGTTTCATTAAAACAATAGTACACATTTGACTGCCTATAATTACTGGTAATTCCAACGAATCGCTGTCAGCTAGTGTCTTCCCCACTTCTTAGAAATATGCCATTGTTAAACCACTTGCTAATCGCACGAGTGACACTGTTACACGATTTCCGGCCCATTAGTATTTTACCAACTTTGTCGAAAGCATTAGAATTCCTAGTACACCAATAAGTGTATAAATATGTGAACGACAAAAATTATATGACATTTTCCAATCCGGCTTCCGTACAAGATATAATACCTGCTCTGCTCTTATAGATAGCGCAGATTCTATCAGAATGGCCATAGATAGAAGTCAGGGGACCATACTGGTCTTATTAGATTTCAGTAAAGCTTTTAATATGGTATATCATAACATAAAGGTGCAAAAACGTAAACTATATTTTAATTTCACAGATTTTGTGTATTTGGGCTGCTTCTTTTTTCCTTATTCATTAATGCCATATCATCAGAGCTACGAAAATGTCGTTATCATTTATATGCGGATGATCTCTAGTTGTATACATCTGCTTCTCCAATACTAATGGGCATTTAATTAGGGACATAAATAACGACCTTGAATTAGTACACATTTGGTGCGGCAGAAATAAGTTTTAATTGAATCCTGTGAAGAGACAGAGTTTATTAATCGGTTCTCGTAAAAATTTAAATGCATGTTACAAATTTACTTCACTTGATAATGTGCAAGCCTGCAGGATTATTACTCTATTGAAAGTAGTTAA
Source organism: Clitarchus hookeri (assembly GCA_002778355.1). NCBI lineage: Eukaryota > Metazoa > Arthropoda > Insecta > Phasmatodea > Phasmatidae > Clitarchus > Clitarchus hookeri. Next base: position 18,266 of record NQII01003033.1, on the reverse strand, counting down.
AATGCTAGGCGTTGTTTTCAACGAGACACTCTCATGGTCGGGTAACATAAACACTATTTGTAGGACTTCATACACTAACTACATATCTTTTATAGGCTTAAGAATTTTCTACCACTTAAAGCCAAGTTAACATTTGGTCGCTGATATTCCCTATTTTTTATTATTGCGACATGGTTTATGGAGTCATCACGCAAAATTTAGCAGCTTAACTTCAATGCATGCAAAATTCTTGTGTTCGAATTTTGCTCAACCTAAAATCTCGTAATCACTTGTCTCCTTACTTTGATAAACATAATTGGTTACGTCTGGACGAACGACGCCAGCTCCACAGTCTCACACTAGCATACATAATACTATCCTCGTATATTACAACGCCAGAATACTTACATACTCGGGTGAAAACCTTGGGGGATGATCACACTATTAATATGCGTGCTAAAAATACACGTCGCTTAAATATTTCAGTTCACAAAATCCAGGTATATGCAAATTCATCCACTGTCTCTGTCGCACGAGCGTGGAAAAATTTACCTGTAGTGGTGAGAAACTCGTCAACACTAACTACTTTTAAGAGCATTGTTGCCAAGTACATTAAGAATATGCGCCGATGATTCCATACAAACGCGCATGCATACGCGTCATTATTCGGTAGCATTTTAATTTGTTTTCAGCTTTTTTTTTCCCTTAACTATTTGTACGACCTAGCAACACCTGTTTATGTATACATTCACTTCAATCAATGTGTAATTNTTTTTTTTCCCTTAACTATTTGTACGACCTAGCAACACCTGTTTATGTATACATTCACTTCAATCAATGTGTAATTTGTTGCTGTCGATTCTTAAATATATTTCAAGGAGTTGCTGAATTCAATTTTCATTAATCTGCAAGTGGTTATTATAGATCTGGTTATTTATGTTATTGCTTAGAGATTGAACTTCTTGTTTTCCTCTCAGTTACTTTGTCGGTACTTCACATTTATATTTTAGATTGGTAATGCGTGTTATGATACATATTATTGTGCTATTGTNAGTTACTTTGTCGGTACTTCACATTTATATTTTAGATTGGTAATGCGTGTTATGATACATATTATTGTGCTATTGTAGATCCATATTATTGTGCTATTGTTTTTTTATTTCATTACATATTCCATTGTCTCTAGTCCTGCTGAGAATATGTACATANCCATATTATTGTGCTATTGTTTTTTTATTTCATTACATATTCCATTGTCTCTAGTCCTGCTGAGAATATGTACATAATTGGAAACCACCGATATTTTTAGAGTTTAATCTATTTGATTTCTCATATTTATGTTTTCTCCTCTTGTTAATTTAAGTATATTTCAATTTCGCTCATTATGTTTACGCATGTGTACATTATGTTATACCTGGCTAAGTGTTTGAGAAGGCACTGAAGCCTTAACTNTCGCTCATTATGTTTACGCATGTGTACATTATGTTATACCTGGCTAAGTGTTTGAGAAGGCACTGAAGCCTTAACTACGCCAGTATATATAAAGTGCTTTATTTATTAATTTTGGAGTTTAGGTAAGGTTCGGCCAAAAACGAAGCCGAAAACATGTATGGTCTCGAGTTACGGAAATTGGTTGTGCGTAGCCAGTGAGATCGGGCCTGCCTCAAGGCTGAAAGAACCGTTGATGGAGGATGAGNGGTTGTGCGTAGCCAGTGAGATCGGGCCTGCCTCAAGGCTGAAAGAACCGTTGATGGAGGATGAGACACTTTCGCAGGGTTTTTGATGGGTTGAATTTATACAATTTTAACAGCGTGTTAAATAATTCAACTTATTCGTGTTACTTGTTAGAAAATTTATAATTTATTGAGCTTCCTTTCTTTGATTGCATGTTGGCAACACTGTTGTTCCTGTAGTAGTTCCCCTACTTCACAGCCTCTCGTGTAGAGTCGTTTTTCCATTGTTCTAGTGACTCCAGCAAATACGGATTACAGTGTCTTTATGCAAGTCTAGCATCAATCCAACAAGAAGTGTCTAACTTCGATATTATATCAAACTCTTAACAAAGTGACTACTGGCTGAATGCACTGAATCAACCTGCATGTGGTTCTACGAAACAGTACATNTATCAAACTCTTAACAAAGTGACTACTGGCTGAATGCACTGAATCAACCTGCATGTGGTTCTACGAAACAGTACATGTATTGTAAATATTTGTCAACGGAGTGAATTAAAAGTGCTACAAATTAAAGGTATGTTTTTAAATTGTCTTTTTCAGTAACTTGGGTAATATTAAAGACAGATTAAAACTTCGAGTCGCTAAGCAGGTGGAAGCCTNTAAATTGTCTTTTTCAGTAACTTGGGTAATATTAAAGACAGATTAAAACTTCGAGTCGCTAAGCAGGTGGAAGCCTGCTTCATAGATTTTGAGAAGGCATTTCATAGGTGCCTCATGGGAATTTGATGAAGAAAGTGGATGGGCTGATACCACACAAGTGGATAGTGGAATGGATTGGGGACTTCTCCAGAGGTCGAAGTCAGAGGGTGAAAGTGGAGGAAGCAATATCGGAGGAAGGAGAGGTTACGTCAGGGGTGCCGCAGGGAAGTGTGCTGGGCGCTCTGCTGTTTACCATAATGGTAAATAGTTTGGGGATTAGGTGAAAAATGGTTTGCGAAGGGGGAGGACTAGCAGGCAGACCTAAAATGAAGATGATAATGAGAAAAATTAAGGTGTGAGGTTTACAAGAAAGGTGATATAATCAGGGACATGCATGGATGGGAGGGGCAAGAGATAGACAAGCAGCAGAATATAAGCATCTAGGGATTGTATTGCAGTGTGACCTCAGATGGAAAAAAACAGGCAGAGAGGTTGGTTGCAAAGGGAAGAAGGGCTTTGGGTATGTTGGGAAGGGTGCTGAAGGGAGTCAGCTGTGAGGTGAAGGAGANAGAAGGGCTTTGGGTATGTTGGGAAGGGTGCTGAAGGGAGTCAGCTGTGAGGTGAAGGAGAAGGCATATGGCACAAAGGTACGGCCGATGTTAGAATATGCGGCAGCAGTATGGGATCCGTACGTGGAGGTGGAGGTGCGAGAGCTGGAGAAGTTGCAAAGAAAGGCAGCAAGATGGGTGAAGGGTAGGTGGAGAAGGCAGGGGCAGGCTGGAGAGGATGAAGGGAACTATATGCCATAAGTGATGTTGAAAGAAATGGGGAGAAGCTCCTTGAAGGACAGGAGGAAAGTTGAATGGCTGTACAAGATGGCAGAATGGTGAGGGAGGGTGAGGAAGTTTATGCTNCCTTGAAGGACAGGAGGAAAGTTGAATGGCTGTACAAGATGGCAGAATGGTGAGGGAGGGTGAGGAAGTTTATGCTACCAACTAAGTAAGGGGGTGTTTAGAGGGAAAGGAAAGAACAGTGTGAGGCTCTTCAGAGGGTGTGGAGGAGAATGGAGTGGGGTAGGCAGTCTGTGCTTGTGAGTTGTGAGGNGAACAGTGTGAGGCTCTTCAGAGGGTGTGGAGGAGAATGGAGTGGGGTAGGCAGTCTGTGCTTGTGAGTTGTGAGGTCTGTGAGGGAGTGGAATGTGTTGTCGGAGGAATTAGTATCTGTGAGGGGGGTTGGAAAGTTATGGAATCCCCGCCCTTCTTCTCAAACCAACCTATTCCCTCACCACTCTCTTGTCACCACCGGACGGTAGCCTAATTGTGGGTGTTTACTTTTATTAATGCAAAAGGTCTGTATGTTTTTTAAACTGTGACAANCACCGGACGGTAGCCTAATTGTGGGTGTTTACTTTTATTAATGCAAAAGGTCTGTATGTTTTTTAAACTGTGACAACCCGAAAAATGATTGAACTCTGGAAATTGTATGTTTTGTTAATTTTATTTAATGTATGTTTCAAAGAGCTTGTGCTTGCATATAGAAGCTGTACAAAAATATAGATTAATTTTTATTAGGTGGTTTGCGGCAGTGGGCGGGGAGGAATATTTGTAAGTTGGTTTGGGTGGAGCCTTGACCGCATAGGTAGGTTTATAAGTAATGGTTGGCACTTTTTGGGNGAATATTTGTAAGTTGGTTTGGGTGGAGCCTTGACCGCATAGGTAGGTTTATAAGTAATGGTTGGCACTTTTTGGGTGAAGTTGAGGGAGGTGGAGATGATGCAATGGCCGGGGTAAATGAGACCCTAGAAACGGCCGGTCAATGGCAAGGCCTTCCAAATTTCCCACATGTGAAACTCCTTGAGGCCCCGCCAGNGAGACCCTAGAAACGGCCGGTCAATGGCAAGGCCTTCCAAATTTCCCACATGTGAAACTCCTTGAGGCCCCGCCAGGAATCAAACCCAGTTTACCTTGGTGGGAGGTAGGTGTTGACTACATCACCGCTGCTGATTAGGAAAAATTGTGGGTTCAACATACAGAAATGTTTTGACCAAAATTTCTTAGAAGAAAAAAAATCCCAACTTTACTTTAGTAACATACTGACATGAAGTTAACTTCGAATCTCAGCTTCAAATGATGTAACTCCATGCGTATCTGGTAACATCCAACCTCACAAAAAGTAGGAACTAGGGGTGCATGTCAGAGCAAAAACTGCACATGTCAAAATACATAGTTTTAAGCATTTGAGACGAAGAACGGCATGTATACATGAAGGAAGTATGTAAGCATGTGAAGGAAACATGCATGTAGGATTTTTTCAACTGTGTGTCAGACTTCCAATAAACTTCTGGTTCAGAACAATATGGAGATTATAGGTGACAAGTTTCGGGCCTTCTAAATTCAAAATCTTTCAATGACGAAAAATTCACATTTCGCTGTAATCATAATTGGCAAATATACTAAAAAATGTAGCAAATTTAGGGCAAATATGTTCCAGTTAGTAACATTACAGTTAAATCAGATGGTCGAAATTGACGTATTCTCAATTTTTTATTTCTTTTTCTTCTCCAACAAATTAGATAAATATNGTTAAATCAGATGGTCGAAATTGACGTATTCTCAATTTTTTATTTCTTTTTCTTCTCCAACAAATTAGATAAATATCACTCAATTTCTCTTCTCTTGGATTAAATTCAAAACATCTTAAAGCAATTACAGATGAACTGTTTGCGTATAAATTTACGAAGGAGGCAATACACGAAGTTGTGTACAACCTTGTGGCTACGTACGTGGGTGGAAAATAATTGGATAGAAGAAAATGTTTAGTTCAAAATAGATAAGAAGTTCATCCACGGGTGCTANGTGGAAAATAATTGGATAGAAGAAAATGTTTAGTTCAAAATAGATAAGAAGTTCATCCACGGGTGCTACCCATGCAAATTATGCTTTTCACTAATTATATTAGAACGTCTTAGTCTTCAACTCACACATCCATCCTTGATGTTGGTTGTATAATTTTTGTTAAAGAAAATTATGTTTGATTTTACTTCAGCCTTACTTCTGTTGTTACCTGCTCTCTGATTGGCTGTCGCCTGACCACGCCACATCTCTCCTCCAACCAGTAATGGCGATACGAGAGCCAACCAGGATAATTTTCTTTANTCTCTTGGATTAAATTCAAAACATCTTAAAGCAATTACAGATGAACTGTTTGCGTATAAATTTACGAAGGAGGCAAACACGAAGTTGTGTACATCCTTGTGGCTACGTACGTGGGCGGAAAATAATTGGATAGAAGAAAATGTTTAGTTCAAAATAGATAAGAAGTTCATCCACGGGTGCTACCCATGCAAATTATGCTTTTCACTAATTATATTAGAACGTCTTAGTCTTCAACTCACACATCCATCCTTGATGTTGGTTGTATGATTTTTGTTAAAGAAAATTATACTTCAGCCTTACTTCTGTTGTTACCAGCTATCTGATTGGTNATTGGCTGTCGCCTGACCACGCCACATCTCTCCTCCAACCAGTAATGGCGATACGAGAGCCAACCAGGATAATTTTCTTTAGTTTATGTGTTTTATAACATTCAACCCTCCAGGGGATAAATAAACAATAACAATAAAAATTGGATTTCTTAATATCCTCTAAAAACAAATTTAATCTAACTTACACATTATCTGCATGTTAATAAACTAGTAAAATAACCAAAGATTATACTGCAGTTTGTTTAAATNAAATCTAACTTACACATTATCTGCATGTTAATAAACTAGTAAAATAACCAAAGATTATACTGCAGTTTGTTTAAATCATATAATAAAGCTTAATTATGGAAATTATACTAAGTGAATTATCACCCTAAGGAAATACTCTGTAATCACAGACAAATATAATATCCAGAATCGAAGTTAAATATAACAGCTGAAAAACCGCAACGTTGCGTGCTTTTGTCTACTAGAGCAGATAAACATGTGACACAGAACGACTTGGCAATTCTGGAAGACAAGTTATTTAATTTAACAGTTCTTATGTGAGCTGTGGCTACACTGCTGTCTACATGAAGCTGTTACATTGGAAAGTTGGAACAGGCTATGAAAGAGAACAGGATATAAAAGATCAGAAACATGTAAACTGGAATTTCCATGTTGTCCTGAGTAACAGATTTATCAATATGTGAACATCAATCTCAACAAATAATGAATATTTTACAGTACTTGCACTTACTGTGATTAGAATTCAGTGAGTATTCTCCGTAACTGTGGTAGATTTTCAATCTAGAAAACACTAAACTTGTCTCCCAGAATCAGCATCTCTTACTGANTATTCTCCGTAACTGTGGTAGATTTTCAATCTAGAAAACACTAAACTTGTCTCCCAGAATCAGCATCTCTTACTGAGTTGCCAGTTAATCGGTTCTATCTTTATCAGCGGTGTTTAGAATATGTAAGCCATTGACTAAAGTTTGCAGTGTGAGTTTTTCTGCTTCAATGGAGGGTTTTGAATCTTGAAGGTCTTGAACTTGATTTCCATTATCGCCATCTCATTNCTGCTTCAATGGAGGGTTTTGAATCTTGAAGGTCTTGAACTTGATTTCCATTATCGCCATCTCATTCCGAGTTGCAATTTTATCAGCTCTTAGACATAAACTGGACCAAGTCACCATGAATCTTATACATTTTATACTACACTGGGTATCTGTAATGACACTGCAATGTGAGTTTTTCTGCTTCAATGAAACGTTTTGAATCTAGAAGGACCCAAACTTGTCTGCCAGTATCACTANCTGCAATGTGAGTTTTTCTGCTTCAATGAAACGTTTTGAATCTAGAAGGACCCAAACTTGTCTGCCAGTATCACTAAGCCATTTCGAATCGCAAGTTTATCAGGGCTGAGACAAAAACTGGAGTACAGTCGCCACTTTTTAGACAATACTATACTCGTACATGATATAGGTCTATGTTTGCAATTCAAAATAAAAATAAGTAACATGACATTAAAGTAATTAATTATCCGAGATAGAATGATTTTGTGTTTTCAAACTTGTTAATGTTAATTTCTTTCCTGAATTTTTTGCTAGGTATGTTATAGGTGAATTTTGTGTTTTTCCTTTGTTGTAATTTTCTGTTACTATCCAGTCAGTTGTAATTCAAAGTTACAGTAGGTATAATAAATATGTAGAANTCCTTTGTTGTAATTTTCTGTTACTATCCAGTCAGTTGTAATTCAAAGTTACAGTAGGTATAATAAATATGTAGAATGAATTACCTGTACAAGATAAGACACTATTGTTAATATTTTTGTTGTGTCAAAACCAGTAGGCCCANTGAATTACCTGTACAAGATAAGACACTATTGTTAATATTTTTGTTGTGTCAAAACCAGTAGGCCCAATTACAAATGGGTGCTAAAAATTAGTCTGGAGTAAAATTAATTTTTTTAAAAATAATCTTTAACTGAAGCCAAGAACAGATATTTGTGTGCTCCTGCTCCATCATTTTTTAATTTGCTGTGAATTTGTTTTTTTTTNTAACTGAAGCCAAGAACAGATATTTGTGTGCTCCTGCTCCATCATTTTTTAATTTGCTGTGAATTTGTTTTTTTTTAACAATTATGTATGGATATAAATAAAATATTAACCAAAATTTAATAACTAAATTTCATAATAAAAAANTTTTTTTTTAACAATTATGTATGGATATAAATAAAATATTAACCAAAATTTAATAACTAAATTTCATAATAAAAAAATTAATATTTCTAATTTAAGGGCAGTTACATTTCACTGATTCTTTATGCATTTCCACCAACTTTTTCCTTATTAATAGTCTAAAGTATAACTTTCCGACCTAAGATGCCACTGCTTGGATCTTCTGAACATCGTATAGTTACAAGATGCCTGAGGTGTGTATCTGAGTTAGCGAGGCATGGAGATCTTATAAAAATAAAATAATTAATTAAATTTTTAATTTATTCACATAGCTATTATTTGCGCCATTACATTATCTATCTCCACTGTTACTCTTTTTATTTTACAGTGAGTGCAATATCTCAACTCTAAATAAAGTCCTCCTCAATGTCTCTGTTTGGTTATTGTCAATTAACCCACACTCACCATTAACACATGTTCAGTCTGTCTGTTGCCATCATTTGACATTTCTTTCACTCGTGCGTCCAGTCCAGTAGTCCAGCCTGCTAGTTGTACTCTTCACTGCACCGATGCTCGCAGTCACAGATTTTCTTCCCACGGGTTACTTCCAGTGCCACTCGTTGCTCTTCTGGCTCGACGTCTATTGCTTGAGGCCGCACAATCGCCCAAACTCCCTACTCGCATAAACTTCGTGTTTGGAGGTCCATCATGGCTTAAATAATTGCTGGCATTAATCTGGAAGGTTTGCTGAGAGAAACTAGGGCATTAACCAGAAAATTCTTCAGATAAACGCAGAAATTCAATCTGCTGAAGGTCAAGAGTGCGAGTAGCATAAAAAGCTTATTGCGGCAGCAAGCCTGTGTAAACTGGTCTTTGTCTTCACCACCTGCTCTCAGGTTACATATGTGACCTGCACGCAAGCGATGCAAAGCAGTGGGCGCATAACAATATTTGAGGAAATACAGTGATATGTTTTTTCGCAAGAGTAACTACATGCAAGTTTTCAGACTTCGTGTCTTTTATTTCGAGCACTACCTCCGGGCGTTTCGGGGTACGAGTCCCCCTATAACCCGTCTTCAACCAGTCTCACGTAAATTACTTAACAGTCAGTATGCTCAACTCAGCGCTTTTACAGTTTGTGTGTGGGTCAGCCTAAATAGGCTCACAGTATTTTCCATGTAAGTCTCAGGAGCAAGGGGCTCTTCCAACAATTCACCAACGGACCGCGTACGTCCGGGCGAACGGACTGCCGTACCCTGAGATCATCAGCAGCAACAACTGGCACCACCTACTCGTGGTGTCTGGCACCTATTCTGGTATCCAACTCCAAAACCCACCTAACAATGTTTTTCACTGCCCCTCAAAACTTCCATTAACCCAACACCACCCAGACATCAGGCGTTAAATTGGCGCCCAACTTTGTATCAAATTCTTATTCCAGTTATCTGATGTCCTACGTAATTTAACCGGCATTAAAGAGTATATGCCACAGTTTCTCTAGATTTTTGTTACATGTCCTGTATAAAAATATTTTGCCTCACATTAGGACAGTTTGCAATTTTTTAATACTTCTTGGCATTTCTTTTACAATGCAGAACTGCAATAGATGGATATTTTTTATACTATGTCTACTTAGGTATATGTAAGTAATATTAGAAAATATATTACATTGCTCACTCTGTGCCTTTCTAATTTAAAATAAATTGCAGTTATTTGCAAAAATTCATTTTTTTGTTTGCATATTTTAGATATTACGCAACTTGCATAGGCCAGTATTTTTTAAAATAAAAATATGTATACTTAGAAATTTTGTTTTTTCATTTTGAAAATGACAAAACCTAGCTTCCTATATTCATTTTACATGCAATTAGAGAAGAAGTAAAAAGGAAACTCTTAATACGCAGATATGTTGTAGTGTGATGCGATGTCTATTAGGACATTCTTCTACCTGGCATTGTGCACATGTGCCTTGCCAACAATGATGTCAGTTATCCATTCCACCCCAACGTAACACAGGTAGCATTGCATTATGACTTCATGAGCTGGCAGGTTCATGGATACTAGAGATATGCAGAGAGCATGCACGACACATATGCTGGCAACAGCAGTGTTCACAAAGCTACTATGTTACGTCAGCATGGGAATTCATCTGCAGCCATTCATATCACTATGCCCCACCACCTGAAGGATANTACTATGTTACGTCAGCATGGGAATTCATCTGCAGCCATTCATATCACTATGCCCCACCACCTGAAGGATAGGATACAAGTGTGCTGAAGGTTGGTTCAGTCCTCAACAGGTGACATGCCCTAGTATCCATGAGATTCCTTGCCTAGNGGATACAAGTGTGCTGAAGGTTGGTTCAGTCCTCAACAGGTGACATGCCCTAGTATCCATGAGATTCCTTGCCTAGGAACACCTTAGTTACAAGGTATACAGTATAAGGGTAACATACTGGTCACCCAGGGTAGCTAGGCCAGTACACAATAAACAAGATCTGTTGCTAAGTTGGCAACCAGTTGTATCATTTTGCTCATAGCTAGTCTGTTTCATGGATGGAGGGGAACTTCCAGAGGCAGCCATTGCCATGGGAGTATCTGATGGGCTGCCCCGTGACAGACGATTCTTAGCTTACAACACTGCATGTGGGGCCACCACAGCAGATCTGTGGAACNTGATGGGCTGCCCCGTGACAGACGATTCTTAGCTTACAACACTGCATGTGGGGCCACCACAGCAGATCTGTGGAACGACCCTTCCACTGAGAGTCCTGGTTATCACGGGAAGGTCCCAGTATGTCTCTTGTAGTCATCAATGAAGTATGCCTGGCCTTCAGGTAAATTTGAAAGGAGATGACCTAGTATAGATGCACATACTGGGGGAGGACTTGTGGGTGGATCGTGGAGGAATGTCGATGGAAAACAGTGTATTGCATCGTTCAGTTGGTATGTTAGCATTGAACTAATGGAGGACTTGGAATACTTCCGCTGTCTGCACGGAGTAGCCTGCCACCATCTGTTCTGAACGGCAGCAACACAAGTGGAGGCAGTGGTTTAAGGTGTCTAAGTGGCAGTTATAGGATGCTTGTTAAAGTAAGAGAAGTTGATTTATTCTTCAGCGCATCCCATCCCAGACTCTAAACCTCAGGTGAGAACGAGGAGNTAAGAGAAGTTGATTTATTCTTCAGCGCATCCCATCCCAGACTCTAAACCTCAGGTGAGAACGAGGAGTGGATCACTTCTACGTCACAGTTATGTGACCCAGCTGTCGCTCTCTTCTGGAGCTCACTGCTGGGGAAGGGCACAGCAGAGCATTGCCAACCCCATCTTGTACAAAAAAAGATGCCCGTGTGTAGTGGGCTTAAGACTTATGTTTTATTCCAATTCTTACTTCCCGGAAATTGAAGTTAGCCTTATTTTGGCGCACTAACAATTTTGAGGTCAGTGTTTTTGTTTGAGTAGTAGCAAGTGAAAGTGTGTTTCTTGGCTAGACACATGTTTCATTAACATACAAGCCACATAACAAAATTTTAAAAAGATCAAAAAACTGCTGTCCTTTTTAATTATAAAACTATACATATAAACAAAGAAGGTGAGACTTTGTTTCATTGTAATGCATTTGATATGTAGTATATAGTGTGCATTACTATCCGCAAATAATTTGGCTAATTGAACCCTTTATTTAAGTGCCAATCTTAGGCGTGCTCAGAGGGGGTGCAGCTGCATGCTTATTGTAGTATGTCATTAGGAAAATATTACAGAATATTGTCAATTTCTTATTTTCACTAGGCAGCCTGAGTGTTTGAAATGACCACTAAAGTAAAAATAGCGTTGATATAATACAGACTATTTGTTTTAATAAATATGTTTCAATATATTATTACTTTATATTTTTAATCTCATAAAAGCATATCTTCATTTCATGATTTGCACCCCCAATTACCTAATCCTGCGCACGCCTATGATGCCAATATTAAATAATTCTGTGAAATTTACGGTTGCTACAGGTCTAGAAAATCTTAAAAACATGAAAAAAAGAATTAGAAACCTGTTGAGGCGGNGGGGGGGGGGGGGGGGGATTACGGAAATTAGTAAATGGTGCTGGAAATTGAAACTTGCAATACACTTAAATAACACAGATTTTCTGTAGCCAAAACAATTTCATTAGCAGCCGAATAAATTTGTTTAAAAATGATTGGGTACCAAAAATAAATTATGCTGTGAGAGAAATCGCCATGCAGGTAGAGAGAGGATTGTACTTCTTGTGCTGCATAATATTTTCAGGAACAGATAAGATGTGCACGTTTCATTTATATATCATGTTATAAAGTGCTCACGTTTTTAGAGTTTTTTTTTAATGAGTGCTTTACAAGTATGAAAATTTCTCCATTTTCATCTGCAAAACTGAAAAAATCAAGGAAATAAAATGTTGATATTTTGTAGCGGCCCTGACAGTTATACACCTTAATAATTAGTGGAGGAATATATTTTCATTTACACTTAAGTAAGAACGTAAAGGTCGTCTTATTTTCAAAGTAGTCCTATATTCAGGTGTATAATTTTTACTGCTAAGTAAATAATTTATTAATGGGGACTTTTTTTTATGTTGTTCTGGTGCATGGTACTTACTCAAGTTTTTACATGGTTTGCCCACCTTTATCCACTTTCAACCTCCCTTGATCCCTTATTTGGCCTTCACCAAGGTCTCGACACCCGAAGCATGTCTTTTTGTCTAAATATATGTTTTTGAATGTGTGTATCCTAATGAAAGGTAGGCCTAGTCCACATTCCACCTTTTACCATCCATAGGCGTTTACATTTAAAATTAATATTCATGTATTTTAATTCAAATTATTNGTCCACATTCCACCTTTTACCATCCATAGGCGTTTACATTTAAAATTAATATTCATGTATTTTAATTCAAATTATTGATAGCTTATTTATTTTGCACTTTGTGTTCAGATGTCCAGTATTGAGGTTCTGCCACCAGAGGTGCTGCTGGAGATATTTGAGTATTTATCACCGGAGGAGCTGTTGGATAATGTTCAGCAAGTGTGCACCAGTTGGAGGGCGGTGGCTCAACACCCTTCTCTGTGGGAAGACTTTGTGTATTCTCCGACTGAAATCACGTATTTGAACGCAATCAAGTTCATAGAAAAATGTCCCATGTTAAAGCACATCCGTGTCAACCTTCTTGATTTGTATTGTCTAAAAGGTCCTGAAGGAGTGGTGAATGCTGCCATCAAAAATTGTCTTGATATGCGCACCTTTCGTGTTAAATTTGATAGTTATAATTGTTTTACACCATCTCAGATTAACTCTTTATTTAAAGCTTTTCCAAATCTAGAGACTTTAGGAATCACAATTAATTGCCCAAAGGCCATTCAAATAGTGGATAGAGTCAGCAAGAGTAGGAAGCTGAAGAAGCTGTTAGTGAGGGGATACAGTAATATTGATGGACTGTTCCANTGGATAGAGTCAGCAAGAGTAGGAAGCTGAAGAAGCTGTTAGTGAGGGGATACAGTAATATTGATGGACTGTTCCAGCCACTCATTGATGGCTGCAGATCTTTAAACAGTCTGTGCATGCGTGAAGCAATCATCCCAGAAAAAGATCAGCTCTGGATTTTGCAGAACATGAAAGATAGGCTGTCACACTTAGAGTTCAATCTCGCTCAACCAGCAACACAGCAGGTAATCAGGCTATTGAGCACCTTTACCAAGCTGGAAGGGTTAAAATTGACACATCATTCAGGAAGTGGGCTGTTGAATTTCTTGCCATTAGCAAATGTCAGAACTCTCAGGATCTTATCTTTTAACACGGACACTCTGGAAATGAGTGATTTGGACACGTTATATGATGCTTTGTTTTGTAATCCATTTCCACTTCTCCTGGTGCTTGACATAGAAATTAAATATTTCGATAGTAACAGAGCTGTTTTGAAAGATATTTGTCTGTGCTACCCAAACATTAGAAATGTGTTTTTGACGTATAAACTTTCAAGTAACAAGAAAGATAACTTTGAAGAGATGGGTAGGCTTCAGCAGCTTGTTAGGTTTGGATATAATGTAGACAGTAGTATTACAGATGATGATACTGAGCATATTGCTCGATGCCGTACGCTGAAATATCTGATGTTATATAATTGTAGTAGGGTCACAGATAAAACTGTTGCCAATCTTTTAAATTGTAACTTGTTGGAAACACTGTGTCTCAACAATTGTCCACTTTCTGGACAGTGTCTAGACATTTTTTCAGAACATTGCATGAAACTCAACAATTTTNGTGTCTCAACAATTGTCCACTTTCTGGACAGTGTCTAGACATTTTTTCAGAACATTGCATGAAACTCAACAATTTTTTGGTCAATAAAATATTTAAAAAAAGAAAATAGTGTGCATTTGCAAATGGAGGCCATCACTAGAATATACATATTAACTTCATGTTATCNTATTTAAAAAAAGAAAATAGTGTGCATTTGCAAATGGAGGCCATCACTAGAATATACATATTAACTTCATGTTATCAGTTGTTTTATAAAGAGCTGTAGTGATTGTTATGTGTATCTGTGTGTGGTTTTTAGTAAAGGAACCATTTCAAACGAATCCATTTGTTTCTGTAATATTGAAATAAGTTTTCATGAAGTTTATCTGTTACAGAACATTCAATGTAGCCCTCCAACATATATTCTACTGTTCTCTTATTCAATTTCTTTCTTTGGTTGTGAAATTTGTGTTTTCTTTGTTTTGAAATTGAATTGAACATGTAAACTGCAGCTTACAAAAAATTACAAAACAAAGAAGTTGAGTGGGGCTGTGGAATCCACAGATACATATGTAATGTTGATGCTATAAGTGATTATTTTTTCAGTTTTATGACCCTAGTTGTTATATAGCATTGAATTCTGAACATTTCATGTCACGGTATAAATAGTGGTGTGTTGTGGACACTAGTGCTGTGAAATGTTGCAAGGTCAAACAAGTGTTTCTCATCATTACATGTATCATCTGTGACATAGAATATATTATGAACAAATGATGAATTGAGCAGCGCAGAATTCTTGGTATACAGGAGGCAGCATTTAACTACTATAAGATTGCTGTGCATGCAAGATGAGCTGCCAGTACACTTATGTTCACGTATCAGTGGACAGCTGAGGACTTGCCTCACCAACATGGAACAGGACCTAAAAATCACAATCTGAAAACACGTGTATCCAGAAATAATGTTTTGGGTGGGTTTAAAAAAGGGAGGGGGTGAGTTGGGAGCTCCTGTTGACTGTCAACAGGCAAGAAATAGTGGCATTGTAAAAATTATAATCCAAAGCCTTTTGCCAAATAGAACATTATGCTCTACGTTACACAAATAATTGACAATAAGTGTTTGCTATGTCAAATTGAACCCAACTAATAAAACAATAAATATGTATGTAAATGTAAACAATTTCCTTGTAATGTTTTCTTGTTTGACTGAAACACTATCAAAGCCCATGGATGTACCTTTTATTCATGCGATGTAGTCTTCAGTGTACTTTCTCCATTGTCTCTGCTGATGGGATATTAGTTTACACAGTAATTTGCTACACAAAGGCATGTATTTCGAAACAAAAATTATGTTCTAGTTTTTTCTATCACAATAATATACTAGATGGAAGTAAGGAGCCTAGAGATGTGCTATGAGAATGACCACCTCAGTAACCAATTAATGAGAAATACAATACGTCTTCTCTCAAATCTTACATCTCGCAAGTTTTACTTACTATTGTTACTTTTGCGTACATTCTANGAAATACAATACGTCTTCTCTCAAATCTTACATCTCGCAAGTTTTACTTACTATTGTTACTTTTGCGTACATTCTACTCGAGAGTTTTTACTCTTGAGAGGGTTCTAGAACCCCTGGACCTCTCTCTCGGGTTCAAGCCTGACTATAAAGGTGGTTCAGCTCGTTTTCTGCATGGTCATTATGGATTGCGGAACGTCCATAGTGACAGCACAGCAGTAGAGGGTAGTTATGAGTATAGGTCATTCATGGTTACTTACAACTTTTCTGAAGCCTTGCCAAAGTTCTAATTCAAGGATATTCCTCTGTCTCNTATAGGTCATTCATGGTTACTTACAACTTTTCTGAAGCCTTGCCAAAGTTCTAATTCAAGGATATTCCTCTGTCTCGTGCAAACAAAACTTAAAATTTCACCACAGAGCCAACACACCGTATTCGTTCACGCTCAATGTAATCATTTTCTCATCAAGAATTATTTGTTACTATGAATTACTAACACATTTATTTCCTCTCTGTCTGTATACATGCAAGTTATAAATTAAATTTTTTAATTTATAGATAAAAAAAGTAAGTTAAATCTAACAAAAAAAAATTAGGTATTTTAATGTTGTCATGTATAAAATGCTTGTGACACGATGACCTATTTAGGAAGAAACCAAACACATCATACATAGGGTGTTTTTTCAAAGTTTTGCTTAAAAAAAGTGTGANGATGACCTATTTAGGAAGAAACCAAACACATCATACATAGGGTGTTTTTTCAAAGTTTTGCTTAAAAAAAGTGTGAAGAAACTGCGGATAGGGCATAATAGGATATCAGCAGTGTTAAAGACACTCGGAGTNTTTTGCTTAAAAAAAGTGTGAAGAAACTGCGGATAGGGCATAATAGGATATCAGCAGTGTTAAAGACACTCGGAGTATTGCCTACGCACTGTCCATTCCTGCAACTTACCTCAATCACAGATAGCTGTGGCTGCAGTAGGATATTTACATATGGACTGGCATCTGGCTGCCTTTTCAGACGAGTCCTGTTCCGACTTACAGAATCATGGTGGTCGTGTATATGTTCGAGGTCTTCATAGCGAGTGACACCAGGAGGCATACATTTGGCATTGTCATACCATCCCAGCAGTGTCCCATTGGATAACGTTTGCAACCCCACCTGCTACAAATTGGTGAATCTCTCGCCAACCAGTATGCATCACAGATGTTTTACAATCAGAAGTCGTAACCTTGCTTCATTGCTTTGACACAGTATTCCAGCAGGCTATTGCCTTGTACCATGTAACTAATATGATTTGAGAAATTTAAATGAACATCNCTTTGACACAGTATTCCAGCAGGCTATTGCCTTGTACCATGTAACTAATATGATTTGAGAAATTTAAATGAACATCTGATGTGCTGTCTATTGATAAAAGAACATGAATGGAATATGCTTGCATNATTTAAATGAACATCTGATGTGCTGTCTATTGATAAAAGAACATGAATGGAATATGCTTGCATGAGGCTGGTCCACCAGGCACCTCCCTCAATCACCACCAACAAACTTTGGACTCTCACTGAAACAGTTTGCCTGTACCTTCCCCAGGAGGATGTCCAGATCCTATGCCACATTCAGTGTTGTGATTTTTAGGGCCTCTTGTTACTGCACTTGGTGGCATCATATACATTTGAGTTTCACGTCAAAGCATTTTTTTGTAATGCCCTGAAGTGTAGTAGATATACAAATTTTCACTAGTGATCTGTATAAATAATTTCATTTATTGCAATGTTCATAAACAGCAGTGTACATTTTATGCAACTGTATTTGGAATGTGAGCTTTTTATTGCAGGGTTGTTATTTTTATTTTTATATGTTGCCTTTGATGTTGTTTATCAAAATTGTCATAGTTGTATTAAACACATGATTTCTTGCAATACTATTATTTTATTTGTTTCCTTTCATTGTCGTGTTTTGTTGATTAAACATTTCATAAATGACGTAAGTTGATTTTATTCTCTTTGGATTTAGTGTTGTTTTTTTTTAGAAGTTATATGAAACTTTTTGAGCCATTGGAATTTTGGAGTTAATGTTGTCTGGCTGAACAAAAAATACCCCCAAATAGTCATGCAGAATTAATATTCAAATTATCGGTCATTTATTTAGTACTACCATGTATGTGCCTGTAAATGAGACATGNAGTCATGCAGAATTAATATTCAAATTATCGGTCATTTATTTAGTACTACCATGTATGTGCCTGTAAATGAGACATGAAGTGCAGATGGGGTTAATACTGTTGCTGGGTTTGTGGTGGCATACGGCATCAGTTATTTAAAAAAAGAACGTGGACAGGGGTTTTCAGTCTGAAAACGAAACACAAAGAAAACTCATTCCTTCTAAACTGGCATGTATTTCAAACATAATTCTTTGTTCTACTAACAACATTGAAGGAATGATGAGCTAGACTTTTCACTGTGATTTTAATAATAC
>NQII01003032.1:279514-292555 GCA_002778355.1 Clitarchus hookeri | reverse complement strand
TCTGTCTCTCTTGCACCCTTTGCGTCCTTCGATCCCCTCTAATCTGGCCGTCACTCAAGGATGCGTATCCCCACTGGTAATAGACGTGCCCTGCCTGCAAAAAGGGCCTAACACTCTGGCTCTGCGATTAAAAACACCTCTGACGGCTTGATTATGTACATTGTACAAGTTAATTTTCAAATACCTCGCAGACCGCATACACTGGGAATAACAGCTAACTTCTAAGTTTATTAGGACGGTTAAAACACTTCCTCTACTAGTCCACGGCGTTAGGGGTTGGCACAAAAAACTGAAGGACTTTTCCTGGGTTCTACTTCTGCCGTGGACTGCACGTTACTGTACAAGTGTAACTTCTAGCTACATATTTGAACTTGCGCAAAAAAATATAAACAAAACAAACAGGATACACAGCTTGGACTTCGTATAGTACTTACAAACCTTCTTACAGGGTTACAACATTTTTACAGGTTTACACAGTTTACACATTCCACTAAATGCCCTCAGTGATCCTTCCGAATCATAGTACTTTTACAGTACTTAATTAGCTCTTCTGTGCTTCCATCGCCCTTGCAAATCGGGGACTTTCTTGAGTACTTGCAAACAAAGATGTGGCAGAAGGCCGGTAATTTGCACAGCTGACTGACAGCATTTACGTTTTTGTAACAGGTATTTACTTTTATGTTGACTCATAGGCCGCACAAATAAAAAAACCCTCTTATCTCCTAGGCTGGGAAACACTGTCCTTGCTAATGTCTGGCACACTGCCGTTTTTACAAATGGTCATACGGTAAACGGAAAACCAACTTTTAATTCCCTATATCTCCAAACTTACACATGTTACGTTTTACTGGTAAGGCGGCTCATAGGCCGTGTCAAGAAAAAACAAACAATAAAACTCTTATAGTATCTTGCCTCGGCAGCTCTTACACGTGGTCTTGCCGTTAACACGTGCTGAGGTCAAGCACTTTCCGCCCAAGGGCCTCTTCCCCACCCCCCTAGCAAACCGCGTGAAACTTGTACACGCCTAAGAAATGATGAGATATGCTGGCAATTTCCGCCCACGAGATAAATTAAAACACGTGCTGAAGGGTGATACGCACCGAGAATAAGTTGACAGCGTATGGCAGGGGCAACTGGCCCACACCACCCCCTGCCCCCGCCACCAACAAGAGGCCAACGCGTGGATAAAGTGTTCATTGTTCAAAGCCTTCCTCCCTCCCCTTCACCCAACAAGGGAGGCATGTGTAGGAATCTAGGGAGGGCACCCAGATAGTTAAAAAGCCGATTTTAGAGACAAGGAGGGGGTCAGTCAGGTCAGTTATATCGGGGCAGTCGGAAGCTGCGATACTCCGTGCCGGGAAGATCAGTTGGATCAGTGGAACCAGATCAGTTAGAATTGCACGCCGAGAGAGAAAGTCAGTGTAGCAGTTAACCGAGGCCGAGGAGATCGGACCCCGGCCTAGTGAGTCGGTCGCATCAGTCAGTCGATCTGTGCATTGTCAGTTACGTGAGAACAGTTAACCCGGTCAGTTAGAATCTCGCGCTGAGAGAGGAAGTCAGTTGGGACCCCGAGAGGCCGCGGGGTTCTGGCCCCGGCAGAGACAGCCAAAAACAGTGTTAAGGGGTCAGCCATATCTAGACAAACAACCAGTAATTTCCCACGCCGCGGGGCGCAGGGCGAGTCAGTGCGGAGAGTAAGTCAATCAGTGATACCCTGTCGCCGGGTAGCGACGAGCGGCAGGTAGCGCAGCGCTCGGAAGCGCCACACCAGGACGGCATTGCGTCAGGCAATGGGAGCCGGAACGTGGAAGTCAGCCGAGTCAGTTACAATCCCGCACCGAGAAGGCGGAGTTGAGTGGTGAACTTCAACGAGGAGCGTCACGTCGAACGAGTGGGAGTAGTCCAGTGCAACCCAGCGCCGAGAGCCGAGATGGGGGCCCGCCAAGGGTCCCTCGCCGGGACATGGTAGGGAGGTAATCAGTCAGTTACAACCCTACGCTGCGAACGGGAGTCGAGTGGTGAGCTTCAACAAGGAGCGCCACGTCGAGAGGAAGCTAGCTGAGTGCAGCATGCCAACAACAGCCAGTCCGAGGGCCTGTAACAGGGCCACCCAACTCACCAGATCTCAACTACTGCAGGAACAACTACCCCGCAACAAGTCCAGTGTCCTGTTACCTAATGCCCCCACAGCATCAGAAACGTTAGCCAGAACACTGTAACCAGCCCTTTAGGCCAAGAACNCCCCCACAGCATCAGAAACGTTAGCCAGAACACTGTAACCAGCCCTTTAGGCCAAGAACTCGCAGGGTCAATAACGTATGAGTTAATTCTCGGCATCTTTTGTGCACTTCACGCAAAAGTGTGTATGAATTTCCATCAAATAAACCTGTTTAAAACCAAGACGTGATGAAGTCATTGTTTTATATACCCTCAACCTTCAAGGCACCTTATAGTCTGTGCCATTTAACATTAACTGAGATCCTATGACACACAGGTGAGGAATAGCATCACTGTGAAGGTAAACAATATGTTTCTCGCATTCAGAGCACTTGTTCAATCTTTCTGATGAATATATGTTATAATGTATTCACGGTATCTTCAAGATTTTCTGAAGCCCTGCTAAAGATCTACTTTCAGGGACCCAATTATGTATCCTTCCGCAGTATGTAATCAAAACATTGCCATGTGACACCTGTCAAACGTTTTGCAAACAAAAACAGTGTCATGTGGGTACACTCAAATATTTTGTAAACAAACAGTGCCTTGTGGGAACTGTCAAATATTTTATTAACAATGTCCATGTGGGAACTNAATATTTTGTAAACAAACAGTGCCTTGTGGGAACTGTCAAATATTTTATTAACAATGTCCATGTGGGAACTACCAACATCTATTTTTGAAGAGAAACAATGCCATGTAATCTTAAATGCTAATCAATTTAGCAAAATATTGTAATACATACAAAAAGGTAGATTGAAGTATATATCGGAACTGTTAATTATATAATTTAATTAAAGTTTACTTATTGTATTAAGATTTATTTACATATTTGGTGTAAGGAAAAAGTTAAATTTTACATAATAAACTTTTGGAAGTAGCACTCAGGTTAAAGATTTCACTGTGATAAATGGTACCGTATTTTATCACATATAAGTCGCACATTTTATTTAAAAATTTTTATTGAAAACTCAGGGTGCAACTTATGAGTGAGAAAAATTCCTCCAGCCCCGCACTAACGTTTCGTTTACTACGAATTCACGGCCCGCGGCTCGATTTCCAAACTCTTCAGAGAACAAAATCACTTTCATTTTTAAACCTGCGGTGTATGTACATCGCTTTTCCGTCAAGAAACTGTCTCACTTCACTGCCACAACATCAAAACACTACGTGCGACGCAAAGACGATATAAGAGAAATACGTGTAAGCCAACGCTAATGTGCTGCTATCTCTTACGCTCCACAAAAAGCTTTCGAAAATAATCGATTATCAGTTATTGACCAAAAATCGATTCCTTTTCATTCTTTTAAAATATGTTTTTCTGTTAAGGATTGCGAAGGGAATTACGTAACGGAAATATTCAAATGCCTTTCTATATTTTGCACGTTTATTTAAAACTTACAAAGATAAACTGCAGAAATAACAACGCTAATACTAAAATTACATCTTAACCTAGAATTATCTTATAAGTAGAAAGAATGTGTTACGTTAGTTTTATAACCACAATTCAGCGTCTCCAATATCCAATATGGCGTGGTTATACTTCTGAAAAAAACGTGCCCAAACGGACAAGATGGAGTGTATGAGTCCGCTGGACAGACACTGAAATTTATTTAATTTCAATTAATAACAGTGAAATCTTTACCCATGAGTGCTACGTAAAAATGTAAATATATAGTTTAGCAATATTAACTTTACAATTACGGCATTAAATTTATACATATTAATATTTAACCTACGAACTATTTCTTTTCAGCTATAACCAACATGTCCCTTCAAAATCCGTTGTTAATTCGTACGGACTTTTAACAAATTATTATAATTTATTGAAAAAATATACTTAAAACTTAAAACAACCAATTTATATAGTGCTTCAGTGCTAAAAGCAAGACAAAACCTTTTTCCATATATATTTTTTTATAACCAATTGAACATGTAACTCCTAGGGTGATTTTTCAAAGGTTCTTTTCAAAAGTATTGAAGATACCGTGAATGGATTATAGTTTCTGTCCTACTTTTCATGTATAAGATGCATTTAGAGGGAGGGGCCGTATCTACAAGTAATACCAAAAGATCTGTTTTTATCCAACGATGACTGCAGTTTTCTCCTCTAATGACAGCCAAATGGCTGTTTTTACTATCAGGACATCAGCATCGCCTGGAGCTTGATAAGTAACAATTTGTTCTTGCTCAAATTTTGTCTTCAGCATCGTGAGATCAATCTGCTCTTGTTTCTGTTGGCCAAAAAACTATCTTGGTTCACGATTACATTCATGCTTCCCTGAAAGTGCACATCAGATGAAATGTACTTTGAAGATTAGTGAAGATGTTCTGCTTTTGCATCAGTAAAAGACTATTACTGCATCCAAATCAAAGTGATTTCAGACAAAATTGATGTAAAGTGCACAAACATAGTCATATGTTTGATTTTGCTACCACACACACTGATGCAGGAGAAAACAGCTGCCAATGACGTAACAGCAATGCTGCTTGTTCCATTTAACTGTAGTTGTTTCAAAAATATCATACAGAGCAGACTTCTTAGTTTTCCACATTCCAGTTTCATCAAACATAGTGAGGGGGAAGGGAGCTTACTCGTACCTGAAGTATTCACATAATTCTTCCTCACTTTTCTTAAGGACGGATATTCTTTGGAAGAGCAGTAGTAAATCGACTGACACAATTAAATTGTGTATTTTTAAACTGCTGTTGACAGTCAACAGTGAAACTACATTTCAGCTTCGCGTCATTGAAATTACTCCCAACTTTTTCTTTCGTAGCAAAAATTCAAACATTGAGAGCAATAGCAGTTGATAATCACATTGACTGTTACCCCTGTTGCTATTTACATTAACTGCTGCACATGTGAGAAAGGATGGTAATTTTGGAACAATTTGCTCAATTTACATACATCATTTTCATCCCTGCGTTTTTGGGAATCTCATGAATCAAAATGCTATTCTATATAGACAAAATTCACCTCACTAAACTTTTCGGTTGCTTCGCAAACATCATGTGTGGCTGGCATTCCATGTATCCAAGTACTTAGAACACTTTTACTGATACCTTTGCCATGTATCACGTCTGCAGAACTCTTCATAGATTTCACCAATGCCTACTCGATCGTCATGTCACTCCAAATTCCATCCCAAGATTTGTTAGATATTCTGATTGTGAAATAACCATCTTCTGTCAATTTGCGGAACACTTTGCTATCCATATAGTCCTCTAAACAGTCTGCATGATTTTTCATAAAGGAAATGTCCAGTAGAATGAAAATATGGAATCATATTCTACACACATTCCAAATGCAGTTTACAATTGCCCATTTACTAAGCTCGTATTATGACACCTTTTACCAGACTCATCATGCTGTAATACTGTACCCAAAGTTTAGCAGTATCTCATCTGCTTTCTACTACCAATAAATGCCAGTCCAGCATAGTCTGCAACGCTCGCATTAATGGCAAACGAACAAATTCGTCCAGTGTCTGAGAACGAAATGAGAACCTCTCTCTTATTGCTGTGGATTGTTCCTCAGATATTTTGAGGTCTTCAAAAATTATTTTTGACATTGCCAAATGAACTAATAGATGACTTCTCTTAGCTCTGGAGTTTGCGTGACCAGTGAGCATCTTCTCCACAGACTTCTGGGCATATATGATGCTGAGAACTTCCTTCAAATCGCTTCCTGCCTCGATGTATCCAACTTCTTCAAGATATTAGCAAGTTCTGTTATTTTTATCTTGTGTAGTTCTGCTCCACAAATATTTTCAAATTCCTTCAATGGTATGTGGCTTTTCGTAAGTATCTTTTTCGCAGTAAGAATATTTGTCAACCGAATAATTGGTTCTTCTGTGTTTTTATGGTGTGACAACCTGAATGCCTCCCATAGTATGAAATGTGCCCAAACCATTGATAGTATTGACATTATAGTCAGCATTGTCGACAGCAAACTGGACAAATGATCCAGCTCAAATGGTGGGCTCCGGGTGAAAAATGGGTGATACCGCAAACAAATGTGTTTACTTGAACAAAGCAGAAAATCTTAAATGGGACCAAATATCTAGTATATTTCTGGATCCAAATTTTGGCTGGCAATACCAATGAGTATAGAGGACAAAAAAGTTTGTGGCTGAATAGCAGACATGATTGCCTGATTTACTAATGTGCATTTGGTTTGCAATGGCTCTCCTTTCAAAAGTGCTCACTTTATCGTGAGCAACCGTTACTTGAATTAAACATGTAAATTTTTGATTAATTTTTAAAAGTACAAAATATGGCAAGAAATAACAAAACAGTCCTAAAAATTAAATCATGACCATTTGTTGCAATCAAAAACAGCAAATTCTTCATTTTTTTTNCTATTACTGCATCCAAATCAAAGTGATTTCAGACAAAATTGATGTAAAGTGCACAAACATAGTCATATGTTTGATTTTGCTACCACACACACTGATGCAGGAGAAAACAGCTGCCAATGACGTAACAGCAATGCTGCTTGTTCCATTTAACTGTAGTTGTTTCAAAAATATCATACAGAGCAGACTTCTTAGTTTTCCACATTCCAGTTTCATCAAACATAGTGAGGGGGAAGGGAGCTTACTCGTACCTGAAGTATTCACATAATTCTTCCTCACTTTTCTTAAGGACGGATATTCTTTGGAAGAGCAGTAGTAAATCGACTGACACAATTAAATTGTGTATTTTTAAACTGCTGTTGACAGTCAACAGTGAAACTACATTTCAGCTTCGCGTCATTGAAATTACTCCCAACTTTTTCTTTCGTAGCAAAAATTCAAACATTGAGAGCAATAGCAGTTGATAATCACATTGACTGTTACCCCTGTTGCTATTTACATTAACTGCTGCACATGTGAGAAAGGATGGTAATTTTGGAACAATTTGCTCAATTTACATACATCATTTTCATCCCTGCGTTTTTGGGAATCTCATGAATCAAAATGCTATTCTATATAGACAAAATTCACCTCACTAAACTTTTCGGTTGCTTCGCAAACATCATGTGTGGCTGGCATTCCATGTATCCAAGTACTTAGAACACTTTTACTGATACCTTTGCCATGTATCACGTCTGCAGAACTCTTCATAGATTTCACCAATGCCTACTCGATCGTCATGTCACTCCAAATTCCATCCCAAGATTTGTTAGATATTCTGATTGTGAAATAACCATCTTCTGTCAATTTGCGGAACACTTTGCTATCCATATAGTCCTCTAAACAGTCTGCATGATTTTTCATAAAGGAAATGTCCAGTAGAATGAAAATATGGAATCATATTCTACACACATTCCAAATGCAGTTTACAATTGCCCATTTACTAAGCTCGTATTATGACACCTTTTACCAGACTCATCATGCTGTAATACTGTACCCAAAGTTTAGCAGTATCTCATCTGCTTTCTACTACCAATAAATGCCAGTCCAGCATAGTCTGCAACGCTCGCATTAATGGCAAACGAACAAATTCGTCCAGTGTCTGAGAACGAAATGAGAACCTCTCTCTTATTGCTGTGGATTGTTCCTCAGATATTTTGAGGTCTTCAAAAATTATTTTTGACATTGCCAAATGAACTAATAGATGACTTCTCTTAGCTCTGGAGTTTGCGTGACCAGTGAGCATCTTCTCCACAGACTTCTGGGCATATATGATGCTGAGAACTTCCTTCAAATCGCTTCCTGCCTCGATGTATCCAACTTCTTCAAGATATTAGCAAGTTCTGTTATTTTTATCTTGTGTAGTTCTGCTCCACAAATATTTTCAAATTCCTTCAATGGTATGTGGCTTTTCGTAAGTATCTTTTTCGCAGTAAGAATATTTGTCAACCGAATAATTGGTTCTTCTGTGTTTTTATGGTGTGACAACCTGAATGCCTCCCATAGTATGAAATGTGCCCAAACCATTGATGGTATTGACATTATAGTCAGCATTGTCGACAGCAAACTGGACAAATGATCCAGGTCAAATGGTGGGCTCCGGGTGAAAAATGGGTTATACCGCAAACAAATGTGTTTACTTGTACAAAGCAGAAAATCTTAAATGGGACCAAATATCTAGTATATTTCTGGATCCAAATTTTGGCTGGCAATACCAATGAGTATAGAGGACAAAAAAGTTTGTGGCTGAATAGCAGACATGATTGCCTGATTTACTAATGTGCATTTGGTTTGCAATGGCTCTCCTTTCAAAAGTGCTCACTTTATCGTGAGCAACCGTTACTTGAATTAAACATGTAAATTTTTGATTAATTTTTAAAAGTACAAAATATGGCAAGAAATAACAAAACAGTCCTAAAAATTAAATCATGACCATTTGTTGCAATCAAAAACAGCAAATTCTTCATTTTTTTTAAAGATAATATGAAATATAGAAAACAAAAAGTATTGAAAGAAAAAAAACATGAAATTTAATTACAGGCAAAGGAGTTAGGAGAAGTTAAGTTGGTTAATGATATGAATTCACGCGAGACAAGAATGTATAGAAAGAAGTGGAGAAGAGAAAGAAAAAATTAACACTTTTGTTACAGAGAATACGCCAGAAACCACTGATAGTGTTGAAGAGACAAGCGAGCCTGCAAGTACGCCACATGTACCAACAGTTGCAGAAACTCTGAACACATCACAGAGTATAAAAGAAAGTGGAAGTTGCCACAAAAAAGGGGTAGGAAACCTGTTTGCCAGGAAAGAGCAAAGGCTTACAGTAAAATAAACTGAAGGCCCAAAATGAGAAACTCAGAAAAAAATGTAAAAGTACAAGAAACAATACCAAAGAAGTAGGTTATTAGGTGTGAGCAGTCAGCAAGATTTGACACCTAAAACTAAAGCAAAAGCATTATTAAGATGGAGAAATACAGGAAAGGATATCAGAAAAAAGCTTCTCTTTGGTGAAGTGATTTCCAAAGAGTTATCAGAAAATTATAAGAGGTTGAAGACAAATAAGAAAGAGAAGCAAATATTATCTGGAAAGATGATCCAAATGTAGAGAATGTCTAAAGAGGAAAATAAGTTTCTTTCTCGCTCAATTGTAAAGGCTAACACAAAACGATCCAAGAACTTATGCTATGAAAGAATGAAAATAAATAGAGTAAAAATGTGGTAACAACTTTTCTGGAACAGGATGACAGCTCGTGTTAATGTTCTGGGAAGAAAGACGTAATTTCAAGGAAAGGTATACAGAAGCAAAAAAGATATTTGACACACACGATCAGAAATCTCCACCTCAAGTTTCAGTGCATTCAGAGTTTCCAAATAAGCTATCCTGCCTTTTGTAGACTACGCCCCTTTTGGATAGTGACAATAGAGGAGTGATTGAGACACGTATCTTTGTGTTTTAAACATGAGAACTTTAAATTGATAGTGCAGAAAATGCATGCGTTGAAAATTGTTGACACAAATGACGAAGGGAAGTTACTTAAAATGTTGATGTGTGAGGAAGAAACAGACGATTGTTACAGGAAGGAGTGTGCTTTTTGTGAACACAAAAGTTTGTTACAATGACTGACTTGTTATCACCAACAAGTGGCTGTAAAGCAATGGATAACTAAGAAAGAGAAAGTTATAAGTAACAAGACAAAATTAGAGATTGAAGTAACGAGGACAGTGAAAGATGAAGTACATTTAAATGTAGATAATTTGGTGGACATGTTGAAACATTGCAGGTCACTAAAGTCACTGGGTTAATTTTTATTTTTTCCCCAAAATTTAGGGTAATTATTTTTAAATGCACTTTTTATACAAATGGTTATGCCTATTGGCTTATACAGAATAAAAAACAAAAGGAGAATTGTCAATTACAATTTTTGTAAAGGGTAATATGTGTTATTTTGTACTAGTGAATTAATTAAATCTGTTTGATATCACGAGGCACACTTTTTATATTTTTTCAGGATTATATAATATTTTTATGCTGTGGTGTTTAGTTTATTTTGCTGTGCAGGTAGGAAAAAATGTTAAGATTGGCACCACGGCACCAGCAGGTATTTAGGTCGGCGGAGGCACAATACATTGGCGTTCTGGGTGGGCTAATCAGGAGTCAGCTTGTTCGTCGATGTGGGTGTCAGGCAGTGTTGCCAACCGTAGCATAATTATGCTACATGTAGCACAATTTCAGGTGTCTGTAGCATGTAGCATATCAAGGCAATTATGCTACGCAAAAGTAGTATAATTTTTGGATTTCGGCAAATAAATTATTGTTGATGAAATGCAAATGCAAGAAGTTAACTATGAATGTAAGTTGTCAGATTATACAAATTGTTCTGGCACTGTTTCGACGGGACTCAAACTGCCATCTCGCGACTAGAATCAGAACCATTGAACCATCGCGGCACAGGCAACAGAATAAACAAAGTTGTGTATTCTATGGTTGCGACGTGAGGATGGCATCGTGATTCGTGCATAATCATCTATCAACATTTTGCGACGACATTTTATACTTCCAAAGAATGGCATTTGTTTGCGTGCATTGCGAGTGAATTGTTTTTTTTTTTCAATCTCAAGATTTGGAAATAAGGTGCGTTCCACTACTTAAAACAGTATTAATATGTTATAAAAGCTAGAGGCCTTATATTGTGCCACTGTGGTCGACGTTGTAGGGGATTGGCCTGTAGATTTGACTTTTCGTAAACAAATGCTGCGTGCCTGTGTTTAAATTAATATCTGTGGAAGAAATTTGGACTGNATTTTGCGACGACATTTTATACTTCCAAAGAATGGCATTTGTTTGTGTGCATTGCGAGTGAATTGTTTTTTTTTTTTCAATCTCAAGATTTGGAAATAAGGTGCGTTCCACTACTTAAAACAGTATTAATATGTTATAAAAGCTAGAGGCCTTATATTGTGCCACTGTGGTCGACGTTGTAGGGGATTGGCCAATGTAGATTTGACTTTTCGTAAACAAATGCTGCGTGCCTGTGTTTAAATTAATATCTGTGGAAGAAATTTGGACTGCCCTTAATTCATAATTTTTCAATTATGAATGCAGGTTTATAGTGTGCAATCCTTGGCGACAATGTTGTTTTGTGTTTAATGTATGTAAACACTTTCATTTTACTTTTGGTAGTTAAAACGAGAACACTGATAAAATGGTGAGAGATAACTCAGTTATATAGACTGCTCATGCCCTTTTGGAAGCCCTATTTAGGATCTACTTTTCTGCTCATTGTGTATACATTCATAAACACATGTAAAATTATCATTGCTACAAAGTCACTTACTCATACATTGGTAAAGTGATAAAGAATAAACGGTTAGCAATATAAACAACATACTTGTCGATTCTTACTCTCATTGTCATTTAAAATGAACTGGAACCAAAACAAATAATTGTAATAGTGACAGATTGATAAATTAAACTTTTAATGCTATTATTATTTAAAATGTCTTTCGTTTTAATTTCAGTAACTACTGTTAGAATAATAGAAGTAAAGCAGACGACACTTCGTTTAACACTGATGTAGTTTAATGGACAACCAACAGACAAGTAACCGACATCGCTCCGTAGTCTCGAGTCCGCCACGGAGTAGTGACGCAATGCAGTGTTGCCAAATGAAATGTACAATAAAATAACAACTACAATGGAACTCACTAGTGATGAATACAGTGACAGTAGGGAATCTTCTGCACAAGAAAGAAAGTGAAACTGAGTAGTAATGTTAGTCAGAGAGACAAATATCGAGAACAACACTATCGTCCAGATTGGGAGAAAAATCCTGCATTCAAACTTTGGCTTAGACCAGTGCCTAATGATAGTTTACGGGGCCCAGTGCATAAAGTGCAATACTACTTTCAAAGCAAAGTTTAATTCAGTCCCATCATGATAGAAAAAAAGCATGCCAAAATAATTGAAAGTGCACCTTCAAGTAGTCAGAGAACACTACAAACTTTTGTGACAAAAAGTCAAGCCCCTTTGGAAGAAAAGGTGAAGGCAGGGGAAATTAAGCTATCAGCATTCGTGGCTGCTCATCACCTGTCATTTANAAGAAAAGGTGAAGGCAGGGGAAATTAAGCTATCAGCATTCGTGGCTGCTCATCACCTGTCATTTATATGTATGGACCATCTGACAGAATTGATTAAGCAGGTATGTCCTGATTCAGCTATCGCTCAAGGTTTAAGTCTGAAAAGGACGAAAACAAAGCAAATTGTAGAAAACCTGATAGGTGCAGATGCAAAAAAAATTTAACAGAAAAGATAAGGAATGCTCCCTTTTCAATTTTATTGGACGAGTCTAATGATATATCATCTGTTAAGACCTTATGTATTTTGGTGCNAGGAATGCTCCCTTTTCAATTTTATTGGACGAGTCTAATGATATATCATCTGTTAAGACCTTATGTATTTTGGTGCTGTTTTATGATGTGGAATCGGGTGAAATCGTAACAAGGTTTTGGGAACTTATGCAAGTGTTTGGAAATGCAGATCCTGATGGTGCTCATGAAGGAGCTACTGGGGCTCGACTTTTTGAACTAACCATGGACACCTTCAACAAGAGAAATGTTCCTCCATCAAACATAATAGGTTTAGGTTCAGATGGGGCATCTGTAATGATGGGGAAACACAATTCTGTGGCAAGTAGATTTCAGACTATGCCCCGGAATAATTTTAGTGAAGTGCATTTGCCACTCACTTCACCTGTGTGCTAGTGAAGCTTGTAAGATGCTCCCACGCATGTGTTAAGTCTTGGTGAGGGAAGTGTACAATTTTTTGAATTGCAGTCCAAAAGACTCTCTCAGCTGGCTGAATTTCAGGTTTTCTTGAAACTCGATGTCCACAAGATTCTGCACCCTTCCCAGACACGATGGCTGT
>NQII01003032.1:248563-278008 GCA_002778355.1 Clitarchus hookeri | reverse complement strand
ATCACTATTTTACATTTTTAAACTAACCTAGGATTGTAGGGTTTTAAACTAACCTAGGATTGTAGGGTTTTAAACTAACCTAGGATAGTAGGGTTTTACACTAACCTAGGATGTTTGGGTTTTACACTAAACTACGAATGTAGGATTGTAGGGATTTAAAGGAACCGTAAAACACACCAAACGAATGTAAATTGACTCACCTAGGTAGGGGGCTGGTATAATTCCTCTGCTGTTAATAGACGTAAACAAACATATTTCGCAAGATTCTAAAATATGTTCTACTTATTTTAACATTACGCCCTCTTGAATATGAACAAGGTAAGCTGTGCAGAACCCATTAATGCAACTTGTGTTGGTCTAGGGTGTTTCATTCAGAAATGTAAACAAACTGGCTATACTGTTCATTTCGCACTTTTGTTCAATTTTTTTATATATGTTGTACTTATTTTAAAGCTACGCCCTTAGTATATTCGTGTTCTACATGATTAGTAGAGTAGAAATATATCATAATTTTGAATTTTTTTTGTTTTTTTCAGAAAAGCCTCTAAACTTCATAATTACCTTCCAATGTTGAAGCCAATATATAATATTTTTTCTAAAATGTTTTTAATACTTATATTTAATTTTACCCATGTTTTATTATTTTGTAAAATCATGTTTCAGATTGTGCTAGCTTCTAAATGCTCAAGTCTCCAGGTCTGGCGCCCTGGGACTATAACAATTCCACCTCTACCTCCTCTCCGTGTGATGCTGATAACAGTATGATTCTATTGTAATGATGCTACGTTTTTTGCTGTTCTTCCTCTTTACTGTTTCAATTATTTGTATGTGTACATATATAGNTGCTGTTCTTCCTCTTTACTGTTTCAATTATTTGTATGTGTACATATATAGATCTGTAAACATTTCACAATTGTGTTCATTAACTGCATATAATAGTACACTAGTTGATAAGTTTTTAATTGTAAGATNATCATGTTTCAGATTGTGCTAGCTTCTAAATGCTCAAGTCTCCAGGTCTGGCGCCCTGGGACTATAACAATTCCACTTCTACCTCCTCTCCGTGTGATGCTGATAACAGTATGATTCTATTGTAATGATGCTACGTTTTTTGCTGTTCTTCCTCTTTACTGTTTCAATTATTTGTATGTGTACATATATAGACCTGTAAACATTTCACAATTGTGTTCATTAACTGCATATAATAGTACACTAGTTGATAAGTTTTTAATTGTAAGATNCAATTGTGTTCATTAACTGCATATAATAGTACACTAGTTGATAAGTTTTTAATTGTAAGATATTTCATATACTATTCACTTGCATTATCACGTATATCATTGTATATTAATTACAAATGACGGGTATTACACACANATATTTCATATACTATTCACTTGCATTATCACGTATATCATTGTATATTAATTACAAATGACGGGTATTACACACAACAATGGGGTCAACAATATGCTAGATAAGAAAATTAATACAAAAACCAATTTCTCACCCAACTTAATACAAAATTAAATAACGTCCCGTACTAGCTGCCGTCTACTGGGAACAGCTATACCGCAGTTTTGTATAAAATACTGTGTAAAGTGCACTGTTAATTTAACACATTATACAAGAAACTACGCACTTCACACCACATAAAATACCTCGCAGATAAATAAGGCCCTTAGAGATAGAACGATAAAGACCGCGGTCAAGGTAGAAGATTTCAACCGCAAAGATAGTACTACACAAGTCTTGGCCNTAGAGATAGAACGATAAAGACCGCGGTCAAGGTAGAAGATTTCAACCGCAAAGATAGTACTACACAAGTCTTGGCCACCATGACAGATCCGCATGAAAAAGCAATATCAAAAACATTTACTTTCACTTATTTATAATAAAATCAATTTAAACCATATTAATTTTTTTTATTCGAAGGCAAATAACGTATAAGTAATAAGACAAATATAAGATTAAATTCCAGGAACCAAACCTTATAAAATAATATGCAAAAACCAGCCAACAGGTTTTTGTAGAATATAAAATTAAATTTTTAACAAAAATTGTACTCGAACCAGGGATAGTACACAAATGACACTAACACCAAAATAAAGCGGAAACCTTCCACAACATCGCCTATATGCCACAATTTGCATTGCGGTCGAAAGTTTTTCTGGACACCGAAATGCAAATACATGCGCGCAAAATTAGGGTGCCAAGAAATGCAGCCTGGCGAGTGACGAAACAGCAAAGTTCATGATTTTTTTTACAGTACTCACGGAAATGCTACACTAAAAATGAAAGCGGTTCCTGCAAGAATATAGTCTACACTTTAATAGAACTACTAAATAAAGAATTCTTGCCAGAAAAATAAAAAAACTACACTGCAACAAAATATACGCAAATTGACAATAAGTTAATGAAATTAAAACCAAATCTGAGCTCGAACCAGGAATAGTACACACATGACACCAACACCAAAATAAAGCGGAAACCTTCCACAACATCGCCTATATGCCACAATTTGCACTGCGGTCGAAAGTTTTTCCGGACACCGAAATGCAAATACATGCGCGCAAAATTAGGGTGCCAAGAAATGCAGCCTGGCGAGTGAAGAAACAGCAAAGTTCATAATTTTTTTTACAGTACTACTGATAATTTCAGGATCGTGTGGCCATCCTCTCGGATGGACACAGTTCCATCAAAGATATAATATAGTTAAATCGCTCAAAGATACTGGTAAAATCAGGCTCCGTCGTGCCTGCTAGGTTGTGGAGTGTAGTAGGCCTATATACACTGACCCACATAAATTAAACGATGATGCAAGAAACTTTAAATTAAATGGTACACAGTTAGACTATTAGTAATACACATTTGGATGGAGTTCTGGAGGACCCGTGCCCCTTAATGCCACGTGGGTTGTGCTCAGAAATAAAAACACATTGTTACAAACTCGCATTTATTTACCCGTAACACTATACATTAAGCCACCGTGCAGTGCACTTGAGAATATTCTGACCATATGCCCACCAGGTAGACTGTATTTTAAAATATGCGAACGCAATGACAAAACTACAGTAACATTTTGCTTCCCCGGGCGATCCTATTAGCAGGGAAAAAGGGGTGGTGTCTCCAGGTGCTAAAAACAAAATTTTCCTGTGAGTACTTACTACTAATGAAAAAATTAATAATTGGCGCAAAAACTTGAGGTGCACCTGGAGCACGACGCGATGTGGTCTACCCTTTGAGACACTGGACAAAGACTGAATCACAGAGGGTGCGTGTAGCAGCACCATAGCAGCAATCGTGCAACAGAGCTACTTGCATAGTAAATCATTTATACTAAACAAACACTTCAACCTTGCAAATTCATTTTTCAAAATGGAAAAATATAATTTAAACAGCAATCACTTGCAATAACACTTGGTTGGTGGGATGAAACGAGGGTGACAAAATGAAATGAATATAAAGCACTGATGAAAACAGAAACAAAACACTTAACTAATATTACAGAGGCATCCTTGTGCATTTCACGCATATTTTGAGTTTAAATTTACTGTAAATTAACTTTCATTTTGCTCTACATTTCTCTGCAAAATCCTCTATACTACCACCCTTTGTACATTGAAGCCAGTGATCTTGAGAAGGGGGGATGATGACATGGATCTGCTCTCACACACACAACTGAACTAACTTGCTCTTGCATGAGTGCATTCGGTGGTCGTGCACGCAGTGTGTTGCTGGGGTGTTGTTGAGTGTGCGAGATGGCAGGAAGTCTTAAAGGGCAGGAAATAGTCCTGTGTCATCTTTTAGCTTTCCTTGTTAAAAATTGCCGTTTACTAGGCCTTAGGGGCAAATCTATTCGTAAATCAATAAAATGCTACAAAATATAAAAAACTTCACTCACAATTTTATTCTCTTCATGCCAGCAAAGTTGCAGAATCAAGAAAGCAGCTGTTTATCAGAAAAGAAAATACAATTAAATCTGTTTTTATTTTTAATAGCTAATGTAGCCATCCCAATTTGTGTTTTATATAGTTTCCTGAACTCACTCAAGGCTATTTCTGGGGTGACTCATTTATAATGGGCAAATACCGCTACCTTCCCAGTAAGCAAGTTAGTGCAGGGCAGTGCATATGTGAGCAGAGCTGTGCCACAATCCCCCTTCCGACTTTCAGCTTCACCGTCCGAAGGGCTGTAGTACGGCGGATTTTTTTGGTTAAATGCAGGGCAAAATGAAAGTTTATTTACAATGAAATTAAAAGTCATAAGGAAATGTGAAACACTTAAGAGATGTCCCTGCGACATCAGTTCAGTGTTTTATTTTCTTTATCATAAATGCTTAGTACCCATTTCAAGTTGTCACCCTCATTTCACCTCATCAACCAAGTGTTAGTGAAAATGTCTCCTTTTAAAATTACATTGTTGAATTTTGACAGTTGTTTTTGCAAGTGTTAATTATTTGTTTAATATAAATGCTTTATCATGCAATTAGTTCTGAGGTTCGATTTCCCAGAGTTTCAAGAGATAGGCTGCACCATGTCGCACTCTGGGAGTACTTCAAGTTTGACATGAGGTTGGGATTGGTGAATGGTGGGGACGTAGTAGATGCACTGTTACTCGAGAAAAGGCGGGAAACTCTCGCCAGAGACGTCTTGTAAATTTCTTACCTGATGCTCTACTGTTGTGTTTCGTGGCCGAATCACCCACGTGGCTAGGCTGTTCTCCCGATACTCTACGTCTCTATTGATGATGGATTATTTACAGTGTGACAGGTAACTAAACCATGGGCAGTCGCTGTCGACCCAATACCGCCGCAGGTGCTCGTTGTGAGGTAAACAGGGTTGTGGTCGAGGTTACCCAGGGCTGGTTGAATGTTGAATTGCCTGGTGCCATCACCCAGTGGAAAGTTATTGATGAGGGTTGTGATGTGAACCAGGCGTTCACGGTTACCTTTGTGCCCACTGTAACTGCCGCAGTAGTGTCCTCCACTCCAGATGCACCATACCAGCGCACATGTGTGCAAGAATGATAGTGTGTTCAGTGTATATCAAGTGTATTTGTCCATGTGTGATAGTGCACCGTGTCATTAATTATTCAGTTTAACAATTTAATCATTATTATTTACCAATATAGTTTCGTCAGTATAGTGCATTAGTGTTTAGTATTTATTCAGTATTGATGTATACCATAATTATCATGTGTCAAAACAGTCATCACATACATAGCCAGCCAGGGACATGTGGCATTTTCAAGTTGGCAATGCTGTGGCTGCTACGAGTCAATACTTATATTTAATATTAATATAATGGTGTTTTATTATGTAAATACAAGGGTAATTGTGTTTTATTATGTTTATTGTGTTTAATTATGTTTATATAAGGTATGTCATGTTTACATCTCATTAGCATTTTAAGTCACATTTGTTTCATCTCTCCACCACCAGGTGTCGGCCGTGCTTAGGTGGCACGAGCCGATGCATTGCTCAGCCAGTAGGCAACATCACTTCGGCGCGAGCGGACGTGGTAAGTCTCTCGTTTCACAAGAACCTCGGTACCAGCCTCTCAGGCTGCAACCTCACTCAGCAATCGCATCATCATATCATTCACGAAGCAACTAGTATTTTTATGTTAAATCTCACCGAGGAGAGAGCAGCGTCACGCGTCTTAAGTAATTATAATCCAGCAGTGTGTTTATATGACCACGCGGTCATCACGTGTTTGATCAAAGTGTTCATTAAAATAATTATATACAACTAAACTTGAGTGTGTTATTAATTCAGGTGTGCGCAGCGGCCATACAGCTCGCAATTTCATAATATCTGACGGTGTATTACCAGAGAACCCCTGGGCCGTCGGCCGAACGACCCAAAATCTCATCAGCTCACCGCGGAGCTGTGGCGCGCCGGGCAATTCATAATCATTACATTACAGCTCTGGTATACGATCGCGTCAGTTGTTCGGTCGATGGCCCAGGGGGCCCTGGATGTCTCCATCAGTTTGTTGATGATGTTGTCATGTACTTACTGTTGCACTATTTGTAACTTATGATGAGACTGCATTTTCCATCTCGTACGCCTGAAATATACTAGGAAATTGCGAGAAGTACTAAATTGCGAAAGGTAACCTATGTGTCACAGATGACAATAACTCTACACAAATTTAACTTTGTAAAGTGGTTTATTCACTGTGTTTGCTTACATGTGAATGATGAAATAAAACTGACCCAGCACTTACAGCCTGCCGGTGAAATTCGTATGTACTATTTAAAACTGAAGCATGCTGAGGGTGTGATTGAACCCAACCACAGTCATTACAATAGTGCCATAACTCTAGCTCCAAAAAAAATGGTACATAAAGTTTTTGTGTCGATTTAAGGACAGTTAAACCGATTACTAAAATTGCACTGCCACCATAGATACGCATCAGAGACGCATTATATACACTCGGCAGAGCTAAAGTCATTATGTCACTTGACCTTCGCAGCAGGTACTGGCTAGTGCCAATCAAACTGGGGGACAGAGGCAAAACAGCCTTCAGCATACCAGATGGGTGGAAATTTCAATTCTCTGCAAGGCCTTTCGGGCTTAAATGTGCGCCAGCAACATTTTAGGTCATGATGGTCCGAATATTCGACAGGCATATAGGTGAGTTTACACTCGCATACTTCGATGACGTAGTGGTGTGGTCAGAGTTGTGGGAGGACCACATCAACCACCTGTCACTAATCTTTGAGCGATTAACCATTAATAACCTGACATGCACCAACCGTAAGTGCCACATAGGAATGCCTTGATACAATTTTTCGGATATCTGGTGGACAAAAATGGCTGCCGACCAACCACTGAACAGCTGTCAATCAACAATGATTACGCTGTGCCATGCACTTGTGATAAATTGCGAAAAACTTTCGGGCTGGTGAACTGGCCAAGGGAATATATCCGCAACTTCGCTATAGTAACAGCACCACTGATGGATATGCTTTCCCGCAAACTGAAATACTAGTGGACCGCAAAACATGACACATGCTCCATGGAACTGAAAGACAGATACCGACAATGCACCACACTAGCCCACCACAACCCAAGTAAACACTTGTGCCTTCAAATAGATGCACTCGAGAAAGGATTGGGAGCAGTTTTATTTCGTCCCTGGGAAAATCAGGAGTGGCAAATAATCGATTTCAGCAGTGGCAAATTCGGACCAACTGCATATCGGTACGACACGAACAAGCATGAGTGCCTCGCTGTAGTGCGGGCCGTCAAGAGGTACCGAGCCTACCTCGAATATCAGTGCTTCATGCTCCAAGCATATAAGTGCTGCCTAATGTAACTATACTACATGAAAGAAGCACATAGCAAATTAGCACATTACACATTACTTCTCCAGTTATATGATATTTAAGTACAACATGTTAGCAGGGCCGGAAGCCAGTTAGCTGACGAACTGTCAAGCACGCCTGGCGAAACTGTAGCAGTGTACGAAGACGAGTGGGATGACTTACTGAACCCTATAGAAGCCATCTGTCGAACACTTAGCGAGGGTGTAGCTAGCTGCAGCAAAATTAAGGTGCAGACGCGAGTCGAACTCAACCTGGACGAATTCCTGGCCCATGTGATAGCTACACAACAACGGTGTCCAGACATCCATTGCCACCTAGTGGAGATAACACAAGACTATTGAGAATGGTAGCGAGTGGAAGGAACACACATAGAAACTCGGCCTCACCTACCGGAAGTGCAGGGGGTCTCTACGAGACTAAGAACGCACATAAACAAGTTATATGTTATAGGCATGCCAGTCAATTTGCAGGTCACACAGGAGCACTACACACAACACATGATTTGCAAGCTCATTTTCACTAGACAGGAGCCATGCGTGACATGCGCAAGTATGTACTTGAATGTGTGATGAGTAACAGATTAAAAAGCAGCCATACCGATGGCGTGACACAGCAAATACGAATGCCGACAGAGCCATTTGAAATAATCTTGCTAGATTTGATGGATCCTTACCCTCTCACAACGGCAGGAAAGTGCTTCATTTCAGTTATGAGCAACTCATTTTCTAGGTTGTGAGAAGTCTATACAGTTTACAGTACACATGCACGTAACATTGCACATGTACTGGAAACCGAATTATACCCCTGCTGAGCTACCCCAAAATACTGTTTACTGACAGTGGTCTGATCTACATACTAAGTGGGGGTAGTGTACCACACCACTGCCATTTACCATCCATGGGCCAATCCAACAGAGTATCGAAACCAGAACCTCAAGACAAGGTTGCACCTGCGAAATGGGAAAAATCACGCAACCTGGGCCGAACTCATGCCAGAGGCCTTTTTCACCATAAGGAGGCATGTGAACCTCGCTATGGGCCATTCACCAACCACAGTACTACAGGACCGAGAACTACCACTGCCCTGTGAGTTTGCTAGATGGTGCATAGAGAGTGCGGGCTATGCAGAGGACAGCGCAGCCCAACGGCAGTGCCGCGATGCAGACCTGCATTCTGCTTGCAGAAAACAATCAAGCTACGTTAGCGAAGTGGGTGCTGGAAACCACACACCAACCGCACAGATAAAAGCCCGGACAACTGGTGTATGTACACGAACACAAACTCTCCAGGAGCTCGAAAAATTATTGAGCGGATTTCACCCCTAAGTGTAGCGGGCCGCACACAGTAATAAAGGCGCTTGGATATACCATATATCTCATCAAGGTAAGCAACAGGAGGAGAGTCGCCATACACAGTGACAACCTCAGCCTGCAGTAGAGGAGGCCAGCTTCGAGACACCTGGCGGTGTGATGCCCTGCGCCGCAACACCCAACCAAGAGGGTGCCCTGAACCACACGGAAGCAACAACACCAGTTGCCCCAGGTGGCCAATCGGGCACATCGAGCCCCGACACTAACGGGAGCGCCCGCCGGCACTTATTTCCACCTGCGATGCCCTGTGTCTCGACGCCCACAAGGGATGCAGTAGAAACACAGGCACCCTTCGGGAAGTCGTCCCTACCAGACAACACCAACACATCAACATCAACCACTGCAGGCCCAACTCGGTCAGCCCGCATCATCATGATGCCCTGCACCATGACACCCTCTGCCACGATGCTCTGTGTCGTGACACCCACCTCCGAAGATGTCGCCGATGGTGAGTCA
Source organism: Clitarchus hookeri (assembly GCA_002778355.1). Lineage (NCBI taxonomy): Eukaryota > Metazoa > Arthropoda > Insecta > Phasmatodea > Phasmatidae > Clitarchus > Clitarchus hookeri. Next base: position 268,845 of record NQII01003032.1, on the reverse strand, counting down.
ATTGGGACACCAGTGGGTGGGATCTCCCCATAGGTATGCTCCCTGCCCAGCTGTGCTGCGACACCTTCAAGGCTCCATTCAGCAGCTGACACTGCATCGTTGGATGACCATTACAGCGACAGCGGGAGTGTATCAGGCCTAGACAGCCTGGCTAAAAGACATCTTGATTCACCGATGCTTACACAGCAAACACTTCTATCCCCATGTGCCTGCAGCAGCAGCAGAGATGAGATGGCGGAAGAGGGGGACCTCCACCCCTCTGCCACAACAAGTGGCCACCTGACTGCACCGCCCGGCATGAATGGCCTGTGGTTGGGGCAACCCCTTTCCAGGTACATAACGTGGCCCGTCAACTCCATCGGGATCATGACCCTGATCAAACAGCAGCCAGCATCTTACCATGCTTATGTGGGGCTTACCAGCTGAGGCTGTATGACTGGATCCAGCCACCGGACACTTGTTGCACCTGATGTCATGATGGGCCACCTGTTTAACTGTGTGGTCAAGAGATCACTGATCAGAGTGGCATTTGATGTGAAGTAGATGTGTGCTATTGTGACTACTTACACCTCCGCAGTCACTTACACCACCCAGCTGACACCAGGAAGAAGTGAAAACCCAGCCTCGAGTACATAAGTATAGGACAGCGAGAACGGAACACGCCTGCGTCGTCGCCATGTATTAAGTGTCTGAAGTGGATTTCTTGCTTTATTTACGTCAAGAGGCAACACTTGGGGGGAAAATATCGTGTTATCCAACACGGTGTTCCCCCTATAACGCCACAGCCATCAGGCACCCCATCTGTTAGAGGGAACCTCGGCGCTGTTTGCGCCGCGATGTCCAATATATACCCCAACTATTTGATGTTGAACGGCCTGCTGGACAGGAAATCAGTGCTACGTGACCCCGAGTGTGTTTAAACAGTGGTGAATTAAATTCTGAAGACACCAAAAGTATCACAAACACCTCAACCAAACGATTTAATAATTTTTCTTCATTAGAATCCAAGACGAGTGTGGCTACTCACACCCCTTTTCAGGGATGGACTCGTACAGCTCTCTCAAGCTGGAACACTTGTACTCGCCCATCGGTGAAGCCTACGGAAAATGGTATGGCATTTTCGATAACTGTTATTTTATTAATTTTCAATATTTCAATTATTTTTAGTATGTAAAAGTGTAGTTGTGTATTTTCTTTCCAGCATACGTGCTACTGCGGCTCCAAATTGACAGTGCGACGACATGCCCCCATGATGTTGCAGGCACAGACTTAATTAACATTTAATTATACATGGAGATATCAACATTATGTAATTGGACATGTAATTGTATAATGTATAATTTTAGTTAGCCATAAGAAGGTACATGAAAAATTTCACTTAATTTTGCTTCCGGCTTCGACTACCATTAGCGGAAGCTGACTCCATGATTTTTGTATGACTTCAGCACTATGGCCATTCGGAGGCATGGGTGTTACGCTCCTTGTGGGCACCCTCGAAACCTTCCATTTTGGCTGTAATCACTTTAATTTTTAATAGAATTTAATTAACCGGAACCTCTTCGCTTATTTTGTGCCGATTGGGATGACTGTCTACTTTCCTGTAATCTCGAACAGGACTTAATGCGTAACGCATAAGCATCGTTTAGTTATCAATTTGTGCAGCAATGGTCACCAGTAGACCTAGTCCTGGTTCCGCATCAGTTCGATACATAGTATTGTATGTTCATATGTATTACATGGGCAAGTAAACCTCTTGAACAACCACGAGCAATATTATTTGTTTTACCCCTCTGGGTACTTAGGGTGCTGCACCCTATTATAGCAAACATAAGTGTAAGTAAGTCATGTGAGGTGACCTACAACCTCACCAGCATAATAGTGAAAACCATAGGAATGTTCAATAACTGGTAATTCCATCATCTTCAAGCACTGCAAATCAACAGACGACTCCAGGTACCGATGGGCTGACAAAAGCATGACCCTCACTAACTCATGCTCTTTGAGTTATGGCACCGGACAAATTCACGAGTTTTCGCTTTAACCTTGTAAGTCAGATAAGGTGGGAACACTTATCAACACGCCTGCAACCCCTAACACATCAGAGTATAAAGTTTTGTCTATTTCAATGATGAAATGCTTGTTTGTCCCCAATCATCAACAGAGCTATTATAACTGTTTGTGGTCTAAAATGTTCATCATTGAAGAATAAATGCAAACCAGTTAGATGACACCTTACTTTGAACAGTACACACTGTTTACCAAATGTTTGATTTAGTAATGGGGTGTATTATTAAATTAATGACATACTACTAGGTAAACTACAAATAATCAAATGTACTAAAAAATATCGCCAGATCATTAATTGTTTAGTTATTGAGTATAAATGTTTCAGATCACACTCAAATGAAAATTGCACAGTCGAATTTTTTGTTATTAGAGCGATTTGGTAAAACAATATCCCATTGATGTGTACTCGTTCGGTTTTACTCAAGTTTGCACAACAGTTGCATGTGATGAAATTATTAATGTTCACTAAATCTACTTCATCCATCATTTGTTAGTATCAATGTGTTAAGAACAAATTATGCATGCGCTCTTGACTCATTGAAGTTCACACAAAATTTTTAACTTTCCAAACCTCATTAAATTGCCCTCTAGTAGTAGTTGGAGACATGAATAACCAGGGACAATCGAAACAATTCTCAAGTATATGTGAACAAACAACATATTTAATGTTGCATTCCTTTACACTTTTATGCTACAGCTGCAGCAGCACTGAGACTTAGAGAAAGGTCGTATACATTTTTGACGTGGTCGAGGATGCCCAGGGCTGGATGAGTGTAAAATTGCGTGGCACCATAACCCAGTGGAGTGTTAGTGATGTGGATTGTTTGTTCGATGTCCCAGGGAGCCCTGGAGTCCTCCGACAGATTGCAGATTTTGTTGTCACATACTTTCTGTTAAACTATTTACACCTTATGATGTTAGACTGTAGGCCATCTCGTACGCCTGAAATATACTAGAAAAATTGTGGGAGGGACTACAAAGGGTGTAGCACCCTACAATGACTAAACACACATTGAACTTTGTAAAGGGGTTTATTCACTGTGCTTGATTATATGGGAATGATGAAAGATAACGGAACAAGCACATACGGCCTGCCGGTGACCTTAGCGTGAAAATAAGTGTGGTATTATGCGGATACGCAGTAGCATTAAGCTACCGTAGTAGGCTGTTGCAACACAGACATAGGATCAGTACTTGTAGTTCTTGAGTAAGAAGTATTGCTCAGGCAGTTGACAACATTGGTTATGTTCTACCGAACATATTATTAACGACAGCATTATTTGTTCTTCCTCCGCCTAGATTGTTACACAGTCTGCAGTATGAGGTTTCGTTTCGTTTTCCTTGTCCTCTTTTTCTATCTCCTACTAGAAATGTTTCTCCCATTGTCATTCAACAAGAATTTAACACTACTGTTGCTGGATATCCTGACTGTGCTTGGATTTACACTGTTGCCTCAAAAACTGTCGAAAGTGTTGGGTCTGCTTCTTTTGTTTCTTCACATAAATGTTCTGGACTCCATAAGCTCTATTCCACCACCACCGTGTAGCCGAAGCTTCTGCAGTGTGTATGTTTTTACGTTGTTTATGATTTCAAGTTCTTAATGTCTCTGATTACATCGGGTTCACGTAGTTTATATATGGCCTTGTCATCTCCTACTCTCCATAATGATGTTCTTAAATGGCTCATACGGGAACAATGTGTTCTTTTGGATAAACTACTCCCTACTGTCCTCTTTATGTGGATACTGGGGCATGTAGGAATTCAGGGGAATGAGATGGTGGATAAAAATGCGAAATTCAGTGTTTTACAGAATGTCTCGATGTCCCTACTATCCTTTTCAGTTTTATATCCCATATAAAACTGGGAATTTTTGCGGTGTTGGAAGCAGATGTGGAAAAATTATAATTCAGTTTCTATCACTTTATATGCACGTTTATTTCCTTCATATTCTCGGCAAGGATATCATCATTGTAGTTCTCGTAGTTTTGCAGTCACTTCTTTTCGTCTCCTTTCAGGTCATAACGCATCCCAGTCTCACTTGTATAAACTTCATAATGTCCCTAATCCCTCCTATATCTGTGTAGCCCCTATACAGATTGGCGGCGATCGGAGTTCGTTGTTCTCCTGCCCTTCAACGGCTTCGTGTGAGGTTTCCTGTCTCTTACCCTTGGGTACTTTTTCATGACCCTCGGGTAGTTTGTGACATTCTCACACGGATTTTTCTTGAACATGATATTATTTACTGATTTTGAGAGTTTGTTGTCCTGTTAGTTGTCCTGGGTGACTGGCCCTCTCGCACCTTTCTATCCTTTGTTCCATGACCTTTATTTCCTTCATTGTTGATGGGCCTCCACCGAGAAGAACAGTGTTTGTGATCCCGTCTGGTATTGTTTCTTGTTCGTTTTTGGTGAACATTGCCATTTGTTTGTCTTTCTCCTATTAAAGTTTGTTCTTGCTCTGTGTAGCTGTTGGCCACACTACCAACAAAAAAAAAAAGTAGAAGTGTTAAGTCAAGTGAGAGGAAATTTTACGCTTGCACACAAAATAACTTTTATGCGTGCGCACAGTTGCCAGCCGAGACGTTTCCATTAAATAATGGAAGGGATGAGTTACCAAATTGTAACAGTTTCGTCAAATAACGCATATTTCTAGTATGTTAAGTGATCAAGGAAATGTTCTTTCTGTCAACCCGACATTATTTCTGAACTTTCGTGGTGACGCATTGGTATTTTACATAAAACCACGTAAAGAAAAAATGAGGTTAAAAAAAATTATTGAAACTGGTAATGGTGTTGTTGTGTCAAGTCGGGGACAGCATTCTGTGACTTTTGTTGCTGACGATGAAATGTACGATGGTGACGATGAAGTGTTTTCTGTCAGGTATATTGATGATTGTTGCAAATGTGGCAAGCAGTTGGATTTGAAGGAGTATAGAGTGAACAAAAAATCTCGATTCGGAAGCGGGTTTGATGTCATGGAGGTGTTCGTACGTAACATTACATGGACACGTGCCGAAGAGAAGTGGGGGGACAGTTTTAGCAATGTATCGGGAAGTACGTTGCCAAGTGAAAAACGGTTTCCTTATTCGATGAAAGAAAAGCGAATGATTGTCTCTTACATAATTGAACATGATAGTTTTTCATCTCTGAAAGGAAATGTGTTATGGCGAGAGATGAGTAAAGATTGGGCAAAAATGGGTTGTTCTAGATCATGGCAGAGTTTGAAAGAACACTACAGGAAGCAAATCCTTCCAAACATAGAAACGTTCAAGCTGTCCAAAAAATTGGTACGACGATTCGAAAAATGTGTCTAAAGCTAAGATGGTCTAGTTACAATGTGTGTAGCCAGTGTGCAAAAGCATGCAATCGTCTCATGCCCTGTGGCTAGTGTGAAATTTTGTCAATTCAAATGTAATGGCATTTTTAAATATTACATTGTCACAAAAATGATAGTAATCAGAGTAACTAGGAACACCAAAAAATAGTAGAGTTGAAATGACACATGGCCGGGAACAGGAGGATTCTTGGGTACAATGGGACCATGAATAAAATTTACACAAAATACAACTGGACAACCCAGTTCAGTTTGGTCTTCGACTTTTACCACTGCTAAGTGCCAACAGTATGCAACCACTTCAATTACTACGTTAACATGGAACGTGAGACATTTGCATGCTGAAATGCAATACAACACACTACGACCCACTAAACTGGTTAAGCGAAATTCACCAATTGTATTTACCTAATTAGGCAGTGGATATAACTCCCTGGTGATGAAACATTAACTATGTACTCAAAAAGGCAAGGCTAGATATTTGTCATAATGCAAATATCAGACATGTTCACTGTAAAGTGTATTGATTCTAGATTCTGGAACTGCTTTTAATTCTGCACACTGTTTATATTTAACACTTCATACTATTAAAATCGAAAAGAACATGAATTTCATGCTGCAAAATTAGATTCTAAACTAAAATTTATTGTAATGGCTGCATTAGTACAGATTTCTTCACGGCACTTCATGACGCCAGTTTGGCGTTATAGGATGACAAATAACATGGTGCATCAGTAATTATGCAGTTTAAGGGCTTTTATGAACCAAACGTCCTAGACAAACAAAAGTAGCATAAATGGGTTCTGCACAGCTTACCTTGTTCATATTTAGGAGGGGGTCACGTTAAAATAAGTAGAACATATTTTTAAAAATTTAACAAAATTGTGAAATGTACGTGCCATTTGGCCGGTCTGTTTACGACGATCACCATTATTAATGGCCGTGCATTGCTGATCCAACGCTACCTAGCGGCCACGGATGTCATTACGGGCATTTTAACGGTCAATTTTTAAGCAGGTCAGTAGCCATTGTGCCTTTGCCGGCATGATTCTTGTCGTCCTAATCTGGCGGATTTAAAACGGAGAAAGCAAGAACGAGTGTTTCTGTGCATTATATTTGCCTATGAACGAGTGTTAGTGCGTAATATTCGCGCATGTGGAGTTTTAGTGGAACATGGTGTTTCGCCGAGTGAGGTAAGGTTGAATTGGCCGTTGACAGAGGAATTGTACCTTCCTAGGTGAGTTAATTAATATTCTTTTGGTGTGTTTTAAGGTTCCTTTAAATCCCTAAAATCCTAAATTTGTAGTTAAGTGTAAAACCCTACAATCGTAGGTTAGTTTAAAAATGTAAAATAGTGATTCACTCATTGTGGGGTTAGGTTAGGTGGGCACATATTACGAAATTAGTCATACGTTAAATGAATGTAGTAAATTCGAGTTCTGCGTAATTAGTAGAGTGGAAATATACAATTTACTGAAAAGCTCCTAAACTGCATAATTACAGGTGCATCATGTAAACAACACGGAACAACTCCTGGTACAATATCAGTATTTTTAAACTGAATACACTATTGTATAACACAGTATTTGCTATTTTTCTACATGGTAAGCTATGCAAAAGTCACACACCTTTAATAACTCTCAGATGTAAAGCTAGGATCAGCCAAAGTTCTTTGTAATTAATAGGATAAATTGCATAATTGTGTGATTTCACTATTCTGAAGAGATTTGTACATATTATATAGTTTTTATTCTTTTCAGCATTTGTAGTGCCGTGATTTACCAGTTTTACTGTACAATTCTTTTTAAAAAATTTAAAAAATGTTTATTACCAAAAGTTTTAAAATGTGTGCACAGAGAAATTTATATGATAATTCCCATAAAACCCAAAAAAATACACAATATATTTTCAAAAATTTTCCTAGTTTACGGTATCTTAAGTTGCTACCGTATTCAGTTTGAATAATTGTGGGGTAAAATTAATTTTTTTGTAATACCTAAAAGTTTATTTTTATACCCCTCTACAAAAATAATTCTTTGGAATGAGCTGTTAATTTGACGTCACCCTTTCAGTCTGTATGAAGCAACATTTGTAAATCCAGGGCCAGTTATTTACCTGAAAATTTGTTTCCCTATACCTTAGTGATTAAGCATGAATATTGTAGTTCTGTACATTTGTTCATTATTTTCCAACTTAATAAGTTTTAACATGTCACTTGTGTGCATCATGGGGTCCTTACTTCAATTAATCGTTGAAACCAAACCTTCAACTTATTGAAGTAAAATGTCTTGAATACTAAAAGCATTTTATTTTAAAAGATCGGACAAACATTGTCTTGGATGAACACAACACAACACACATAAACAAGATAAGCATAGGAGAAAAAAACTTGAAGGTAATTTTTACTGCGACAAAGAAGAAACCATAGAGGTAGAAGAACTGAATAGCGGTGCTATCATAAAGAATTTTACTTAACACTTAAAACGAGATACTTTAACATGTTCCCTTGTTAAATAAAAATTCACAATAAATACAAACTCTATATAAGTCCCATTTTGTCACACAAAATCCGCAAACGATGGGCGGCTAGTGGCTTGGTCATGATACCTGCAACTTGATGCTCTGAAGTAACTTTATCGACAGCCAGTCTACCTTCTGCTTCATGCTCTCGAATGAAGAAGTGCTTTCTTTGGGTATGCTTGGTTATACGATGATTTCCTGCAAGTCTGACAGCTGCAGCATTGTCTATCTGCAGAACTGGAACTTCTTACTCATTTGTCTCAATAGACGACTAAGCCAAATTATTTCTTTTGAGGCTTCACTAGCAGCGACAACTTCTGCTTCTGTGGTAGAATCGGTAACTGATCCCTGACGTTGACTGAGCCATGAAACAGCAGCGCCTGCATAAGTTATTACAACACCTGTTGTTGATCTGCCTGTTTTGAGGCATCCGCCAAAATCTGCATCAGAAAAACAGCCAAGAATCCCTTTCTCTACATTGTGCCGATATAGAAGGCCATAATTAAGGGTGCCTGCTATATATCTGAAAACTCTTTTAAGTCTAGTAATATCTTCAGCAGTAGGATTTTCAAGAGATCTGGATAAAAATCTGACTGAATAGGCTAAAGCAGGTCTAGAGCCTAACATCAGATACATTAGTGAGCCTACTGCTTGGCGATATGGAAACTGATGTGCTCTTTCTGTTGCTTTCCCTGATATCAAACTCTCTTGACTGAAGCATTGGTGAAGAAACTGATTTACAGCAGAAACGTTCAAGTATTTTCTGTGCATAGAACTTTTGACACACTCTTATATCACCATTAGACTCTCTCAATTTGTAGTCCTAAAAGATACGACGCTTCTTCAGATGTAATTTTAAACTTGAAGCTGAAAAACTTTTAAACTTCAAGCTGATCAGCTTGAAGCTGATCTAAAAACTTCTCTAATTCTACTCTACTGGTAGAAGCTATGATGCCATCATTTTCATAAAGAGTGAGAATTATCTTGACACTACCTTCATCTCGAATGAACATACAAGGCTTTAGAGTAGTCAATGCCCTTACGTTGATTGTAGCCTATAGCAACTATTCTTGATTTTCTCTTCTCGATGCTACCGTCAGGTTTTATTTTGAGACTATATACCCATTTGCATGGAAGGGCTCTAGCTCCCTTAGGTAGGTACTCTAGATCATACGTATCATTCTCAAGTAGAGAGGATATCTCACTGTTCATTGACTTAAGCCATTCTTGACCATACTTGCCACCTACAGCTTCTTGAAAACTTTGTGGATCCTCTTCAGCTATCATGATCATAACAAAATCATCATAATATGTTGATGCTTTGATTGTATTTCTATCACACAGTTTTTGGGTATATGCTCTTTCAGTGTGCTCTAATCCAGACTCTGACCTAGATTCGGAACTGGACTCTTCACCACTTGAATCTTCTTAATTTTTGGTTTAAATTTTTTGCTGAACAACTTCCTCTTCAACCAATTGTTCTTTTGATGGAGTGCTCAGGAAAGGTACTTGTACTTTCTCAGCACAGTCACAAAGTATTTCTTGAAAACGAACATCTCTGGATAACACGACTCGCCTATCTTCTGAAATATAGACTCGGTAGCGCTCTTCACCATCGTAGCCTACTAGGTAACCTTTTTGAGCTTTCTTATCCATCTTACGCCTCTTCTGCACAGGAACATGAAAGTAACAGTTTGAACCAATAATACAAAGATGGCTGATTCTTAGTTTTTTATAAAACCAAAGCTCGTAAGGACTTATTCCATTTACTGACGACTTCCCTGTTATAATTAGTACATAGACCACTGTTGTAACAAGCTCAGCCCAAATTGCTTGTGGGAACTGAACATCAGAATTCTAGTACATAAAAGTTCTTGCCATTTCAACGATTGTTCTGTTCTCTCGTTTACTGCTACCATTTTGCTGTGGCATATAAGGAGCTGTCAACCGCTGGTAACTCCCCTTTTTAGCAAAATCTCTCTAACGTCTGCATTGTCGAACTCGTNGTCGAACTCACCACCATTGTCGCTTAGAAGCTCTTTGATGTTGTGACCTTGTTTCTCAGCATGAGCGAGCATTTGTTCTAAAACAATTTTGACATCTGACTTCTCTTTGATGACAAAACCATACCGAAATTTAGTGTAGCTATCTTTAAATACAACTAAATAACGTTTCTTCTGAAATGACTCAGCAAAAGGTCCGCAAACATCAGTTGACATAAGCTCTCCTGGTTTCAAAGCCTTTCTTCTAGTACCAAAAGGCAGTTGATGAGACTGGCCATAAAAGCAAGGTTCACAAATTTTGTCATCTAGCTTGACTTTAATATCTAGCTCGCGTTCAAGCTTTTCTTTTATGTGACGTTTATCTTGGTGGCCCCATCTCTCATGATACAACTGCAGTGGGTCACTTGATTCTACAATGTTGATACTACTGCTACTCGGGCTAACAGTCTTAATCTCTGCCTTATATAATGTTCCATTCTTCTCTCGAGTGCCCACCAGCACTGGAGCACCATTTACTGAAAGCGAACAGGAGGTAACTGTTGACTGGAACTTGCTATTTGGATTTTTATCATGTGCAGATAATGGAGAGAATAAATTTCTAGCAATCCTAGGAACTAACCAAACGTCCTTTAACTGCAAACGTTGGCTCCTGCCATTAACTATGGAATTGATCTCAATAACACAGCTACCAACAGCATTTAGTTTTTCATCTCCAGCTGCCTTAATACTGCACAAGTTCTTGAACTCATTAAATGAAANACTTGTAACGTGTTTAGTAGCTCCATTATCCACCCACCAATCCTCTGCATTAGGCTCAGCAGCTAAGATTTCATTGTGGATAGACACAAGAGCAATCGTATTTGTAGAAGCTCTAGAATCTGCGATATTACTCTGTGAATTACTACTAACAGCATTAGGGCGTGGACGACCATCTGCAATTCACTTTCTACACTGACGAACCCAGTGACCATGCTGGTGACAGTAATTACAATTACCTGGCTTCGACTTTTGAGCAGTGTAATTTGGCTTATGTTTATTAGTTGAGTTATCACAACTCTGTTTCTGTCTATCAGACCTAGCCACTAAAGCTTCTGGTTTATTACTCTCATTACTTGTAAAGGGTTTCATATTTTGTTCAAAAACACAGAGCTGCATATTCAATTCATCAAATGAACGAACTTTATCTTTAGTAAGCAGCATCCAACTAGATTTAAAATTTTCGAACGAACTTGGTAAAATATGCAAAATTTTACATACCAAAAGCAGATCTGGGAGAGTTTTTTCATTTATCTCTTTTAAACCGTTATTTAGTTCATTCCTCAGACTCCTCTGCTTGGCTACATGAGTGAAAACGTCATAACCTGATGTCCAATTAAAAGAAAAGAAATCTGCACATACTTTGAAGAGTTGGCCTTTTGATGTTGCCTCAAACTGCTGCTTCAACGCATCCCAAGCTTCACTGGCAGTATCTTTGTCCATTATCTTCTGATAGACTGCATCAGAAACCGTACTAATGATCATTGACTTAGCGTAGCTATTCGCTTTTCTATACAAATCACAAGCTTCTTTGTGATCTTTCACTTCCTGTTTCGTTGCGTCACCTTTTAACGGATCTGGTTTCTTCAACTTCTGATCGATACAATCTAATGCACCTTCATGGAAATCCAGTAAATCACGAATCTTTCGCTTCCAAACTGGCCAATCTGCTTCACTGGTCAGTGGCTTAATGTGCTTAGCAAACTCAATCTTCTCTATGGATTCAGCAACACTTCACACTAAACGAACAAACTTTAATGATTCACTGAATAACAAATCATCCAAATAAAGTGACTGGTCCCATAACCTATTGAAGTAAAATGCCTTGAATACTAAAAGCACTTTATTATAAAAGATCGGACAAACATTGTCGTGGATGAACAACACAACACACATAAACAAGATAAGCATAGAAGAGAAAAACTTGGTTATTTTTACTGTGACTAAGAAGAAACCATAGAGATAGAAGAACTGAATAGTGGCGCTATCATAAAGAATTTTACTTAACACTTAAAACTAGATACTTTAACACAACTAACATAAAAGATGCTATAAATGGACAAAACTAGAGTATGCAGAGTATACAGCTAGGAGGTTTGTTTGGTTAAGAACAGGGAATAGGCTTGGAGCACATTAAATTATTGAACACATGAGGGCATAGTCTTTTTATTCATGGTTCCTTCACTGTTATTGAATTAAACTTTTGAAAAATGATCCCATGTATGACGTGCTTGTTTATTTCCTAAATATGTCTGGTATCGCAAGCGCTTTATACTTATGTTAACGTAACAGGACCTTATTTTTTGGTTAATTCAAACTTATATTAGATTATTTAATTTATAATTAATATAAATAAAAATTGAGAGAAAATAGGTGTGTTGGTAATGCCTAGTATGAAATAGTGCCTAACACCAAATATTATTAAACTAAGTGCGCATGAATGTGGTGCACTGCCCCTTTCGGTGTAATTTTCTAGACACTGTTAAGCTTTGTTTACATAAGGTGGAGGAATATCCTGGAAGTAGAACTTTAGCAGGGCTTCAGAAAAGTAGGAAGTAACTGTGAATGGACAATATGTACCATTTACCTAGACCAGTAGACATCACACACACAAATATTCCTAATTAGGCTCACTAGGATAGGATTCAAGGTACAGCTTCAAATTATAGGATGAAGAAAATAAACTGCCTGAATGTTGGGTAAAGTGGATGGTAATTAATTAGAAAAAAAAATTTTTTTTAATGTATATACTTAAAATCAGGATAGAGAAAAATCATTGAAGAAATGAGAATAAAATAGGATGAGGCCTTATTCACGCCAGGAGTGAATAAAATAGTGTTGCAATTCACTCTAGCAATCAACGCTGCAAACCGCAAAAAACAAAAAGCCTAAATAATTGAAGTTAATTTTATGTGTTTTGTTCAGTGTTAATTAACTGCACTGGCTTCAACTGGCAGTTGCAAAGACTGTGCTTTGACAGGACTATAAAAAAAAATTGTTTCAAATTTTAATGGAGCTTTTAGAAAGTGAGTATTACCAAATGTATTGCTATGGGTGGCCAAATGGAGATAGTTGCACCATTCCATGCACATTCCTTTAAGATCCCATACAATTTTTAACATTGCCATGATTAGTAGTTTAAAATCCTCTAAATATTTCTTAAAAAAAAAAACTTAATTAGAATTTTAAATATTTTCTTAAGTACAAAATTACTGTACAATGTTTCTTTTTATGTTTGCTGTGTATTACTCTAATTTACGGCTTCCCTTAGCATTATTTTTAGGTATGCTGTGTTGTGCTTACACATCTGAATATTTTCCATAAATTTATTTCTTTCATTCTGTTTATCTCTCATAAAGCACAAGCTTCAGGATGTAATAGGACAAGTGAGTGTAATACAGAATTACAAAATTTAAAAATGAGAAAAATGTAAAATTAGTAGGGTTATGTGAATATTCGGTATACGAAAACAAAAAATGATAACTTTAATTTTTGTTTTGCTATGAAATTTGGTTACCGTAAGTGATAACAAAACAAATATTCTCGATTTCGATGAATTTTTGGTTGTTTAAAGAATGTTCATTTAGTGCACCAGCGAAGAAAATTTTTGCCGGTAAATTATTTTGTTTGTTTTTATTATTTTAAACCTGAAATAACTAGATAAACCAAACATTTTAATGTAGGCAAGACTCCCTGTGGAAAATTCTCCATATCCTAAATTTTTTTGGTTTGATTTTGCAACAAATTTGTTATAAGGAATAACTTTCTAAAATGTTATGAAATTCGTTAATCTTTCATTAAGGCTGTGCTCTAATAACATTATTTTTTGTTTCAGTTTCATGAAAGTTCATAACATATCTTTCGTTTTTGTTTCGTGAGAAAAAAGTCACATTCGCACAATGCTAAAAATAGAATACACAAAGTTATACTATCTACTATACAAGCGTACATATTTGCAATGAATAGAACTGTGAGTGCGAAAATACAACAGGAAGTACATAATAAATATAAAGTTTTGTAATATGCATTTACATAACAAAAAGATTGGCCTTAACACACAATTTCGAAGGTATAATAGTTATTGATTGTAAAATACATTCAGTGCTCTCCCAACTAAAAATCACTATTAATATGTAATATGATAGCCATCAATTATCAAAACCTTCTTTTTTTTATAAATAATACTAAATACAGACTTACTGTGTTCAGGATGCCCATGCAACATTCCTGCTTTCCTTAATTAGGTCTAGATTTTAAAAATAATAATTCAGAGAGTAGGAAGGATATTTTTACCAGCACTCTTTAACATTTTAATTAAAAACTTGTATATACGTAATATTGGTTATTTCTGTGGTCTTTTATTATGAAGTCTTCCACCCATATAATAAATAATTTTTTTTTTTTTTTTTTTTTTTGTAATTGTTATGAATTGCAGCTTTTCTGGAAAACTGGAAAATAATACCTGCAAATAGTGTATATGGTCATTACTAATCACACTTAAGGCTCCTGCCTGCATGGTGCTTGATGTGCTTTGCTCAGTGTTTAAAATACACGTTTTTCAACCAAACTATTAAACATGTGTTCAGTGTTCTGATCTACGAAAAGAACACACTCTTCAGACGAGAGTTGTTGAGTGCTTTCAAGACACAGTGTACATTAGAAGCACCATTTCAAAGCACTCCATAACGTCTAAAAACGGCTTTTTGAAAGCACTTTAACTGAAAATATATGCGTCAGGTCCATACAAAACTGGCCCTGCATTGAACCTTCCTGCAGACTTTCCATCAATAAAATACTATGGTCACCGCTGAAAGTTCCATAGGTACATGCAGTGTGACGAGAACTATCTTGACCACCCACAAAACTCCATACCGGGGCTCTAAATGAAAAAAGTGTTAATTTGGTTTGTGTTTATATAACAGTCTGGTCATATTTTAACCTATTTGTTTATAAACACTGAGCCAACACCCAGGATTTTATAAATATTTTATTTAAATTTTATTAGTTGAAGTTACATTTAAACTGTCCCATAGGCTTATAGTCTGAGTGTGTGTTTTAATTTCTCTTTGCAAGTTGTATGTCTAGCTACATTGAGTCATTATGCTAAATTTTTGTCACACTGGCCAGAGGTTTAACCTAATAAATTGGTAATTTTATCAATTAAGTGTGTCTTAATTTTTATCTGTAATCTTTTATTTCTGTCTATTTGAGCTGATTTTGTAGACCTTGGGCTTACTGAGGGGCTCTCCTTTCAGTCATGAACTAGAGCAGTCGCTAGTTTAGTGTGCTGCTGTTTGAGCTAGATCATTAATAGTAAACTGCTCCATCGTAATGCTAGGACACACTGGAGAGACGTATAAGTCGCTAAGTGTGGATGGACGCTTAAAGAAGAGGCCCCAAATGGCAGTCTATAATCTCTTTTAGTGAATCAAGTGTACCGACAACGCCAGTCTCGATGACACCGAGGAAGCAGCACTGTAGTAAGGGCCATAAATGGAATCACTTGCAGTGTTTTTTATCGCAAATTAATCCTGGAACTGGTTTTTTGGAAATTTATTTAATAAAAGTATAAGTTTGATTGGGACATACTTTGATTCTGATTTAATCAGAGACGGGGAACAAGAGCTTTTGCCCGCAAGCTAGCCACAATATTTTATTTGACAAGACATTAATTGAAAGTAAATTAATTTTATGGTAATTGTAAAGAATAGCAGCTTTTCCGAAAATAACAACAAAAATCCTGAAAAGTGGTATATTTCCACTACTAATTACATGGAACACGAATTTACTAGGGCTTTAACATATTATGATTACAAACCACAAAAACGTTAGTGGGGAGGGCTATGAATATCAGGGAAATTGTGTGGTAAAATCACTAAAAATTACACCCACAAAAAATATGAAAACAACTCAATTTAACAGTTCCACCCAATTTCTTAATAAGTACCCAACTAACCTATCTTAACCTAATCCCACAATGACTGAATCACTGTTTTACATTTTAATCTAACCTAGAATGTTAGTGTTTTATTCTAACCTAGGATTTTAGTGTTATAATCTAGCCTGGGATTTAACTGTTTTAATCAAATCTAGGACTTAACTTTTTAAATCTAACCTAGGCTTTTAGGGTTTTAAAGTAACAGTAAAACATACCGGAAGAATGTGTATTTACTCACCTAGGTACGCCAAAACAACGTTAATTCAACAAACTGGCAAACATTCAAGTAACATCCGCCACATAGACTACTGTCACGCACAGAAGCACTCGTACTTGCACCCTCCATTTTTAAATCACAACCCTTCGTACGGTCTGATTCGGACGTCACAACTCAATGTGCGCAGCAACATTCCAATCGCCACGAACTGCACTTCCACAGCAAACAGGACTAGACAACATGGCGTCCGATGTAAACAAAGCGGCCGCCTCGTATATGATCTATTTTATTTTCAACGTTCTGCTTATTTGGGTCTAGTCTCCTTCAAAAAAGTCACTATTCTTTACAATTACCAATTTTATTCAAGGTCTCCATATAATCAATGTTTCAAATAATTTATATTCTTCATATCATGCGAGGGAGTTGGCTATTGGTTCCAGTAAATTTAATAAGGCTGCAGTTTACTCCTTTACGAAAAAATCATTCACATTTAAGTTTTCCTTCCAATGCTTTAATTAAAATAAATTGAAATGTTCTTGAAATTTACGAAGTGACTTGTTTGTGTATAGTAGTATTTGAAGGGTGGATTGTATCTTTCAAAGGGTGAATGTACATGTCTAATTATTCCTGAACATCCAGAAATTATGTTTGATGTTAATAAGTAGTTCTCATGTCACTCTGATGTTACAATTCCACGATATTAGCATTTTGTAATAATTTAATACAATCTTTAGGTCCTTAAACTTAATCTTCTTTTTTTATTTTATAATTTTTTTTTCCATTTAATTTTTTTATTAATATTGTAAAGATTTTGGCAATAACAACGTGTAGGCCTTTCAAAGAAAATCCAAATTAAAAAATAGCTTATTTATTCCAAAGAGGAAGTATGAGTTAACTGCCCGAGAGAGAGGCTTATATTTACATAGCTCGTTAACGTGAAAATAGCGAAACGAAGAACGATGAGATGGTGGAGGATGAGACTACTATTAGCTTGTCTGGTTCGCCACACGTAAGCGATGAGGAAAAACAGTTCATGAAAACATAACCGCATTTGCTAGTGAGGGTGACATGTCTTTTGGTTTTATGTATTTCTCAACCCACTGTACCAGGAAAAACCAGTAATGTTATTATGCAACATGTAGGTGATAAGTGTACCGTTGAAATGCTTACAGAATTTATGGCTCAGATGCAACATGCTACAGAAACAACTGAATGCTAATTTCGTACAAAGTCAACAGCAGGTGGAAACATGCTTTGATCAATTGGATACGTATTTAAAACAATTCAGACAAGAACATGTTCATACCAATGCTAATTTTGATCAAATTAATAGTAATTTTGTAACTTTGAAAACTGATCTCGCAGCCAAAATTCAGTCTCAGGTAACGACATTACAAACCAGTTTACAAGCTACACAAACGGACCTAGCACAACTTCATACTAATGTAAACCAACTCACGGATAGTCACACTGTGCAGTCCGCATGCCTGGAAACATTATGGGAAAATTTTGAAATATTGGAAATAAGAGTAGACTAGTGAATTACACATGCTCTTGACAATACCAACACACAGTTTGGAAAAATTTTGTTGGAATAAATTCAGTTAATGCCAAGGTCTCGACTGTCTCCAAATAGCTGCACCAGGAAATGAAGACAGGGGAAGGGGTCGAATTACAGTTGGCTGATCGAGACCCGTATTTCAGGCGTGGAGCAACTGTCAATTTTACCGGGTCAGAATCCTGACTCAGATGCGCTGGCTAATATTGAACACCAGTTTAACAGTCTGGAAAGACATTTTGAAAGCAGGTTGAAACAAGCAGAATCTGCACACCAAATTGCTCAGAGTAAAATTGAACCACAAAATAAACAGTTACAACTTAAAATTTCTACTTTATATAAACAATTGGAAAACTTGCACACTGAAGGCTTACCTAAGCCTACAAATGACACCACACCTCCATTACAATGGTAAACTGAACCCACAGTGTTTGTAACACCACCGGCTTGTATTCTGAACCCGAATGCAGCTTTAATACACCATCCTGCAAAACGGTGGGCAGAGGGTATCCCGATATACCCAGGCTGTGCATACAAAAGCCCCATAATTAACCTGAGGAAATTTGATGAATATTGTAAACTGTTTGGGTTAAGGGAAAATGAAATTTTGTTGTGTCTGGGTTTGTCTAATATTCACAGCATTTTTCTGCTGTGAGATGATCAAAAATAAAACACTCTCCTATGCATATTTCCATACCAAGTTCCTTGAGCAATATTGGAGCCTGCGAATTCAAGGAAATTTAAGAGTGCACCTTCATTTAGAGAAATTTTACCCATGCAAGGACAAATTACCGGAGCAACAAATCAGTGAAATGTATGAGCGGACACGTCATTTTCTTTGTCATGCTCAATTTATTCTCTAAGTTTATGAAATTATACCCCATTGTGCAAGCCAATGATAAAACTCTTTTGAATAAATTGAAATTATTTGTAGAAGAAGTGGCCAACCTACATGTATTTTGTCTCACCAAGGCAGCCAGTTCACTGGAGAAATTTGGCAGAGTGGACTAAGACAGTTACAGTAACCCAATAGAACAAAGTATAAAATATTCAGGAACAATGTTAAGGCTGTATTGTCACGATGCACAACAAAGTTGGAGAGACAAGATTGCTTTAATTGCATTTGTAATTTACAATACAGTTCATATGTCTACAGATTTTCCGCCCTACCAGATCCTCACTAGCCAGCACTCGGATGATGCCATTTTGAAAGAATTGCCAAGACTAGAAGTGTCGATGCCTGACAATAATCCGGAGAAACTTTTGAGTCGAAATTGAAAGTTTGGTTTGTAAGTGCCTTTATATACCGCAGCTGAGAGTCGTAAGAAACATCAGAAATTAAGCAAGAGAACAAGTTTCGAAATTGGAGACCTAGTTTTGTGAAGAACTAACCCTATTAGTTCCTTTTGGGAAAATGTAACGAAAAAATTATTTCTTATGTTTGAAGGACCATTTAGGGTTACGGCATGAATTCAACATAATTGCTATGAGTTGTCTAATTTAGATGGCCAAGCAGTAGGTAGGTATAATATTACTCAACTGAAGCCGTACCACCTTCCATGTGTACCTGAGCAACTTAAGTAAGGCAATAGCTGATTGAAGGTGTGCTAACGCGCTTGAAAGTTTGGCTATTGCTTATGAATTATAAAGAGGCTGATAATTGTGATATAAGTAGATAATTGGGAGATAAGTATCTGATCCTACACGAGACACTAGTGCATAATATGTTGCGATTTTAGTTGTTTATTTCAAGTGTTTTTGTTATTGCTTCAAGTGTTTTGTCATGTTTTAAGGGTTCTATGTTATGTTTAAGTGTCTATGTTCTTTTTTAATTTTACAACTATTCTAACTGAAGCCAAGCCTAATTTGATCTAGCTTGAACCCACATATCGTCACTGCATAGCCAAGCTGTACATTATGTTTCTGAAGGAAAATAATCGCTACCTGCATAGTATCTCCGTGGCCTAATTCCATGCTGTAGCTGAGCACTGATGACCCGACAGCTGATTTGAAAGTTAGTAAAACCAGACAGAGGTTAAAAGGTTAACAGGAGAGATTGGGGGAAAAAAATTAAGAGTAACGGTTGATTTGTTTGTTAAGTAATGCCGAAACTAAACTGCCTATATGTCCCACTTGAGACTAAAGGGAAAAGAAACAAAAACACTCATAATACTTACTAAAAGTATAAATATGGTACCCACCATTTGCGGCAGATAATCCGATTTTATCCTTAGAGATTGACATCGTTGAGTTTTATTTATTTATTATTATTATTTATTTTTTTAGTTAAAATGATGATGATTGAAGTCTTTTCACACTTTCTTTGTATCGCCACTATTCACACTTCTAGTCTTTTAACGACGTTTCACTTCCAAAGGATTGAATATTTTAAGTGCTCATATGTTGTAATATTTGCCTTATTTTATCCATTATTGAGCATTTGTGTGTGTCTAATTTTAAGTATATAATCCATTCACGGTATCTTCGATACTTTTGAAAAGAACCTTTGAAAAATCACCCTAGGAGTTGCATGTTCAATTGGTTATAAAAAAATGGTATATGGAAAAAGGTTTTGTCTTGCTTTTAGCACTGAAGCACTATATAAATTGG
>NQII01003032.1:203794-247760 GCA_002778355.1 Clitarchus hookeri | reverse complement strand
AATCTACCTTTTTGTATGTATTACAACATTTCGCTAAATTGATTAGCATTTTTTAGACATTTAGAGAATTTTATTAAAGTATATGACTGTTTCTCTTCAAAAATAAATTTTGGTAGTTCCCACATGGACACTGTTAATAAAATATTTGACAGTTCCCACAAGGCACTGTTTGTTTACAAAATATTTGACAGTTCCCACATGGCACTGTTTACAAAACGTTTGACAGGTGTCACATGGCAATGTTTTGTTTACATACTGCGGAAGGATACATAATCGGCTCCCTGAAAGTAGATATTTAGCAGGGTTTCAGAAAATCTTGAAGTTACCGTGAATACATTATAATACGTTTATCATACAATGTAATTATTTTAATGAAGAATTATGATATATTTTATTTGATAATATTATGCACAAAATCACTATTGTTAGAAGTCGAGTTAGGGATTGAGGCATCCTGCTCTCGTACCCTGTCCTTCCCTTTAATATCGTTAGGAGTCATCTTATATTGAATTGTTTGGGGGAAGTTAGAAGGTGGGTTGATGTGCATAGCAAGTTTTATACATCGCCAAACCATTCCCTCGTATATATAAGATGTAAATTATGATTGAAACTACAGGAAGAAAAGCCACGACTCCAAATAAACATTAATTAGTGAAAATAAACAGTGCTTATAGTGATTATGCAAGAAATTTTATTAACTATGTAAGAGGTAGCTATTTTGGAAGTGGTTAAAGTACCAAAATATTATGTATGAAGTTATTATTTTACGCATTGGTATTGAATACTCGCAGTAAAGAAAGAGTGATTTACAATGAGATTAAGTAAATACTTTACATGTTGACGCTATGCTACCCTTTCTGTAAATAGTTGAACCATGTAAATTAACGGTACAATAATTTTACCTTAGAAAAACACCGGATACAGCGACGCAGTCAGCAGTGACGAGAGATTGAAGCGGTAATCCATCATGGCGAAGACCGGCCAAGAACTCAGTTCTGTTCACCTGTTGTGCCTGTCGGAATAGCGATGATATGCATCATGGAAGAGCCCATAAGCCCGCTCATGATTTGGACGTGCAAGGCACGCTATTTTGAATTATTATGTGAATTGAATTTTATTTGAAAGCTTGTTTGTCTTGTATGTAAACCTACAAGTGTTAGTCATGACTATGATGATGTTCCATCTTTAAGAGTAACTTTTGGTTTGAAACACCATGGGGGTGCAGTCTGTAGTGGTCCTTGTTTACAGCTTTCTCTATTTGTTTACTTTTCTGGGAAAGCATAAGATTTTGCTTTGTGTTTAAATATCGGTCTGGTCATATTTTAACCTATTTGTTTATAAACACTAAGCCAACTCCCAGGATTTTATAAATATTTTATTTAAATTTAATTAGTTGAAGTCACATATAAATTTTTATAGACCTATATTCTGAGTGTTTGTATTGATTTCTCTTTGCAAGTTGTATGTCTAGCTACATTGAGTCATTATGCTAAATTTTTGTCACACTGGCCAGAGGTTCAACCTAGTAAATTGGTAATTTTATCAATTAAGTGTGTGTTAATTTTTATCTGTAATCTTTTATTTCTGGCTATTTGAGCTGATTTTGTAGGCCTTAGGCTTAAAGAGGGCTCTCCTTCCAGTCATGAACTAGAGCAGTCGCTAGTTTAGTGTGCTGCTGTTTGAGCTAGATCATTAATAGTAAACTGCTCCATCGTAATGCTAGGACACACTGGAGAGACGTATAAGTCGCTAAGTGTGGATGGACGCTTAAAGAAGAGGCCCCAAATGGCAGTCTATAATCTCTTTTAGTGAATCAAGTGTACCGAAGACGCCAGTCTAGATGACACCGAGGAAGCAGCAGTGTAGTAAGGTCCGGGAAGGGAATCAGTTTCAGTGTTTTTTGGAAATTTATTTAATAAAAGTATAAGTTTGATTGGGACATACTTTGATTCAGTTTTAACCAGAGGTGGGGGGAGGAGCAAGAGCTTTTGCCCTCAAGTTAGCCACAAAATTTTAATTGACAAGATATTAATTGGAAGTAAATTAATTTTATGCAAGGCGTCTATATAATCAATGTTTCAAATAATTTCTATTCTTCATATCATGCAAGGGAGTTGGCTATGGTTCCAGCAAATGAAATAAAGCTGCAATTTACTCCTTTACTAAAAACGTTCACATTTAAGTTTGCCTTCCAATGCTTTAATTAAAATAAATTGTAATGTTCTTAAAATTTCTTAAAGGGTGAAAATAAATTGTAATGTTCTTAAAATTTCTTAAAGGGTGTTATCATTTTTTTTTTTTTTTTTACTAATATCGTAAAAATTCACATTAGCTGTTTATAAAGTGGTGACCATTGGCAGCGATACACAAGTTCAGTTGCTGGATGAATGACAACACTTGATTCCTCCAGTTTGGCCTGTTGAAGAGCATTATAAATCTGCACAATACGTTCCTGCAGGTTCTGTGGAGTTGTTGGAATATCTCGATAGACAGCGCCTTTAAGGTCACCCCAAAGAAAAAAGTCCAGGGGGTTAAGGTCAGGAGACTGAGCAGGCTGTTGAACTGGTCCTGCATGACCAATCCACCTACCAGGATATTTTTGGTCTGGAACATGACGTGCCTACACAGCATTATGTGCTGGGAATCCATTGTACTACCACATTGTCATTCTGTTCCTGAGAGGTATCTCCTCCAGAAGACCAGGAAGAATTGTTTGTATGGAGGTGGCATACTCCCTGCTGTTTTGGTTACCTTTCATGAAATAAGTCCCTAAAACCTATTGCCAACCATACCACACCAGACAACTCTCCGTTGACGCTGATGGTCCACCTGTCTAAGCCATCGCGGGTTCTCGATGGGCCAATAATGCATGTTCCTCATATTCACTTGGTTTGAGTTGGAGAATGACGATTCATCTGTAGAAAGAATATCTGGCAAAAATTCGGGTTGGTGATAATTTGATGCTGTGCCTATTGACAGAACTCTACAGAATTCAGGACATAATTCCCATGCAATTTGTGGTGTAAGTGTACATGATAGAGATGGAACATATGATGCTTAAGAATGTGTTGTGCACTCGTTTTTGGAATATCAATTTCGGCTTCAAGTTGGGATGGAACATATGATGCATAAGAATGTGGTGTGCACTCGTTTTCGGAATGCCAATTTCGGCTTCAAGTTGGCATGTGCTAACGTGTGGATTAACTGCTACAGTAGCGAGAATATCAACCTCATCAGCTTCAATGCAAGTTCAACAATTGTATTGCTGTGGGTTCATATTGCACATTTCACAAAGCTTCACGGGACGGGAAAACATCCGTTTGGACGGTGGGGGTCTTGTCAGGGTATCACTCTCTGTAGAGTTGCTCCACTTGACTAGCATTACGCCGACCTTCAATAGAATGATCGTTGAGTGAGCGAACCAAGCTATTGACAATGGTAATAATATAACTGTGTGTGTTTGTTTCAGAACAACTCACTTGAACGTACTACACTGTACTGTAAAGTAATATGAACACATTCATTTTCTAACTTACATTCTCCATAGATGAGCAGCATTTCTACCTTCTCGTTGTTGGAGTACATTTCCGTACGTCAACTCTCACCTCGCAGTGTACTATATTCTACTGCACACGGATGACTGATTGAGTAGTCGTCATGTCATGTGTGTTCCTTTTTTTTTACTCTAAGTGCAACCTCTGTGGAATGGGGTATGCAACTCTGGGTACCTGCACTGTTTAATCACTTCTACATCAAATGCAGAAAGTCAGTGTCACACTGTACTGTACCATGCAGCACAATCATGCCGCAAGGCATCACGTAACGGGTCTTCATGAACCCGTATGAGTCCCAATGTCTATAGCAATTTTTACCAATCTGTTAAATAGTCTGGTACATTGTGATACATTTTTGAATAGGTCTTGACGAGCTTCATTAAACTTTTGACCAATAGATACATGGTGCAATTTAATAAACTGATGTTAGTACTTCTATCTCACTAATAAATAATGCTATAAGGCTGACTCCCCAGCAGTATTATTTCCCCCTTCCAGTTATACAACCTTTGTGTGAAAATTTTTTTCATTTGGAGCCTCAGTACAGAATTATTGTGGGTGGTCAGGATAAGTGGAACACACTGTATACCATGAAATGTGATGGTGAGGAGGGCCATGAAGATCAGGGTATTTTTGTGGTAAAACACGTAGAATTGTCAAATATATTTCAATCAGGTTGCTGACCATGTTAAATGTGAGAACGCCTTTGGAAACCAAACCTTAATTTGCAATACGTTATTTACAGGTATGTTTTTACCAACGCGCTAAGGATCTGCAGGTGTAAACCATGGTAATCAAGCAGTGTCGGAATATCATTTAATTCTGTTGAATTTTTCAAGGCTTACCTTCTTGATATTCATGACATGACTAAACTGCGTAACATAAGTGGTAGAAAAAATGCAAATACAGTAGATCATACAAAAAGACGTTCCCAGGTGTTGTTTACGTGCGGTTTACATGTATCACCATGATACATTTGTTGAACAACAATGCACAAAAACAAAAACTAAATGTGCATGGATTTTGGCCATGCGGTTTAATTTTTTTTATCTATTTCACGTGACAGTTGTATGCTGGTAGTGTGCGGAAGTGCAGTGTTCCGTGTGAATTTGACCACTTGAAGGCTTGTGATTTACGAGTGCTATTACACGTGTTTCGTTGC
The DNA here is from genome assembly GCA_002778355.1 of Clitarchus hookeri. Lineage (NCBI taxonomy): Eukaryota > Metazoa > Arthropoda > Insecta > Phasmatodea > Phasmatidae > Clitarchus > Clitarchus hookeri. The sequence continues at coordinate 243,044 of NQII01003032.1, read as the reverse complement.
AGTTATTTCCTTTTGGGGTGGCTTTTGTAATAAGAGTTTTTATAATACTTTTTGTTCCTTGGCCCCATATTACATACATATATTGAAAATACGGGTGTATTTATTCATAAGGGGACGTTAAAGTATTACGTAACGCAATTTTTGAAAATTTTCGACCCTCCCTCCCCCCATGTAACACGCCGTAACGTTTTTCTGTACCCCCTCCCCCTCCATAAATGTTACACAACACCCAAGTGACCATTTTTACCTAAAAGTCACAATTATGTTGCGCAAGGTACCGGAAAGTCGCTAAAATACCTTTGTTATTGTTTTAATCGCGTTTACGGTAATAATAAATCAAACAAGAGATTTTTAACTTGCAATACATGCGTATTTTGTTTATTTTATTTATTCATGTTGTTATTAAATAAACAATCACACATAATGTAATAAACTTTTACTACTAATCTGACATTTAATTACGCCGTTTTTCTGACTTGGCCCTGTCCTTACATACATTTTTGGCTTCATCCACCATTTTCCTTCTCATGCATTCTCCTATTTTAGCTTTTTTTTACTAATACTCATAAAATAAAAACAAATTTATTTAACATTTTAACCTTTGGCAATGCAATCAGAAATGGAAACCTAACTGAAATAAAACATTTTAGTCAAAATAAAATCGTATTCCTAACAAAAAATTTAAAATAAAATCAGCTATAATTTAAAAGTAGGTAGGTATGTAAAAAAAAACAATTCAATTGGAGTTACTGCTCCTCTGTCCACGGGTGTGCCAGCCACTCAGACTCTTGCATTACTGGCAGACGAAGAGGGTTCCGGAATTGTTAAACCACTTGCATCTACTTCGTCGAGCCAATCGGCATCCTCAGACGACGTTTCACAGCGGCGCACAATGCAGAGAAACTCATTTGCCCTTCTGGCAGCAAGTCGCTGTGGCCGTACTCTACTTTCACGACGGTCTTGGGCAGTCTTGCCATGCACGTGACTGTGCATTTGCACACTCTTGTGGGATGTGAAATAGATCCCACAGGTTGCACATATTCTGTTCTTGAGGTTGGATTGTACTGATGGGCAAAAGAAATCGTAAGGCATCTGCTTAAACTCTTCTAGAGGAGGCAACAGATCAACGGACAACCTCACAAGAAGTGGTGAAAACTTGCATGATCCTTTGTCTAGCTGACTAGGTACCACGAGCATGCTTGGGGTTTGGAGGATTGGACAGGGTGGCGGCAGGAAAGTGTCCTGAAAGACAGATTTCAATGCACTCCTCGAGCGGGAACAGCAGGATTCGTCCGCACATTTTATTACTTGTAAGAAATATTGCGATTCACAGACGTGAGCGCTATACTACGCCAGATTAGGTTCTGCTGGATCCTGTAAGCTATCTTCGGGCTTTCTATATTCCGCCGAAACATCGTAGTTGTCAATTTTCATTTCCCTTCAGACCTCTGCAAGTGTCTCCCCAGCGTGCTGAAAATTGCGTTTTTCCAAATCATCAGCAATAGTAATTCCTTAATTGTCGAGATGAGAACCAAAATGTTCATGCGGCAGGATGACGCCTGACAGTCGTTTGCTGAGGGGGGCCATGCGTTGCTCAACTCGGTTGTATGCGCTCCACCCAGGAGCATTAGTCGCTATGAACAGGGGGTCCAGGTTGTATTTTTTGAAGTGTTGAATGGCAAAGTTCTTGACTTTCTGATAACGCTGGTTTTCGTCCGGCCCATCATCTACAAAGATGATTATCACTGGCTTCACGGTGTTTGATTCTGTCATCATTAAGGGTTTGAATGCAGTTACTGATAAAAGTGATTCAAAATCATAAGCATGGGTGTTCGCTGTGGAGGATGCGTGTTTCCCACTCCTTATGGATATGTATGTCGGCCCACTGTAACCAACAGCTTCTTCCTTACCGAAACCGTCAGGATCCACGATGACGCCGGCGTATACAGAAGGAATAAGTTTGTGCTGCTCTGCAACGACCCAGTCATGGTGAGGTAAAAATACTCTGTATTCCATATGCATTAAAAGAGGGCTCTGACTTTTGACTGCCGGTAAACCTATTGATACACGGGCCTTATCGTCTTGACAGAGAACAAATACTTGCTGCGGTCCCAGAAGCGACGCGAGAGATTCCAAGGACCTGATTGTAGCAGTGCAGAATTCCCCGTCCTCGTGCTTTTTGTGCATCTCGGTCTGTGGTCTTGCTAACTTTACGGGTACGGTGCGTACGTGCCTCCTCCCCTCTTGAGTGTTAGAAACGCGTGGGAGTAAATGAAGATATGTGCCGCTTCGAGAAATTTGGAATCCCATCAACAACAGCCTCTCATGCAGGTCGGACAGAGTGAGACAACTCCTAATCATCTCTGTTCGGCGGCGTTAATCAGCAATGAATGGCAATGTTAATTATGGTCTCCAGGAGAGCAGGTTGCGAGTCAACCAAAGGGGGCTGCCCAGGGCCAGATTGAGGTTTTACTGCAGCAAGATTGTTTTTCCGACGTTCAGCTTTCTCAAGTTTTTCTTTGGCTCGAAATTTTTTTTGCACGCTTGGCACTGTCTCTTTTTTTTTTAAACATTTTTCTTCTTTTTTCAATTCTTTCCGTAGTTTTTTTATTTCTTCGTGAACATCATCATCTTTGGCTATACCAGTGTCCCCTGCTTCAGTGAGAACATTTATTCTCTGTTGAAGTAGGTAAATTTTCTTCATAAGAGTTTCTTGAGCCGGTTTGTTTGGAACATTTTTAGTCATGTCCGAAACAATCGAAGTCGTGTGTGGTTCCGTAGACGGGATGTCCACGTTGTCCACAGTTTCCTCATCATTAGTCTCACTTCGCTCATCTTTCGTTTGACAGCACTGCTCTCTCTTCCAGTGACTCCGACAATCGATTCCATAAGACATGAACACGCATATACTACAGCATCGGAATCCTATAAACGCAGTGATAAATTAATATAGGTATTATTGAGACATGCAATATAGAACTTATACACATATATATATATATACTACATATATTATTTGTATAAACATCCAGACCTACACAAACTGTACTGAAAAAGTGTAGGTACATACGCACCTGTTTTTGTTGAAGAGTACGTGAAGTCGGTGAGACATTGGGCCTTGCCGACAATAGTGTTGCTGGCGTGCTTGATGTTTTCATATGTACCTAAAAATATATAATACTTATGACCAGTTCTTTTATGAAAAATCTAGGTTTGGTTTATATATAATATACCTAGCTATGTGTAATATTATTACATTTTAGCAGTAAACTTACCTGTGTAAAATAACTATAATCCATTCACGGTATCTTCGATACTTTTGAAAAGAAGCTTCGAAAAATCACCCTAGGAGTTACATGTTCAATTGGTTATAAAAAAATGGTATATGGAAAAAGGTTTTGTCTTGCTTTTAGCACTGAAGCACTATATAAATTGGTTGTTTTAAGTTTTAAGTATATTTTTTCAATAAATTTTAATAATTTGTTAAAAGTCCGTAAGAATTAACAACGGATTTTGAAGGGACATGTTGGTTATAGCTGAAAAGAAATAGTTCGTAGGTTAAATATTAATATGTATAAATTTAATGCCGTAATTGTAAAGTTAATATTGCTAAACTATATATTTACATTTTTACGTAGCACTCATGGGTAAAGATTTCACCGTTATTAATTGAAATTAAATAAATTTCAGTTGTTGTACAGCGGACTCGTGCACTCCATCTTGTTCGTTTGGGCACGTTTTTTTCAGAAGTATAACTACGCCATATTGGAGACGCTGAATTGTGGTTATAAAACTAACGTAACACATTCTTTCTACTTACAAGATAATTCTAGGTTAAGATGTAATTTTAGTATTAGCGTTGTTATTTCTGCAGTTTATCAAATAAACGTGCAAAATATAGAAAGGCATTTGAATATTTCCGTTACGTTATTCCCTTCGCAAAGAATGCAAAGGAATCGAATTTTGGTCGCCGCCAACTGATAATCGATTATTTTCGAAAGCTTTTTGTGGAGACCAAGAGATGGCAGCACATTAGCGTTGGTTCTTCAGTGCCAAATGTTAGCCGTGACTCGTCTTTCCGCCGCATAGTGTTGTTTTTATGTTGCAGTGAAGAAGCGCGACAGTTCTTGATGGAACAGAGATGTACCTACACCGCAGGTTTCAAAATGAAAGTGATTTTGTTCGCTGAAGAGTTTGGAAATCGAGCCGCGGGCCGTGAATTCGTAGTAAATGAAACGTTAGTGCGGGGCTGGAGGAATTTTTCTCACTTATAAGTCGCACCCCAAGTTTTCAATAAATTTTTTTTTAAATAAAATGTGCCACTTATATGCGATAAAATACGGTACCATTTATCACAGTGAAATCTTTAACCTGAGTGCTACTTCCAAAAGTTTATTATGTAAAATTTAACTTTTTCCTTACAGCAAATATGTAAATAAATCTTAATACAATAAGTAAACTTTAATTAAATTATATAATTAACAGTTCCGATATATACTTCAATCTACCTTTTTGTATGTATTACAACATTTCGCTAAATTGATTAGCATTTTTTAGACATTTAGAGAATTTTATTAAAGTATATGACAGTTGAGATTACATGGCATTGTTTCTCTTCAAAAATAAATTTTGGTAGTTCCCACATGGACACTGTTAATAAAATATTTGACAGTTCCCACAAGGCACTGTTTGTTTACAAAATATTTGACAGTTCCCACATGGCACTGTTTACAAAACGTTTGACAGGTGTCACATGGCAATGTTTTGTTTACATACTGCGGAAGGATACATAATCGGCTCCCTGAAAGTAGATATTTAGCAGGGTTTCAGAAAATCTTGAAGTTACCGTGAATACATTATAAGCATTGTTGTTTTCTTCTTCGTGGCCTTCACCTTGAACTCTTGTATAACATCATTTATATGTTCTATAAACGGTTCTTTATTTTTAAGTTTTTCTTTAGCTGTTTTCCAAATTTCGTTGGCATTTTTTTGGCACAGTTGCGCTGGCAAGTCAGCATGAGAGTCTTTATAGGCCAAAAACAGCTGATGGTGCAAATCTCCCTCTTTTGAGGACATTACAGTATGAATTCACTTTAACAACACTGACACAATATGCTTCTGCGTAAACACTAAACAAATAATAACAACGAAAACAAAATAAAAATGACGTAAAATACAACTGAGGGATTCCCCGTAAAACATAAACGAAAAGGATTGTCAACTTGGGAGATTTTAATTCCCTAGTTTTTTTTTTTAAATAACAAAAAACAATGATACGTAACACGTTCGAACCGCCCTCCCGACCTTGTAACGCATCGTAACGTTTTACAAGACCCCCCTCCCCCCAAGTTGCGTTACGTAATACTTGGAACGTCCCCTAATACACATTTTTCCGTATTTTCATTGGCACCAATTTCAAACTGTCGAGTATGCACAATATTTTAGGTTTGCCACATGTTCAACCCAGCTTAGTTCGTTTTTTTTTTAGGCCTAGGCAACATTCACTTGAGAAATAGGAATGTTGTTAATATTTAAGTTAAAAGTTTCAATTTCAGTACTTAATTAAAGCTTGTGATAATCATATAGTTTGTTTAACAACATTTATTGTTAGTTTGTTTACAAGCTATTGATAAACCCTATTCAGATCTTTTTGCATATAATATGATAGTTGGGCTGTTGTATTTGCTCTTCAAAAAGACCTGCATCGTTTGCAAATAGGGACAGTAGGTCCCTATTTCTGTGGTAATCGTACAAGGTCAAATAAAATTGGGCCCAATACTAACCTGTCATATGTTACTTTCAACTGTACACAATCGGTACCATTCACTGTAACCTATTACTTTCCGTTAGTTGGGTAACTTTTAAACCATCGGAGTTCTGTGCCCCTAATTCCTGCTTTTTCAAGTTTCTGGAGAAGTAGGTTGAGGACTACTGTATCAAACACTTTTTTTTTTAGGTTTATGAATACTGTTTCAGCTACTTCTCCTTTGTCCAACACCACCTCTGCCCTTGTAAAGTCTGCTGCAGCAGTTGTAGTTGATGAATTCTGCATAAACCCATACTGATGTAGATATAAGTATTTTAATTTCTTTAGGAAATTTTGCAGTCTATTTGCACATTTTTCAATATTAGCTTTGAAATTGCAGGCAGTATTGAGATTTGTCTATAGATTCCAGGTTCTGATTTTTACCCATCTTTGAAAATTGGAACTACTCTGGCAATTCTACATTTAGGTATCAGGAAATTCACTTTGAGAAAAAGGGGTAATTCATTAGTTCGACAATAGCTGGGCTCAACGTTCCCTGCAACTTTTTTACTGTTACATTAGTAATCCCATCCTTAGACGTATTTTTATTTTTCAAATTATTTATATGATTATTTAACTCCCTAAGTGTAATGGGGGACATAAAAATGAGTTCACTGTGCTTTTAGTTGGGAATTTGTTTGTTATTGAGTTTGGTAGTTTTTCTGCTTGACTTCACCCTATGTTTGTAAAGACCTTATTAAATTCATTGGCCACATCACCTAATGGTAAGTAAAGGTTTACTGTTCTTGTAGAGAATAATTTCTTCCTGACTTTTATCATTGTAATTACGCTTGTTGTGGATTAGTTTATTAACACAATCCCCCAAATTCCCTAGGTTTTTTTTTTCATGTATGTGTAACTTATTTGTATAATAGTTTTCTTTTAATGAACATTGTAATTTAGTGACCATATAGACATCTGTTGTAGTCTCCTTTTAAACACTAGTTTTGTGGATTTTGTTTCAATTTATTCCATAAAGTATTTTTTTTCTTTTAGTTAAGTTATCCAGGGTACTACAGGGTACATTCTTTTTTTACGTTTTACTCCAGTAAAGTTAACTAAATTATAGTTAATTTTATGTGAGTATTTTCACTTTGGTTTCCACTCATGTATTTGGTTTTTTTTATTACTGCCTTATTTGTGATAACATGCTTTGTGTTCTCATTAACCTTGGCTCTCAGTTCCCTAGCTTTTATATTTTTTTGAGCATGGTGTGTTGAAAATCCATGCTCAGAATTGAATTAAGTAACTCATGTCCTCATTTTTTAGTCAATTATGGATGTATCTAGACAGATAGATGATGTTCAAATAGAAATACCATTGCAACACTTTGATAGTTTCTTTATTTATTAAATTAGTGAATATAAGAGTAGTATGGTATAACCTGAATTATATTTCTTTAAAATTGATAAATCCAGTATTACTTTTAATTAGGATTATCTTAGTAGTGATGAAATTTTTAAAATTGAGAAAGTATGAAAGTTTCCAAAAGTAAAGATATATATGGACTGTCTAATAGTACTATGAAACATATAATTTATGGCATCGTAATTCCTCTTGAAATATGTAAAACAGACTATAAAGCCCTATTTTCAGTAATTGTAAAACTAAAAATAAACCACGGTTGATTCAAGCACACATTATCATGTTGTTCGCTACGCTCCACGACTATCATCAATTTTGGTTTCTCACTGAAGATGGATGACCATGCATGTAGGCAAAGTTATTTTTGATTACTGCATCAACATTAAAATAATACGAAAGCTTCACTTGCCATTATTTATATTTAAAATGCATGTATATATATGTATACATATGTGTATATGTATGTATATATATATATATATATATATAATGTGTGTGTTTATATATTTTGGTTTGTTTACATTTTCATGTATTTTGACAGTTGTACTTCTTTCCTTTATTTGTTATGTGAACAGAGCTCAAATATTTTTCTTAGTGTTAATTATTTTGTCATTGTTTTTCTCTTCTCATTTTATCTGGTTTTATCCAGCAGTTTTGGCCACGGAGGAATGTATTAAATTACAGAACTGATTAGACTGCTATGAGGATATGGCGTCTTTTTGGAATTTCCCGTTTAATTAGCTTCCGCGTGTGAACCCCGTGGTTAATTACTGGGTAATTATCCAGAGTAGCTGATTTTCTGAAGGAAACGTCCTAGACCAACAAAAGTAGCATTAATGGGTTCTGCACAGCTTACCTTGTTCATATTCAGGAGGGCGTAATGTTAAAATAAGTAGAACGTATTAAATAAAATAGCTAAAAGTATGAGCAGCCCGCCGCTTTGTTTATGTTGGACGCCATGATTTTCTGTTATTTTTGGCATTGTGCAGTCACATTATTGGCTGTGGGTCGTTGACATCATCGTCATCGAATTTCAGATGCGAAACAGTGCGGTTGTGTTGTTGCGCACGCGAGTTGTGACATCTGAATCCAACCAATTTAAAAACTGAGAGTATAATAACGAGTGCTTCTATGCGTAATATTCGCCTATGAACGAGTGCTTCTTTGTGTAATATTCGCTTATGAACGAATGTTTCTGTGCGTAATATTTGCCTATGTGGCAGGTGTTACTTGTTTCGTCGAGTGAGGTAAGGCGTACAATAGTTGAATTGGCCAAGGACAGAGGAATTGTACCCGCCGCCTACCTGGGTCAGTTAATTCATATTCTTCCAGTGTGTTTAACGGTTGCTTTAAATCCCTAACATTCTAGATTAGACTAAATTTGTGGGTTATATTAAAACCCAACAATCCCAGGTTAGTTTAAAACCCCAACAATCCTAGGCTAGTTTAAAACCACACCAGTCCTAGGCTAGTTTAAAACCCAACAATCCGAGCTAGTTTAGAAATGTAAAATAGTGCTTCATCCATCGTGGGGTTAGCTTCAGTTAGGTGGGCCCATATTACTAAATTAGTCGGACGTTAATGCCCCTAGTATTTTTTCATGTTCTGCATAATTAGTAGAGTGGAAATATACCACTTTTCAGCTTTTTTTTTTTTTCTTCCAGAAAAGTCTCTTTGGATAATTACCAAAGATTTACTCTCTCAGATGCCATGGTGAGCGGTACATCGTATAATTTTGTCTGCAAGATTTGCTGTTAAATTAATAATTACTGCTTGTCATAATGATAGGGAAGGTGTTTGAGAGCCGCCAAGTTGCTTTAAATATGCAGGGCACTATAAGGAGAGGCCCAAAACCGCATAGCAATTAAATTTGTAGTGCTTCAAGTACGTCGGCTGCCATCTCCACCTAAGATTTAAGTATGACCTCCAGAAGGCTTGGTAATATCTGTAATTATACAGAGTAGCTGCTTTTCTGTAAAAAAAAAAAAAAAAAAACCCTTAAGTGGTACATTTCCACTCTACTAATTTCGTAATATGTGCCCACTTACCTAACAGAACCTAACCCCACAATGAGTGATTGTACGGTGTTAATCTAACCTAAGATTGTAGGGTTTTAAACTAACCTAGGATTGTTGAGTTTTAAACTAACATACAAATTTAGTCTAATCTAGGATGTTAGGGATCTAAAGGAACTGTAAAACACTGGAAGAATATGAATTAACTCACCTAGGTAGGCGGCAGGTACAATTCCTCTGTCCTCTTCCAATTCAACTGTTGTACACCTTACCTCACTCGACGAAACAAGTAACACCCGCTACATAGGCGAATATTACACACATAAGCACTCATTCTTGCACTCTCGGTTTTTAAATCGGTCGGATTCGGACGTCACAACCACTCCATCTAGCATCTGAACGGCAACTGAAATACCATAAAGATCACGTCTAAAGACCGTTACGATGATGTCAACGACGCACAGCCAATAAGGTGATGGCACGATGCCGAAAATAATGTCCGACGTAAACAAAGCGGTCGGCTGCTCGTACTTTTAACTATTTTATTTAATACGTTCTACTTATTTTAGCATTAGCCCTCCTGAATATTAACAAGGTAAGCTGTGCAGAACCCATTAATGCTACTTTTGTTGGTCTAAAAAGTTTCCTTCTGAAAAGCCGCTGCTCTGGATAATTACATTATCAAGTTACATGATTTTACGTATGTGTGCTACAAACTTTTCTACACTGTTTAGATTTAGAATTACTCAATTATTTTGAAATTTTAGAGACGTTTGGAATTTAAAAATTTATCACAATTTAAAAAGGGCGTTAATTTTGTTTTAAATACTATCCCGGAGCCAATAGATGGGACTTCTTGCTCTAAAGCCGTGCAACTTCCACAAACATTTTACAAGTAGTAAATGCTGAGAAATAAATGAGGTAGTTTCAGTTTTCTGCTCACATTAATTGTTGATTTAGTTTGCTAATATTCAGAGAGGTGATTTTAGTTTTCTGATTCCTTATGAACTGAAATAATATTTTGATAGATAGCATTTTTCACAGAATTCTAATTATTTAAACAATGCATTCTGAGCTGATTACTTTTATTAATAATTATGAATTCTTTTCCTTAAAAGTACATTTTCATAAATGGTCTTTTTTTTTCTTTCTATTCCTATAGAAAGTGTTATGTTTTGTATAGAATTTGAAGTCCGAATAGCGTGGCGTAATTTCATTTCAGTTGGATACCACACACATACAGAAAGTAAGGGTTGCAGCAGGAAATTTGTTTTTCATCTCGTACGCTGGACAATACTCAGATTATTCTACACTTTAACATTTTTCTTCTTGTTTACAAGGAAAACATTTTATTTTATTTGCATAACACTATCTCTTAAATAAATGCGTGTATGTGTATATATGTATATATATATATATATATACACACACACACATATATATATAATTTCCCTATTTACCGTGTGCGGCTTAACCATGGAGCCGCCAGTTCAAAGTCAAATATTGAAAAACTGCCGCCAGTCGCGTGCCGTTGCTATTAACAACCCACGTTCATACTGTTAATTATCTGGTAGCAGTCGAGTCATGCAGTACTGATTAATTTTAATATTAAGTGTTCGGGTACTATATTTACACACGTTTTTAACAGTGAATATGTGTGAAACTTAGAAGTATTGGGAATTCAGGGAAATTGTCAGATAGCACATTTTCATTTATAATAAAGTGTTTTCACTGTTAAAACTGGCGTCTGCTCGTCAAAAAGGCGAGATCTGGTAGTTTACAGTCGTTCGTACGTGTAGATTCTATGTATAAATTAACAGTGGCGCCGAGTATGACTGGATGACAAAATATCACATCAACTTAAATATTATTCACTGTAAAAATGACTCCAATGCAAACACTTAACGCGTGGATTTTGATTAATAAATAACATTTAATTTAGTTTTTTTTTTGCTGTAGTGAATGTCTCAACACAAAAAAACTATGGCAAGCCGGCTTCAGAAATGCCTGGCGATTGTAGGCCGAATCCAAATTATTGGCAAGCAGAATCGTTTCTCACGGAAATAGGTTACTTAAAAATATTTATAGAGCTCGCGGAAAATTTAAAACTCTGAGATTCGTTCGTATATTTGAACTTAACACACGAAAAACGTGTCATTTCAAGTGGGCGTGGTTTCCGAAGAGATCCGCCTCCACTGGCCGACAAATGGCAGCACGGTCGCCTATTTTGCTACTGATATATATAAGTGTATCTAGAACGTCCTTGAGTGAATTTTTAATCTCTTGTGGGCACAGAACAACTCGGGTTTAAAATATATTACGTCAAATTAATTTTAAAAATACTCTGCGATAGATGTTCGGCGTCTTCGATTAATATGAAGTATGCACGTGGCGATGTTAGCAGCAAGCACAATTCGCTGTCTCATGTAAAGATTTACACAGTTCGATTAAAGTAGCTCTAAATGTTAACGTTTCGTTTATGTATCCTTTCGCCATCAGCTGGTGCGTCAAGTGGAGGCTGTATATTTTATCAACACGCTGTTAGCTAATCCACTTGTCATTACACCGTAATGCTAAACAAATTTAAAGGTATATTACACAAACACCTGTCTAAAAAAAATTAAAACCTTGCAAAAAAAATTAATATTTGCTAACTTTTTTTTTAATTTGTCCGAGGCTGTAGTAGTTCTTATCACACTTTACTCACTTTTATTCGCCAACAACTCTCCTACTATTGCAAAGCAGTAATTCTGCTATTACTGATACTAAGCAGTTCGAGTTAGAAATATGTGGCATGGAATAATGTAAGAATTGCTTAGAAATTATTCACGCGTGTCCAACTTTCTTCTTTTTATTAATACACTACAGTAACAACACTGAAACAATGAAATGGGTTGTGGGAGAACATCATGTTGTTAAATGAACATAGATAGATTACCGGACCAATAAAAATTACTAGTGATTAAAATCGCTGAACACGAAATATATGGTACATTAAAAATTATGCAGAGCTCGCGGGAAAAAATGAAAAATTAGTTAATTTACACACAAAAGCTATTTTTTTTTTTTTTGGCAGGTAATGCTTCGGGAAAGAGCAGACAGACAGTGTGCAAGGCAGTGCGAGTTGTGAGCCTAGAGTGTTACTTAACAGATAACAGCACGTTCGCGTACGTCTTGATCCAGTCTTTTTAAAAGTTGACTTTACTTCTATTACTGGCTCGAAACTACAGGAATTTGAAATATATTTCGTTAATTTTTTTTTTTTTAAAACAATACCATGCAATATTTCTGTATGTTTTTAGAATTAACATCAAGCACATATGGAAAGCATGGGTAGAGAGTGGAGAGATGACGTGGAAAGAACTCTTAAGGTTTTGAAGTTGTGTACCATTTGGATACAGATTTTTAATCGTGCATTTCATAACACCTATACATTACAACTTTATCACGAAGTTTAGTTTGTAACTCTAACAATCGCTGTTTTGTGACCACGTAAAATAAAATTTATTACTTAATATAGAAACTTTCTTATCGCGTATTTTCTGCTTGTCTGATGTGCATTGGTAGTGCACTCAAAATAGCCAACGTAATTATAACCTTTGTTAGAGCATCAGCTAATATAGGATTTTATAAATGCTACTTTGTGTTGTAATTTCAAGTTGGCACTCACAGACTTATAATCTTGCAGAGTTATATGAGACGGACAATAGCTAGGACTATGATGAAGATAAAAACGAAGTTGAACAAATGCATACGGTGCCCCAGTTAAATTCTACAGTGTTCCATTTCGTTTAAACTCCTACGCATTATTCTAGAATGAAGTTCAATTTGTTACACTAATAGCAGCTGTTTTTTAACAATATAAATTAAAACAGACATTTTGTCTACGATCTTCTTGTCCGCATAATTCTCAGATGTCTGTTGTGTTAATGTAGGCTTTCAAAATAGCCAAGGTGAAATTTTATTACAATAGTTCTCGCATCAGGTGATACAAAATGTTGTGTATGTGATCATGTTAATATCATTCATGATGTTGCCACTCACTTGCTGTCAAAAAATTGAATTCTTTTATGATTGTATAATTTGTTTCCATAACCTATGTGTACAGTATGTAGGCACCCAACCATCCTCTTCGATTTAACCGCGAACCCTTAAGCAGTAAAAATACCATGGGAAATCGGGAGTTGACTGCGTGTGTATATATATTAATATTTATGCGTGTCTATGTATGTATATTCAACTTCTTATTAAGGGCAATGTGTTACATTATTGATATGTATAGTTGTTTTTGTGTAAGAATTCCCCGTATCTTACATACCAATTTTTTGTTGATTAGGTACCCTACAGCTCTTAAATTATATAGATGTTTTTATATGTGAAAATTGTTAGAATGCTACTCTGTTACAACTCCAAATATGTCCTAATGATATGGCAATGGAACAAAACTACAAGCTGTATTGACATATGCTTACAAAAGACTTTGGATGTTTTATTATTATTATTTTTGCTAATATGTATGTCAATTTTAAAATTAAAATTCATTTGCACCAGACAGTTACAATAATACGTTAACGTTTTGCTCGTGCTAGCAATCTATTACTGGAATCCTGGAGAAATTTAGAAGCAGCTTACTTAAGTTTTCGAAAGCAGTATTACTCCCGTGGCTGACAGCATTTCTGTATACAAGTGTTTGTATTGAGAAAATGCTTTCTGATCTAGTTACTTGGGTGTATAAGTATCTAAAAAGTTGACGTAGACCACTTCTGCGTAGTCTGGTGTGGCCACTGTCATCATGTCATCGTGCGTCCCGATGCATGTCTGCATCGTTCACATGGAAATGGGTCAAGTCACGATACTGAGTGCCTGTGGTGTCCCTAGAGAGATCTGTGTAATTAGGATAGGAATTAAGTGTTACAATGTGTATACAATAGCATTAGAATTTATCGCCCACAGGCATATGTTCATTAAATTCACCCTTAGGGGATTGCGAAGTAATCGCAGAATAAATGAACACCATGTGCATATTTAATGATTTGTAGAGTAGCAAGGCTAGGGTATTTGAAGTGTTCTATATGATTTTCCGAGTGCAAATGTGTGTGTAATCAAGCCAATTGGTGACATGGTAAATAGTTAGTCTTTCTTTCAACCTGGCTGTTCCTGTCATAGAGTGCCCCAAATCTTAACAGGCCGAAATTTCCCATATGCTCTGCAAGGCACCACATAATCATGTTTTGTATTTAAATTAGTTCTTAAGAAAGAACTCTGAACTCTCCTCAAGCTACGGGAAGTCCATCCCGAACATTGAAGGGCCCTATTGTCTGATGTTTTACGTATTTATATAATAAGGTCAGTAAACTACGATACCTCGCGGGATGGTGCGAGCTCTCGGCGAGGATGCAGTTCGCCTGTGCTACCTCCGGCAGTCTCATACCATGGGTCTTAGGTTTTGTACGTGCATCGCATCACGGGGGACTTTCATACTTTGTTCTGAACGCTTAACTGCAATAGGTTAATGTAATTTTCTGGAACTTTTATTTAGTTTACTAACAGTAAACAGTGCTCGCAGCACCCCTCTGTCTCGTCAATTTACAGACCATGTAGGTTTAATTACTACGGTATGTTTTCGCACTATGCTTAGTCTTTTCGTACAGTGATGGTAGTTGGTAGGCCTTGTGAGTCAGGCCTGCTTTAATTTGCATTGTATAGATGTAACTGTGCACACAATTCGGCAATACAATTTACTTGAGTTAAACGAAACTTGTGAGTTCTCATTTAGTGTTGTATTTCGGGTCTTGACCCTATCCAGGAAGTCATCGATGCCTCAAGGAGGCATCCTTCATTTATAAGGTAAAAGCTAATACTAAGTCGTACTCGGGAGCTTGAATACCCTGGCTATATATTACGTTTTCCTGTACATTTGTACTCTGACTGGCATAAACACATCAATAGCACCAGCTGCATCAGGTCACGAATTCATAGTGCAGGTTGACAAGAATGGAACTTGCACCTTCTTGCCAATAAAGATTACATAACTCAAGAGATCGTCCTATTTATTTATTACAAGAGGCATCTATTTTAATAAATTAGTGGGCTATACGAAACAGTGTTTACTCCAAAGCCAGAGCTGTTGGGCGCACTGGCAATTGGTCGTTATGTCGTAGCAGTTCGTGCCGCGACATATGACATGATGCACCGCCAAGTGGCATCGAACTGGCCTGTAAGACGAAGTTGAAGTGCTAAGTGACCTACTAGTGTGCAACATTTTTGTAAACACATCAAACATCTCATCTCATTCACAGCTACTACAGACAGGGGTGTGTTTTATTGTTTGAAGAGCAATCGAGTATGTCAACCCACAACCCTTTGCCCAGGTGGACTCGTCCATCCCTTCAGGAGACAACCACATGACAACACTGTAGCCAGTGAAATACGAACACGCCACAGGAAGTGAAATACAGACACTTTTCACACAAAAGGATAATAGTGTATTTAATGCAGATTTATAAAAGAGTAATAATGTTTCCAAAAAGGGAAATTGCTCATAAAGACCTGACGTGACCAAGCTTGGCTACGACGATAAAGCCAACTTGATCTGCGGTGTTTCCAGAGTTGTGAAGTAATATGTGTGTGCCCGGCGCCACAGCTCTGCGGTGAGCTGATGAGATGTAGGGTCGTTCGGCCGACAGCCTAGGGACTCTGGTAAACACTCCGTCATACACACGTTGCCGAGGTTGTGGGCCACCTTGCACCCCTTACTTGGTTATCAATAAAAACAGTGGTGCTGGTTGTTAAGGTATTTATTACCCCGTTATGTACACTCAACTATACAGAAGACACGTGGCCTGAATGGCCCGGAACTACAAGCNAAAAGTGACCACGTGGTCTTATCATGTGAAGCTCGAAATGCACTTTTGATTCCCGATAAAAAATAATGCCGCTCTCCCCTCGGCGCTATGCAAGTTAAGTCAGGAAAGAGATGATGATAATGATTTATAATGTTCCAGATGCGACTCGATACTGTTCGACAGATGATGCCCTTGCTAGGGCTTCTGCGGAGTGGGGAGAGCGTAACGTCCGAGCTCGTCCAAGTCCTGGCTAATACTGCCGGAAATGTGCGTCGGCTTCCGCGGCCTAGACGCCGCCGACGCCATGCGGTGGTACAGTGAAACATAATATACACTA
Source organism: Clitarchus hookeri (assembly GCA_002778355.1). Lineage (NCBI taxonomy): Eukaryota > Metazoa > Arthropoda > Insecta > Phasmatodea > Phasmatidae > Clitarchus > Clitarchus hookeri. Next base: position 226,676 of record NQII01003032.1, on the reverse strand, counting down.
AAAGATGATTATGGGATGAAAAATGATATGAACTAAATTAACACAACAAAACATAATTACAATTACACAAATACATAATAAAAATGATAATACATATTCTAAATGTTTTCATTGCACCAGCCACAGCATTGCCAAATGTAGAATGTCACATGTCTCTGGCTGTGGCTGGGCAAATTGTCTCCTGATGACAAAACAAATTATAAATGAATTACACACTGACATTATTTACAAATACACTGACGAAATAAACTGAATAAATAATAAACACTAATGCACTCGTGCCCACAAGCCTGTCGGTGTGGTGCGTCTGGTGTGGGCATACTGCGGCAGTCAGTGGGAAAAATCACTCGTGAACGTGCGGTTCACGTCAGACCTACATCTAATAACATGTCATTTAGTGCGGTGACACTCCCTGTCAACTTCACAACATCAACCTTAATATACATTTGTTAATCAACGGGATGTCACTAATGCGTTTCATTTAATTTATTCAATTTTTCACCATTGCAAAAATATTTTATAGTGTCTGTGTCATGTTTTACCATTCAGCGTTTGACGTCGGTTCTTGTCACTTGTGACTGTAGTCGATGTCACTCTGCCAGTTCAGATCAGCACTCAAGCCAAAATGGTGGCATTGTTCGCTCGCTCTGTGAACCCCATTCGGTATCATTATTTAGGCTGTTATCACTTCATTGCAGTAGTAACTTAATTAACCGGAACATTTGATTTCTTTCTTTGCTGTACCGAGGGGAGAACCACCTCTACTCTCACCAGAGAGCTTAAGGTTGCCATGTATCCGCATAACACAACGCCCATTTTCAAGCTAAAGTCACCGGCAGGCTGTAAGTGCTGGGTCCTTTTCCTTTCATTATTCGCATGTAATCAAGCACAGAGAGTAAACAGCTTTACAAAGTTCTACGAGTGTTGTTTCATTGTCCTACGGGACATGTAGGGCACTATACTATTTGTTGTACCTCCCATAATTTTTCTAGTATATTTCAGGCGTACGAGACGGCCTACAGTCTAGTCGTAACGTGTAAATAATGTAACAGTAAGTACGTGACATAATCATCTGCAAACTGACGGAAGCCTCCAGGACTCCCTGGGCTGTCGACCGAACGACCCACATCACTAACTTTCCACTAGGTTGTCCGCCAGGCAATTATACACTCTACCAGCCCTAGGTAACCTCGACCACATCAACAGCCTTGGAACTGTTCAGTCTCGGAGCTGTTGCATAGATGCAAACAGTTCTGGTCTTCCGGCGAATTAACAGTTATGGAGCCAGAATCGCTTTCCGTCTCGAATTGTTGTGAACTCGCTAACGGTTCCAGCGAATGAACTGTTCCGGAGATGGAAACACTCTCCATCTTGACCTGTTGACCGCTACAGGAGATTTTTACTTTCAAAATGTTTCCTCGAGACTTACTATTAATAGCATTACCTGAGCGGTCGGGGATAGTAATGCGGACGTCGTCAGGTGACTATTTAAAAAAAGTCAGATTATTACACAATATTCCTATTTCGAATAGGATGAACACCACCAGCTCACTGGGTGAGCACGATGTCACAGTTCTCAGAATCGTCTGCCGAACAACCATGCGGCTGTATCCCCTGACACATATGGTACAAATTTAAAGGAAAATGTAATATATGGCCGGGGTATTAAGGCGCCACAGTACGCCTTAACATTACCTGTTACCTTATAAATGAAGGATGCCTCCTTGAAGCGTCGATGACTTCCTGGAACAGAAATTCAACACTAAATGATAACTGGCAAGTTTTGGTTAACTCAAGTAAATTGTATTGCATAATAGTGTACGGAGCTTCACATATACAATGCAAATTAAAGCAGACCTGACTCACAAGACCTACTGGTGGCCGTTATTGTACAAAAATGTCAAGATGGCACGGGCGATCGGCGTCCTTGCCGTGAGCTCGCTCCACTTCGCGAGGTAATTTAATTAACTGACCTTATTAAGATGGAAATTGAAACATATATACATAAAACACTGAAACATTCTGAGTGTGTTTTCTTAATCCTGTAGAGTTAAGAGTTTTTAATTAAGCAGTAATTTAAATACAAAACGTGATTATGTAATGCCTTGCAGAGCATGTGGGAAATTTAGGTCTGTTAAGCTATGAGGCATTCTACGACCAGCATGGCCAGGTTGAAAGGAAGACTAATTATTTCCCACATCACTAATTGGCTTCACTAGACATACAATTGCACTGGGAAAATTATATAGAGCTCTTCAAATACCCTAGCCTTGCTATTTTACACCTCATTAAATATGCTCATGGCATGCATTTATTCTGCGATTACTTCGAAATCTCTCAAGGGAGAATTTCACGAATATTTGCCAGTGGGTGTTAAATTATAAAGCTATTTAATATATATTCTAACACTTTATTACTATCCTAATTACACAGATCTCTATTGGGACACCACAGTCACTCGGTATCGGGTCATGACCTGTTCCTAAGAGAAAAATGCGCACACATGTCGGGAAGCATGACATGCACGTTCCATGGGCCGCACTGGTGCAGCGACTGTGGGCCGATGACGTGATGACAGTGGCCATGTTAGACCACACAGGAGTAGTCCATGCCTGTTAAAGTATGTTATATAAAGTATTAAACATGTTGTCGTTTTTTTCTCGAGCTAAAATTCTTTTTTTCAGTTTTATCTAAGTTTGTTTCTGTGGTCATATTTATGCTGTGCATTAACAACAAGTATTACGAGCTTAAAGAGTAAATACAAAATTTACAGTGTTAGAAAATGTGGAAAAGATTCTTAATCCTCAACTTTATGCAATAATTTAAATTGTGACAAAATTACACTAGTGAGAATGAAATTTGTCTCACAAAATATTTTTTTAATTCAATAAAGTGGTAGTTGTGCTTGCATAACAGCAGTAATGCAATGTCTGGTTCTCGAGTGGTGTTGGGGTAAGTCGCCTTGCCCAAGGACCCACGTAGTTGACCCAAATTGCCGCCGCCAAACCCTCATACACCACCGAATGGCCTTGGTTTCGTGAGACAAGGAGCCAAGACTCCCATAATTGACATGATATTGGTTAAACAAATGCACCCCGACACAAACTCAAATCATTGGGTCGGCGGCTGGGTGACATGTAGTTGTGTTTTGTTGGGAACCGGACCTGTATTAAAGCTGTTTATTTGTGTTGCCTGTTTTAAATTGAAATTAAGTGTTTTTGTATTTGGGAGGGGAGTGAAGCACCCCTCCAGTCTCATGGGTGAAGTGATTGTCCTAGTCTTGATGTATGTCGACATGTTGGTCTGTCGTGTGCAAGTGTGGTAATTAATTTCGCATGTAATGTGTGGGTGTGTCCCTAGTCTCCTGGGGCAGCCCATGGGGTACGTTTGATCGTGTGGTCGTGTAGTGATATTGGAAAGGATTAGAATTACAGTTCTGTAAAATCCTTCTCAGAGTAGAACAGTTTTGATTTTCGTCCAATTGCATTATTAATTCATTAATCTCACCATAGAATATTCTTTGTTATCGTCATGTTGCAGACTTATTAATTTATCCAATCAGAATCTCTGCTGTTTAAAAAAAAAACAGTCTCATGTTACCTCTACAGTGGACTTGGCAGAGACGAGCTTATCTGCCATCTTAATCATGTTCTCCAATACTATGAAACGTGGTTCGCAATCGCGATCTCAATCACTGACTGTGGGAAATAAATATGCCTTCTTAAGGCGTACCGAAATGAGACAGTCTTCGTGAAGACCGCCTTGTTTGCCTGTCCTTGAACAAGCTTAAGCAATGTTCATGAAATGTAAACACGAAATTAAGACCTCTAATAAGATTTTCTTGACGAAGCTAGTGCTCAAGATATGTTATAAATATAGCCCTCTAACATTTTACTGTCTTTATATACATTTACTGCTTAACTATCTTTACGAGGCGAAATGGTATTCTGTAACTTAATATGTCTCCATGATGGTCTATTGAATTCCTTTTGACTGTCTTAAAGACTGGCCAACACGGTGTCTTTTTGAAAGAAAGTGGAACGAAAATGACAGTCGTAATGTGAGGTTATTTCTACAAATACGTCTTACAGAAAAGAAATAATTTTATAATGCCCTATATAAGAAAAATATCATATTCTGTTATATTTCCGCAGAAATAAACTGTGTCTGGAATACATTTATGGAGTATATTTTATAATTCGCTAGTGATACTTTCGCTTTTACGTAAATATATGGTGACGGATTTAGCCACGGGTCAGTTCTGCTATCATGTGATGCTCAAAATAAACTAGTAATGTTTTACCGAATACCACATAAAGATGCCTACGAGTTGCCATTGTTTTGGTTCTTTTTATGATAAATGCGATCATGTTGACTGTCTTTAAGCAAGTTCAAGTTACAGAGAAGGGCCCTAGTACGTTTATACCGGTAGCCAAAACCGTAGTTTCGGAAACCTGACTTTTAAATCTCAAGGTTTTAGTGAAGTATTAATATTATGATACGAAACTCCGTTTTATAAACTTGTGTTTCGTTTGTAGTGTTATACAAAATATGGTTCATATCGAAAAATGAAAAAAAAAACATATATATATATATATATATATATATATGGTAATTATTAAGTTTAGGGGCTTTTCTGCAAAAAAAAACCCAAAAAGTGGTATATTTCCACTTTACTAATCACGTAGAACACGAATATACTAGGGGCGTAGCTTNTATATGGTAATTATTAAGTTTAGGGGCTTTTCTGCAAAAAAAACCCAAAAAGTGGTATATTTCCACTTTACTAATCACGTAGAACACGAATATACTAGGGGCGTAGCTTTAAAATAAGGTCAACATATTAAAAAAAATTGAACAAAATTGTGAAATGACTGTTCTCCCAGTTTGTGTACATATAACCTGGTCAGTCGCTTTTGCGCCTTTGCCGGCATGTTTCATGTCGTTCTAATCCGGCGGATTTAAATCGGAGAAAGCAAGAAAGAGTGGTTTTGTGCATTATATTAGCATATTAACGAGTGCTTCTGTGTATATATTCGGCTGTAAACGAGTGTTTCAGTATGTTATATGCGCATATGTGGCGCTTTGTGGAAGATTGTGATTTCATCGAGTGAGGTGAGGTTGAACTGGCCGTTGACAGACTTATTGTACCACCCGCCTACATTGGTGAGTAAATTGATATTATTTTGGTGTGTTTTTACGGCTCCTTTAAATCCCTAAAATTCTAAATTCGTAGTTTAGTGTAAAACTCAAAAAGCCTAGATTAGTGTAAAACCCTACAATTCTAGGTTAGTTTAAAAATGTACAATAGTACAATTCTAAACTGACTTAGGATTGTAGAATTGTAAACTAACACGTAGCTTAACGTGCAAATGTAGTTGTATTACGTAATTCAAACAACATTTTCCGGACTTTTTACCCCACAATTTCACATTCTTTCTCAACTAACCTAGGATTATTGGTAGGTAACGCAGAACACGACTATAGTAGCGTCATAAACATATGACTAATTGTATAATGTGTGCCCACCTAACCCCACGATGGGTGAATCACTATTTTACATTTTTTTTTAACTAATCTAGGATTGTAGTTATTTAAACTAACATACGATTATAGGGTTCCCATTTAGTCTGTGATTGTAGGGTGTTGATCGGAGATTTGATTAATATTATATAATCTTATATTACTTTACAACCTTACAATCCTAGGTTGGTTTAAAAATGTAAAATAGTGTTTCACCCATCGTGGAGTTAGGTGCTGATAGGTTTGGTGGGCACATATTAAAAAATTAGTCGTACGTTAATGCCCCTAGTATATTCGTGTTCTACGTGATTAGTCGAGTGGAAATATACCACTTTTTGGGTTTTTTTTACAGAAAACTCCCTAAACTTAATAATTATCATATATATATAATGGTGATACTAAAAAGGAAATATTTTTTACAGAAAATCATAAATATGTTCAAAAAAAAAATTACCGTAAGTTGCATACATTGTTTGATAGAATATATATTTTAAAAATGCCAATTCGTAACTTTTTTTTAAGATGAAACATATTTATTGTTTATTAGTTATTTTAGTACTTACGGTAAAATGTAATAATCATTCTACATTCACACGCGTAATTTTAGCCAATGAAACATCTTGTTTAACACTTCAACATAACCTTGTCGTACTTTTACTACAATATTAACAAACTACCTCGTTTTTTTCTTTTTGTACCGAGCACGAAACCTAAGATTTGATGCAAAACTGAAATTACAAATTCAGTTTCATGATAAGGCAAAACCTTACTTTGACGGTATTTTTACTGTACTGAAGCTTTGTTTTCTGAAATCTTTGTTTCAATTGTCGGTGTAAACATAGTGATTCATTTGCAGGAATTGGGTCCTATTAATTTTTCCAAATGTCGGTTGTCTAGGAATGAATGGTATAAGAGTTATTGGCATTAGCGAGGATTCCCACAGAAAAAAATATGTATTATTAGCATTTTAATAAACATGGACGAAATCAAGGGTCCACTAAAATAGTATTGAGCATCGTCCCTTCATCTCTCAAGATCTTCTGAAGCTGCCATCGGTGACGAATCAGATTTTTGTACCTCAGCATCGTGGTCGCGACGTCATTTTGTAAGTGTGTCTTTTGACTATGTGGTGAGTATAATGGACTTACGATTTTTGTTTTTTTCGCATTATGAAGATAATTGACTGTTTGAGGTTTATTCGATTTTTGTGGTATTTACTTGCCGCACAGGCTACGTGTCGAAGGGCAGGCGCTTTTGCGTCGTAATAGATGATGTTAAGTTAAGTCCCTTTATCAACCATGGTCAAGAACGTGGACCTGGACCGCAACAGCAAAACAGAAAAAACATGGAGGCATACATGATGCGTAAAAGATATACTATCCGAAATGAAAACATCCGCCAAATTTGGATTTAAAGTAATAAATATATTATTTAAATAAAATAAATTTGCTGCAGGTCGCTACAGTGGACACATAATTTTTTTGAATTGCATGGAAACTAATTAAGTTAACGACACTGCAACAAAATGTACGCAAACTGACAATGAGTTAATGCAATTGAAACCACATCTGAGCTCGAACCAGGGGTAGTGCACACATGATACCAACACCAAAATAAAGCGGAAACCTTCCACAACATCGCCTATATGCCACAATTTGCACTGCGGTCGAAAGTTTATCCGGACACCGAAATGCAAATACATGCGCACAAAATTAGGGTGCCAAGAAATGCAGCCTGGCGTGTGACGAAACAGCAAAGTTCATGATTTTTTTTACAGTACTCACGGTAATGCTACACTAAAAATGAAAGCGGTTCCTGCAAGAATATAGTCTACACTTTAATACAACTACTAAATAAAGAATTCTTGCCAGAAAAATAAAAAACTACACTGCAACAAAATATATGCAAATTGACAATAAGTTAGTGAAATTGAAACCAAATCTGAGCTCGAACCAGGGATAGTACACACATCACACCAACACCAAAATAAAGCGAAAACCTTCCACAACATCGCCTATATGCCACAATTTGCAGTGCTGTCGAAAGTTTTTTCCGGACACAGAAATAGCAAGAGTTATGCGCTGTGTAAGTGGTTTTTTCTTGAAGCCTTGTTTGTGCCTTTTGCATATTTTAAGAATATGTAACTATTTTCTACGGTAATTGATATTTACTGTGATACTGCCGTCTTAATAATATCGCATGCTATTTTAAAATCTTGGTAGCATTTTTAACACTTGTTCCAAATTAATAAAACCAAGTATAGTTAATTTTACACTCTTTGTGAAAAGTTGGACGAAAATGTGTATTTTAAATGTGATTGTACTTTTTAATACTTTATCGCCATACTTCTCCTTGCACCTTCCTTATTGAGCTTATATTGGAAAAAAATTTCGTTGGTTTTTTTTAGATAGCCTAAGTGGAAATATCTTAATTTTGTCAGTATTTAATTATCTATTTATTTATTCTTTGACGCAGGTACCGCCACTGTAGAAGACATGGCGGCTTATATGGTCAGAGTTAATGTCCCCCAGGCACCGACTATAAGGTGCGTGGAGGTTGCAGGTTTGGTAATGAGGTAGACTATTACTGTTTTATTTTTAAGTACGAATATATTGTCTCGTATATATTCACAAATACACAACATCAAAACTTTAGAGGTGTGGTACTGTAGTACTTTGGCTACTCGTATTCACGGGGCGAATTCGTGGTTGAGTGGGGCTTCTTTGGACGACGAATTTTAAACTTAACTCATCGGTGAGTGTGGGTAGGCTGTCATCTGGGGATGATTTCCAGCGAAGTGGTAGGCCTTGGATGCAGGCCCCCTGTGCTGTTTCTCCCTGGACTGCTGTTCGGACTCGTACTCACGCAACTCTCCCCGCGGCCCGGTGATGATCAACTGTCTCCCTCTACTCTCGAAACGGGGTTTTTATGTTTGCAAGCCCCCCCAGTCTTAATTGTCGGCACGTGGCGCCTTGTAGGGGTGGGAAGGAGGTGTGAGGGGGTGAGGTGGAAGAGCTCCGAACAAAGCCTTCCACCACATGTGTCCTCGCTTAATTGTCGGCACGTGGCGCCTTGTAGGGGGGAAGGAGGGGAGGGGCGGCGGTAATACCTCGGCACCAATACAGCTCGTCAGTATTTCTTCCGTGGTGCGTATTTTCTGCGTTCAGGCGAACTACACGTGATAATTTGCTGATAACTCGAAAAAGCCCTGCACTCCACAGATCTCGCGGTGGGCGAGAGGTGTCCGTGGTGAAGGGGGTGAAGGGGGAAGGCCTACGCTTCAGCTTCACGTGTACCGGAATTTTCCACCTACCTGTGGTCCCACGTGCCGTCTCGTAGGCGCCAGCGAAGTGCGCTAGGCGGGGGTGGTGTGAGGGGGTGATGGATGTGAGCCAATATCGTGCTATAATCCCTAAACCGGCACGCGACAGTCAAAACAAAAAATAATAACAAATCGAAGCTAAAATTGTTATGTAATAATTCCTTACCGATACCCACAAAAATAAGTGCTGGTATTAAAACTGGCGAAAATTATGACCGTAAGGAAAATGTATTTATTAACACCAGAAGTAATACTTCAGTTTGGATTCGTATATGCTTGTCTGTATTCTGAGTACACATGAAATGACAGTATATTTTTGTATGAAATAACCAAATGTATAACATACAAAAAGAACGGCAGTTACATGATTTTATAAACGTGCCGTTATTGTGCAATTTATAAACATAAAAACTGTCCCTAAATATTTGCGCAATGTACCAAATGCAAGTAGACTTCATGCCTTTGATAATACATTTATTAAAATTTAAGCTTATAGATTGATATTTAGTCCCTAACTGCACAAAAGAAGGTGAAATTTCGATTTAAAATAGATGGGATTTTTTTTTTTTTTTTTTAAGCGTTCTGTGTACTTTGAATAGCACATATTTTGTTACTCTAAGATGCAACGAAGAGGAAAATTCTACTTGTAAACAGTGATACATGTAGCTTTAATTGTTTACAAAAGACTGTTAGGAATGCTTAAGCGCATAGAAATGATGGTGATTTTTTGTAGCAATCTCTTAAAGTAATTCCGTTGAATGGTAGGTATCAACATGTTAAAACGAGTGGTTTACGAATAGCAAGGATTTTAAAAAAGATTACTTGCTATAATAAATGCTTACTGTGAAATAGGAATTGACAAGAAGCTGATAGGAACTAGGTTTGAAGAATATGTGTATTGGGCGGCATCGTCAAGGATAAAACGACGTAAAAACGGAAGTGGATTGAGTCAACGCTTGATTTTCAAGAACATTCAAATACAAAACAAAGTAAAAATCGACCACGCCTTAGAAATAGACAAATGTTCGATTCTTGTTATTTATAGTGATTTTAGCACCAAAGGTTTGTATAAAGAAGCTGTAATTTCCGACATTCACTGTCAATTAATTTACGAGTAGTTACGCTCTTATGGCAAATTATTGAACTGCGAATAAAATGTTAATGGGAGGCACAGTTGTGACAATTCCATTCCTCCAGCTCAAATGGCATGGAAATGACATAAATGTAAAATCTCTTAAAGTTATATCGTGTTCCCCATTCTATTATTTTCCCCCGTTTTTCCGAGTTGTTTGCCAAAGTGAAATTTCTCAAATTTGACAGGTAAGAGAACGGCAAAAATATATCATTATAACACAAGGCTTAATATTTTACTTCACATATATTATTTTATGATTCCATTCATAATTTTGTATAGCTATAAAATATTTTATAGAAAATATACATAGAAAAATTGGGAATCTCTTGATTATCACCCCAGTACTTTCGAAAGTTCGTAAAATCTGCAGGCATTTATGTTCGTATATTGAAAATATTGTTATTTCTTGAAACTGTGTACAAATTATATACGAAAGTATGCTTTTAGTAATAAAATTACAACTTATGAAGACCCAGAAATGTTGTCGGTCAAAACTAAGCTCTTTGAGTAAAAAGAAGAATCAAACAAAATAACTTCCCATTTATAATAAATCAATTTACATTAAGAAGGGTTGTTATTCGCTGTTAAGATATTACTTGTTCTTTTTAGATTGACGTTAGGTAGCATTTCTGGTAGGCTGGAAGGGGATATAGCTGTTAAGGGAATCCGGTACATAATTCCGAACTGTATTTTTTTAGTAATGTACATAGCCTCAAAATATATTTCGTCAATAAACATTTACTAAGAGAAAGAAACACCACAAGTATACCATCAATAATACGCTGTGACTAAGAGTAAAAACTGTTTAGGGGACAACTAAAGAAGCTCTGCAAGTAATGAAACGTCGACTATACGTTTGCAGTTTGATTGATGATACAGCGAAAAGAACTTTTCTTACTAGCGTTGAGATAGTAGGTTTGAATCTTACAAATTGTCACACAGATCTGTGATCCGAGACGTTAAATTAAATAATGCATTTACGCAATCCATCTTCATTGTTTACTTACAGGCAATAATAAGATGAAACGTCGTATTCATGTAAAAACATATAAACTAGATATTTCGACACAGGTTTGCTAAGACCAGCGAGAGAATAAATTCATAACACGCACTTTTAGAATAACGTAGCGTTGATCATAAAATTAAGTATGCAAGTTCCGTCTGNTCGAATCTTCCAATTGTCACACAGATCTGTGATCCGAGACGTTAAATTAAATAATGCATCTACGCAATCCATCTTCCTTGTTTACTTACAGGCAATAATAAGATGAAACGTCGTATTCATGTAAAAACATATAAACTAGATATTTCGGCACAGTTTTGCTAAGACCAGCTAGAGAATAAATTCATAACACGCACTTTTAGAATAACGTAGCGTTGATCATAAAATTAAGTATGCAAGTTCCGTCTGTCTCTAACGTTTAAGTGCCACGTAATTGTTTTATTTTTTTCAGAGATAGGCAGACGACAGAAGAAGAAAGTTACTGCTCTTTGTGACTAAACCAAAGGTTTGCATGACAAACAGTAAACTGTCATATTACCTCCTTTATAAGCGACGGGAACAAAGGGTTCATAAAATACGTTTTGCAGATATTGGACTTCTCTTTATCCAGCGTATTAATTAAATCCCCAACTTCATTGTACAAAAGTAGTTAAATGCACACTGGAATAAATAAATTTATGTCAGCTATTCACAGTGACAAAAATTAAGAGTATTTGTGTTGTACTAACCCGAATACTTTAAACTTGTCAAGTTGAAACTGAAAATGAAGTACCGTAGAACACTAGACATGCACCTAACTTGAGACCATTTTTAAATTTTATTACCCTGTAAAAATATGTAGGATTATTTTTCATGCTCTAGTTTAGAAATCGACAACTAATAAATTGTCCCAAACGTTACCATACTGTGGTGTACTGGGTAAAGTTGATAACCCGAAACTCGGAGATCTGGGTTCAATTCACTGCACCTACCCTTGGAAATTGTTAAGTGGTTGGCAAGTGCAGCTTACCTCCGTTATGTGAAAAGTGATGGGAAACCACTTCGAAATCATCCACTTAAAACACGCTCAAGAGACAATTTTTTTTTTCTGGATTTTGAGTATATTTTATGGCTTCATGACATGACAGAAATAGTAATTTAAAAAAAAATCAAATAATTTAAAATATATATGTATTTTCAAAACGTTTTTTTAGCGTAAATATAAGACTTTTAACTTTAAATATTGATTCGCATGTTTCACAAGATACTTTTTATAGAAAGTTTGGTTTTAGTTAAACTATTTCTTGAGGTCACAGGATTGTCACATTTGCAATTTTTTTGAAATCCGACACATGGTTACTTGCGATAATTGTTATAATTTGGGTTATTTGACTTTAATTTATAAATACTTATACAGCCTGTCTCTAAAAATCACCGACAAACTCCTGGAGGTGATTCCTTATGAAAAATTGAGTAAAAAATATATAGGATACTTCGTATCTACATGCAATATTAAGGGAGGAATGACCCCTTGAAAATAAAATTTGAAAACAGTAATTTCCTGAAATATTGGAAACTAAGTGACACTAAATGACAGTACTCCGAACATTGTTTTCTGTTATTAAGATCCTTAACCTACAGCAATAATGTGTTTATACCTTCCACGGTAATGAAAATAACAGAGGTAGCCACCCTCTTATTGTATGCAACTTTTTCCCGTCAGGATTTTGTAATGTTTGATGCTGGCCTGTTGAGCAGTGTCACTTACGTAACAAATATGGTCCTCTAGTTGCAAGTGCGTAGGACCCACCGTTTTCGTTCAAAACACACATGAAGCTTCGGTCCAACGTTACAGTGACTAACACACCCACACTACATACATGAGTCAATGGTTGGCTACCGGGTCCACTGCACAAGTGATGATGGAAAAAATTGAAACACTTACTGTAAACAACTTGTACCGCACCATACCACTTACAGTACGTAAGTGGTATGGTTATTGTATCAAAAAATGTTGACCTGTGTCAATATGATATACCCCATGGTTCTCACGAAATGGATATTTACTGTTCGAAACAGATAATCTGTTATGCCTGGAAAAATTTCGAAATTTAGCCATAATGTGGGCTTATTTTTAAGTTTATCCAGGGCTTCAGGAAATAAAGTATTAACTAAGAATTTAAAATTCAGACAAATATTCCCTTTTTTTCATCTATCTTAACTCATGACTCATAAATTCACACATAAAGAATTTATCCTTCCCTGTTAATTATTTAACTTCTTTTTTATTCAAGCCTTAAGCTTCTCTGGTTGTGAGTGTTTCACTGGGGTTTACAACCTCTATCATTAAGAACTTTCGAGATGTCAAAATGTTATCAACAGCCCCATTCTGACCACCTTTCTGCCCGAGGCTGTTACAGTCCTTACCTTCAAATCAGGAAGTTCCCGCATTCAAAACCTGGGTAAGTGAACGTGTGTGGCTGTTTTAAGACTGGTGATAGGCCAGTTTACCACGTAAACAGCCACCTAATTAGTCAATATAGTCAATATAAAGGCAGTTGCGTTAATAACCAGGGAGATAAAATAATTTCGCTATACACACACACTATACCGAGGTTTGGAGAATGTTCACTGTAAACCGGGTACGACTGAAAGCTTTACTTAGGATCTACTTTCCTTTATTTTTGTATCCTTGAGCAATACGTAAATTTAACATTGCCACTGGCCTTCTCACTTTGTGCATGCATCATACAAGTGAAATCATTTAGGTTTTAGGAATATGTATTTGCTGCTATAGTTCATGCACGGTTACTTCCAACTTTTCTGAAGCCATGCTAAAGTTCTACTTCCAGGATATTCCTGCGCCTCATGCAAACAAAGCTTAACCGAGTCTTGAAAATTATACCAAAAGGACAACGCACCATAATCGTGAGCACTTAATTTAATACTATTTTATATATGAACTATTTCTTGCTAGGCATTGCCAACACACCTATTCTCTCACTGTTTTTATTCACATTATTTATAAATGAAATTAAGTAATTTACTAATAAAATTCCAATTTAACCAAAAATAAAATACTTTTATATTATTTCATGTTAACGCAAGTGGTATATAATATACTTAGTAACAAAATTAACCGTCATGCATGGTGTGATTTTTCAAATGTTTGATTCAAAAAGTGTGAAGAAACCACAAATAGACTACAACATACAAATACCTATTTTAACGTGTACAAAATAAGAGACACTGTCTTCAGTCACCACGAATAAACGTTACACTCGCAATACAAGGTCTTGTCTTCGAACTACTTGAACTGGGAGCTCACATGCCAGTGTATACTCAAGAATAGCAGTTATAAGTAATTGTTTATTTCAAAAGTTCATTTAAAAAGTACTTACTTACAGTTGACAGACTTTAACTAACATTTTCCGACTATTTTATATAAAAAGCGTCGTACATGTAAATTCAAAGCAACCGTTTTTGCTTCTTTTTATAATTAAGTATCGCAGCCAAATTTTAAAATCCAAGACGTGAAGGACAAATATTGCATGTATAAAGCCTGATAATAAAAAAGTTAGAATGTAATATACTAATCAGCCGATATCTAGACAAGTAGCATAAAACTGATGACGCAGAGGATACAAATATTAAGAACATCTCTGCCTGATAAATCAAAATTCTCTGACTATTATACATGGATTATTCAACTGTACGAATTATTCATTATATCTTAGTTTAATTTATTACCTTGAATGTGCCACATGTATGTTTCATGCAACTTTACAAACCATTTACATAAAAAAATTTTACTTACTCTTTATAAATATACGTCAGTGAATTTAAAAAAGAAAATGTTTCTCATCATTATTAATTTAAAATTTTAATTAAAAATTTGTTACTAAACATTATTTTACTGTTACTTTTGGAGAATGCTATGAAATCTGATATCAAGCTTTGAAAAAAAAAATACCTTTGGGTCTAATTTTCTTTGCAGTTGGCAGGGTCCACATTTAAATGGCCTTCGAGTGCACCGCGGAATAAAATTTTGACGATCAAATAAAGTGCAAATAACGAAAGAGCTAAGAGAAGTTAAAGAGGTTTTATGGGCAGGCGGGTGGACCTAATTGTGTGGGCAGTTTGTTATTCTCAAAGCCACTGAAATACCATTCGTCCATAGCATAATGCCTTCTCTACGGCTCGTCTGGTATCGCCGCTTTACGAGAAATAATGACCGCCTTTCCATTTAACGACTCCATAGACATTTCCATTCCGTCAACCAAATTTGCTGCCCTTTTAAAAAGAAAATAGACTGAGACATTTGCAAGGGAAACATATGTTTGTCGTGTTTCAAAAAATACTGTAACGAAACATAGACTTAAACTGACAAACTTTTTAATTTATTGAATATTATTTTTATTCAAGTAGCAAAACGCGTAGTTTTGCTTATTTCATAGTTACACGCATGTATGCGCGCACATACCCTCAGTATCGATTTCTGTTAACTCACTACCTGTTAACCTGTTACTTTCTTACACGCATTTATCTTCAGCATAAATATACGTTTATTATTTTAATACAATATTGTACATATTTTTAAAAAAAATTTCACGGAAATTCTTTGTATATGTACAATCTTTTATAAAATATAAAAAAATATCCTTTGCAAGATGTGTTCTTTGCAACGTTACAAGCGTCACATTTGTAATAAAACAACCAAGAAAAATGTCGTTCTAATCTATATCGTCGCAGACGACGTCTTGCTGCTGATAGAGGACGTTACGAACATTTGTAACCGATATTAACATTCGCACACACCAGACGTTGCCTTTGTAGCAATCTCATTCGATTGTCTTTAATAGTTTCTGTCACTCCCATTCAAAATTTGTGACGGCTGGTATTTTAGTGACAAGATATTTCTGTGCAGCTAAGTAAATGCAACGAAGTAAATATTGCCATTAAATTTAGCAAAACACCCTTCTGGAATCCTTTTTTCGTAACGCTGTCTTAACAAAATTTAACCTATCCGCACTCTTGAAGAACCTAAACTTAGAGATGTAAAATAACATGATGGAAGCCAGAAAATACGACTGACCGAAGCGAGTATAAAATTTCGTGCTCTTTCGCGTACTCTCCGACAAACTGAGACGACCGGAAAGCGTTCTCTGTGACGTAATTTGCGAGAGTAAGAACACGAGAGAGCGCTCTCTATGGGACCAACTGAGACTCTTGCCTTAATTTTGTGGTTCACTTTATGTACGTATTGGTTACTCGTATCGCTAAATTAACTCCGAATGTGTGCCCTTAGAGTGTCGTAATTTTTTAAATATTACTGTGAGCTGCAAATGGCAGCTGTGCAGCTAGTTAGTTTGAGATTAAGCGGAAAGAGTATTCCACGCTTGAATTACTGCTTTAACTTATTTTTACAATAGCAAATTATCTCAATGGTGCGAGCGGAAAATTTTACAATAAAAGTACAAGTTAGACGTCACAAGAACGAAATAAAACAATTCGTTGCATTGTGCATACAGAGATATAGTTAACATTTCTGAATTAAGCGGACGATTCCGACTGAAGTGTGGCGAGACAAACTTTGAAAAGGAAGAAAAGAGATTTCGCAGAGCAAGTAATTCTCATTATGAAGTCCCTATACGTAAAAGGTCCAGTATTCACTGCACATTAAACAATGGAAAACTGTTATACGTAGAAATAGTAACAATTATGCACTGTTATTTGCTTTTTAAAGGTAAAATTACGAACTATAATTTAAGGTAATTACAATTCTTTAATATTTTATTTTATCCGAAATCCTGCTTACTGTACGGTATTAACTTTATGGCATGTGTGTATGATTCGATATCATCTCGCTTCCTGCTTGCGTTAATATATGGTTATTTGTATATAAGTACATAGGAGTGAAATGCCGCTTATGTAACGAAAATTAACAGCCCACTTAATGTAGTTAACATTTATCGTCACAGAAAGGTGTGCTTATTTCGATGTTATTCTGTCCAATAGGCTCAGATTTAAAACGCACGCTGATACTATTCTGACAACGGCGTTAAGTGGTAATACTACCAGGGCTGTTACAGGACATGTTTAAATAAGTTTCGTAAATATTTATGTTTATAGAAACCTTTGTATCACATAAATTGTTTTTGCGTATTTAGATTACTGACTTTTGAAAAGGTTATTTTTAGGGGCAGTGATATTTTGCGAAAAGATTTCGAGACAAGATACAATCCAAAGCACTGTAGGGTCGTTCAGCTTCTTTGATAGGCTAAAAAATGGTCTGGCCAGTGTTAACCGTTTGCGCACGAATCACGAAGGTTCAGTGTCGGAGTTACTTAGTCCGGAGTGGCTTGGCCAAAGACGGACACGGCACCAGCAGCCAATGGAGGTATAACAACAGCTGAGGTGTGTATATATTATTGAAGTCTACTGTGGGCTCCGATTTTTACGCGAAAAGTCACTGGCCCTAGTTATTTTTTATCTATAATATATTTTCTTGAATAATTAGCTAACATTTATTTACCGTAGCCTATTGGCTAGCGCCAAGAAGTACAAAACGTGCAAGCATAGAATGTCGGTTTTCTTTGGCCATGATAGTACAATTTTTTTTTTATTGTAAGTCGAAGACTTTTCTTACATACAGGGAGGGGATATATATTTGCAAGCACATAACACACCAACAAATAAAATTAAAAAATCCTACGCCGAAACTGAACACAAGACGTATTTCAAAATTGGCTTTGCAACTTTGCAGGAGGCTACATATTTATTTAAAGGACGTGCGTATTTTTTCTGGCGTGAATACGACTTTAAAATCAGACCGACACATGGGGCGCTAGGAGTTAAACGGCGATGTAACGTTTGCAGAGTGATCCATTTCGACACTTATAACTGCGTGACTAATAACCCGATTGAAATAAATGCTGTCTCGTTCGATCGGGTATACGACAATGATGTAAGAATGACCTTAACGTGTGGCGCAGGTGGGGGTCCGCGGCGACTGGCAGCAATTTTGGNGCGAAAATTTTCGTGGCAGTGTATCTCGTGACTCCGATGTGCTGGCGCCTTGATTTTGATGCTAAACGAAATATCTCGTCTATATCTGTCGATTTAAGCCATAAAGGAATATTCACTTTGTTACTCCCATTTTATTCTCATATACCCAAGAAAATATTACCCGCCAACGCAGAAGTATAGGCTGTTCACGGTAAAATGAGCATTTTTGAAATCCTAGTTACCTTTCCCTTTCAGCCTTTAAGAACCTTTTTTAATAAATATTACCATGTAAGTAATAAAAACAATGCGTGTATTCCACCGCACTCGGAAGTTAACGTCTAGTTCTAAAATAAAATATATTTATTGACTAATATTCTAAATGAGAGGGCTTTCAAAAGTGCCCACTTTGCCGTGAATAGACTATATTCACGTAAAACCCACGTTCGTGTTCCCGACGGAACCACACTTCATTTCTTTAAATGCAGAAATTCAGCC
Source organism: Clitarchus hookeri (assembly GCA_002778355.1). Taxonomy (NCBI): domain Eukaryota; kingdom Metazoa; phylum Arthropoda; class Insecta; order Phasmatodea; family Phasmatidae; genus Clitarchus; species Clitarchus hookeri. Next base: position 208,211 of record NQII01003032.1, on the reverse strand, counting down.
AACATTTCAGGATTTACTCACAAAGACTGTAATAACGTAAAGCTCAACTACGCCCGCATCGTGACTGCTGTGCAGAAATGGGATAGGTTCCCTCGAAATTACCTCGAAATTCGATTCTTTGGCACGGAAAACATAATAATACAGAACCGAAACGGTAGCGTGCCTCACGAACTCCAGCCACAAACGCCAGCAAAATGGCCTCACTGGCCAGCAATATGGCGAAATATAATTCGCCAGTCAGACGGCAAACTACACGCAGGGAATCTTCAGCGACGTGTTACAGCCATTCGGACCCGAGGCCAACGGGAAACCGAGCACGCACACGGCAAAAAAAAAAAAAAAANTGGCACGGAAAACATAATAATACAGAACCGATGCTAACCTATTCTATGTTTATGTTATGCCATGGCGAGCCCTGATGGACGTCCTTGGAGATCTCGTTCTATAATGAAATATCGCGGAGAAGCCACGTTCGTCAAAATATCCCTCTTTGCCAAGAGACCAGAGTTCTTTCTGTGTTGTTTACACTTGATTTTTTGTTTCATCACTGACGAACCAAGAAAATAACGGAAAGTAATTTTGAACAAAAAATTGTTTATCCACAATGTTAATTCAATTAATTTTTGCCCTAGCGTCTAGTTATCAGTTCTATTTTGTTCATATTTGATTGCAATAATTTATTATTAAATTCACTAGAGTGAAAGCATCTTGTCATTATTAATAAGAATTCCGCGCCAAGTTATTTACTTGCGTTTGTGTTAACTCCGTCAGAACGTCAGCCATCCTGGCGTTAAGAGGGTGGTGTGTGGAATGTAGGTTTATTTTTAAACAGTAGCAAACAGTTAAATGACCCTAATATATGGATACACCTAATTTTTCGACCCCCGAAAGAAGACCTCTCGATCCTCGGAGCAAATATCTTTACCAAGCAAATCCCGGATAGTTTTAGACCCTCTAATCTAGAGTCCCTGACAAAACGTAGACATATACATACCTGTATTTATGTACACCTCTTTATTTATGTCGAACTTGATTATAGTCTACTCGCTGTATGTTCAAATTTTTATAATCAAATCTCTGATAAATCACCGCATGTATTACGTGTTCGGTTGTTTCCTAAATATGTCGTGTATCACATGCGTATTATACATTTGCTATAATAAAAGTATTTTACTTTTAGTTCAATTGAAGATTTCCTTACACTTTATCTATAATTTATAAGATTACACTTTATTAATATAAATAAAAACAGCGAGTAAATATATGTGGTGGTTATGCCTAGTAAGAAATAGTTATGCAAAATATCATTAAGCTGAGTGCGCACGAATGCAGCGCGTTGTCCCTTTAGCGTAATTTTCTAGACTTAGTTAAACTTTGCTTGCATGAGGCGGAGGAACAGCATAAAAGTATAACTTCAGCAGAGTTTCAGAAAAGTTGGAAGTAATAATGGATTTACTATATTGAGTCAAACTTACGTAAATAACTTTATCTGGGACCACGGAAATCTTTAAACGAGTTTATGTTTGTTCTGTATTCGTTAATTACATTTGCCACTGGGTTACAGTTCACCCACCGCAACCAGAGATTTTACTAAAAAAAAAAACTTTTCTCGTATGGGTTGAATCCAACGAGTTGTCAATTATAATAATCGGCGGCGTGGAAATTGCACCTGAGAGTACATAAAAATTAAAGACAAGAGCCTACCTTGCGCATTCATAGCTGGAGTGTATTTTGCTGTCACTTTATAAAACAATTGCATTCTCTAGTCACTTTCTAAGGCACGTAATAAGTTAGATGCTTCATAAACTCGTAGCACGTAAGGCATCGGAACGTTATATATAATTCATTGTTATTGGTTCGCGTTTCTAAATCGATCACAAATATCTGGACCAGAAGAGAATCTGAGGAGAGTTTGTTATGCCGGGTGAGTCCTCCGGGCACATTTTCCCGTATCTATGCAACCCGCACACAAAACTACCCACCTAAGAAAACATCTGCTCCGCTGTAAAATCATCGTCTCTTGTGTGGCCGAGCTCCGCGCCGTGTCCGTACTCGTTACGGCGCCTCGTCTGTTGGCTGAACATTCGACGCCGCTGTCTGCCTGCACCAATCAGCGGCGCGGAAATGGAGAATCGCTGCAAAACAGCATGCGCGCGTTGTTTCCTTCTCGTCAATTCAGTAAGCGGTCGCTGTATTTATCTGTCGCATCTGTCGCAAGTGGCTCGGAGCGAGGCGGATGTGTGTTGCTAAGGACGCGATCGTCACGTACCAACGTATCCGGTAAACATCGCAATAATCTGTTCCTACACAATAAACTGATGTGCATTCCTTGGAAAAGTGACTGCATCTCAACGCATTGCTGACACAACGCCGTCCGTTCACCGCGTACTGCACTGACGACAGCGATTCAACGTCCACGTGGTGTTCTGCTACGATTTGATGTTGTATTAGGTGGGTAATATTGTGTGCGAGTTGCATATGCACGTAATAATAGGCGCGGACGATTCGCACGGTATATAAAACCGTGATTAACAACAACTTGCTGAATGGGTACTTTCTGGAATGCCCCTAGTAGGTATCTTGATTTTCGCGTTGCACTTCTTAAATGTGACTCAGCATCGCGAAAGTGTGAGTTCCTGTAGCTTATATACGTAATTACTACTTGCTATACCGAAGTGTTTATTAAAGCATTTACGTTAACAATTTTATAGAAGTTTTACGATTACTCTAAATTTTTTATAAATACCGCAACTATAGAGAGGAACTTCTTTTACTTCGTAAAGTTAAAAACATGTTCAAGTTCATAGCTACTCTTAGACAACACGACTCTATGACCCTGCTTTACCAGCTCGTAAATTACGAAGAAGGTCAATTTAAACATAACTATTGAAAATTAATGTAATCTAGATGCTGCTGGTATGGTGTCTTACGAAAACCCACAATTCATAAAGCTTGGAACTCAGATAAATGTTCCGGTAATTGACACATCAAGGAGATATTTCACTATTTTACACATCACGGCATAAATGTTAATAACACGAACTTATAAATTTGACTATTTAGATACAAACGCAATCCTTTGTGACGGCCTGAAGAATTAGCGTTAATTTGTCCTATTTTATACTTCGAGCATTTTTTTCTCCCAAGTTGAAATTTCGCACATAACAGACATACATACACTTACAGAATTCTTTCCCTAACGAATGAGCACATACTTAATTAATGAGAAACGGGCAAATACATATAAGGATTTGATTCATAAATCGGCTCCTTAATATACACGGTAATGAAACTGTCTTAATACTGACACTTGGCTTCAAAACGAACGCACTGCATGGCTGCCTCATCAGTACATGCTTTGTGTTCTAGAATGCGCTGTCTGCTATTTGCGTCACTGTCCGCATGTAAGCGTTCAAAGCTTATATTTTACGTTTTAATTTGTAAGTCGTTTAATGTCTATTACTAATTCAACCTCCCAGAAATATTGTGCCCACTGCTGACACGATTTCTAGCCCTTGGTCATAATCCAAAACCTCTTATTCGACTGCTGCATCTGTAAATATTGTATGTGGGTACGTTGTGAAAGTTAACCGGCGCAGTAGGCTGGCCTTTTATACGGGCTTATCATAAATAAAGTAACAAGGTCGACTCTAGTCACGCGTTCGCATGTTGCACGACGACACAGTTGCACGCCAGGTCATTGCCACACTGGTAAAATGCGTGTAGGTTTCCGAGATTCGTTCCATTTACCTCTGACCACAAAACTGTTCTGTTAAAGTGGTCTACAGAACATCGTGCATGAACCGGAGTAAGATTCATTCTACTCATGCTGGGAAGAAAAAAATATTCCTTCAGGACCTCCATAGTAAAAATGTTTATTTAACGCGTCAAGGTCACATCCGACAGTAAGGAAGTATTACGACCGAGATGGAAAATAGCATAAAACCATATTCGCGCCTATTCTTTTTCCTAAGAATATTAAACGGCGACTATATATTTTTGATGCTTAAAGTGCGGTCCACGACTTGAGATGAATGCTGCTACTGTCGAGTTTATGGATGTCGGGTTGCTGGACCTGGAACTTCTGAAAATGGAATTCTGATGGGATGCAACCTCTTGACCCAAGGACCACTTGGATGGTGCATGAATAAAGTGATCAGGTTCATGGCAATGTTAAGTTTACATATGGCGGAAGAATACAAAATGGGCAGGAAAGTATACGATAAGCACGGTTTTAAAAAAAGGTTCGATTAACCAGGGAACAGTCTATATCATCGTGAACATCATAATTTTCGAAGAAATTTCCCGTTGTGTAACGGTAAATAACAATCACAAAACACAGGCCTCTATTAAATTTATTGACTTTGTGAAAGTAGGGTTAAGGGTGGTTGTCTCCGTTTGCATTGCGACCCCTCCC
>NQII01003032.1:144542-203075 GCA_002778355.1 Clitarchus hookeri | reverse complement strand
AGGGGCCGCGAGGCAGCGAGCGCGTCTGCCTGTGGGCGGGGAGGGTCGAGTTGGGTCATTCCCCACAGAGCCGGGCAGCGCATAACGGGAGCTCGCATCCGGTGCGAGCTACAGCCCCAAACAATGTCTATGCATTACATTCTGGTTTGGTGTTACAGTACATAAGTTTTGTACATTTGCATGTGGCCTCGTTCACTGGCAGCGTTGCGAGCGGATGTGCACAGGAGGGCCGTGTGTGTAGTCAGTTCGCAGTATCTTCACACTTTTTAAATCAAACCTTTGAAAAACCACTCCATGTACGACATGTTTTGTAGTTTCCTAAATATGTTGTGTTTTACAACTGTTTTATACTTGTGTAACTACCTTTTTGGGGGGGGGGAATTGAACTTTTACTTATATTTTATCTATAAATTATAATATATCATGTATAATTATTATGAATAACAACAGGGAGATTATAGAAGTGTTGGTAATGCCTAGTAAGAATTAGTTCTTAGAGTGCACGAATGCGGTGGGTTGTCCATTTGGTGTAATTTTCGAAACTTGGTTAAGCTTCGCTTGCATTAGGCGGAGGAATTGCCTGAAAGTAGAACATTAGTAGGTCTTCAGAAAAGTGGGAAGTAACCTTGAACGGACTGTATGTGTACACCTTACAAACATTTGACGGAAGCGCCCTCAGACGACGTATGTGCATACGTCATCACATTAAACCTTATCTAATGTGTGTGCCTATTTAACAACATTTACGGTTACGGAAAGGCTTTCAAAGAGTGTGAACATGTTTAAGTCGGGCAGTATTTTGTGACGTAGCATTTAGTCTATCGCATCGATTTATATTTTTAGCTTTCATGGGATCTCTATTATTATCTATTATTATGGAATTTAGTTCTTCTGTTGACACTTTTACACCTACTTGGAAAATCGATATCAATCCCGTCGATAACACTTTTGTGTTTGAACCCCATAAAATGATCAGCACAGTTAAGAGGGTTTTTATTTAATTTAATAAATTTGTATCTTTGACACAGTAATGAATATTCATTGTGATACGTGTTTAAATAATGCGGTTTCACATGTTCGTAATCAAACACCGAAAATAGTTTCAACTGTTAGAACCATTAAATCTGCAAATTCTATCGAAAGTTGTTCATTGCAGGATCACCTACGTATTTATTGCAGTTTTAAAGATACGTATGGAGTTTCTGTCTACCAAAATTTAATATGGTAATTTTCACAATTAATTCTTTTCCTTCCCCGATGCCATTTCATGTTGATGATGAAATTGTAAAAACGAAATGTTTCAATTAGTCCGCATGGGAGAGTTTGGGACGTCACATACGGACGTTTTTGTTTTATTAGATAGGAATTCTTAAGCATTTTCTGTACTTTAACTTACCTTTGTTAGCCACTTTATATTAATCACTGTAATAACATCAAAGGCGCATTAATCTTATAAGATATAAGGTCCAAATTTATAAGAACAGGACACATATTTGGTTTTTTAAATATTTAGTCACACTTTAATAACATTGTTTTTTATCTACGGTCATCAAAATTTGCCCACAATTTCAGCACTCTAAAAATTATTCGTCTGTAAAACAATTATGCTTACAAGCCATAAATAAACATTTCCGTAAGTTTCGTTACTTAGATTTATTTGATTGTATAAATTTAAAAACAAATATTTAAGTAGTAATGCGCGTAAATGCTAAGTAAGCAAAAAAAATAATTAAATTTGTATGACACAAATAATGGATAAATTTTCTTAAAATTAAGTTACGCTCTACCCAAAGATATTATTTTTTACCAAGGAGAAGCAGTTGAAAACTTTACTTTGCAAAATTTATTTCTGTTATACGCTATTACATTACACAGCATTAAATTTCACCACCAGCGCTGTGATAAGGTTTCGCTAAACGTCTGTCCGACTTCATTTTTTTGCTATCCAATTCCTTATGCTGTGCAAATAACTTCGTTTGGTTCATGTTGATGTACAGGGCATTTTACAGCAATATTTTTCATACCTTCATGACTTTGAAGTCGGACGTCAGCTTGAATGATTTCCATTAAATTGTGCAGAGGTGACGGAATTAAATAAATCAAAATTGTTCTGTTCCAAAACTTCTGTATCAATGTAGAACCTCACCAGACTATATTTTTTTTTCCCCCCAATAATATCCGTTATATCAAATTTAATTAGGTGTTTGTGTTGTTTTTCATTGCTGGATGTGATTTTCGTCTCACATGTCAAATATTTTATGCTTGTGCCTTTGAGTGTGGCGTTTATAGAAATGCTATTCTATTGTTTTCCCCGAAGTAAATCGCTACAACGTATTTACGGTTGGGGTGAAACAGGCGCGAAACGAAAGTGGGATGCAGTGAGCATAAGCCCGGTACCCATTCCATATTTCCCCATTATGTGATGATACGCACGGGAGGCCTTCAACTTCTCCGCTCGTTAATAATTTTTCCTACCCCGGCCCTCGTAATAACGAAAAGTGGTGAGTTACAGAGAAAAGTGTACTGCGGTATATTACTCCCTTCTTTTGTGCCGCGCCGCTCAATGAAGCGCGATGCATCCAGGTTTTTGCGTAACCGAGGAAAGTAATTTCAAGAGTGTGCACAGGGTGGAAGGGACGGGGGGAGATCAAAAAGGGGCTCGAAACATTGTGGATTCCCAGCCTCTCATAAACCACTGCAGGCACGGAAAAAAAGAGGGGATTCGCGATGCACCGGCTAATGACTTGTACGATATTTCAATGTAAGCTGTAACTATACAAGTAAAGTCCTTCCTGATTTTTTCTTTACATTTGCGCTTGTTTGTGAAAGCCATATAATCGTTTTCCGTGTCCCTCGAAGAGATGAGTGAACAAGTAAATGGAGAAATTTCTGTACGTATTGTTACGTGTAAAACGGTTTTGATATCAACCCAAGTTAACAAGTTAACTATTGGGCTATGTTTTCACGCCACATCAGCCAGTTAAGATTTTAAAATAACACAATTATCAAATAAAGGAACACAGAAATAAACTTAATATTACATGGATAAAGGTAAATTAATAGATAAAACCACACGTGTGGGACTGTACATAAAAACTAAAAACTACAAAAAAAAAGTTATTTTAATACAACTAATATTGGTAGATTGACGTCCCTGTGATAGATAATGATTTTTTTTTTGTTCCCAGTATTTTCAGCAAAACGTTTACAATTAAAAGCGATTATTTCACTCTTGCAAATCTTTTTTCAATTACCGTTCGCTACAAAAATGAATTAACCCTCATTATCAATTTTCTTTGCGGGCCAGGGCTTTCCGAACTCTGCTGGAGAGATTTCTCGCAACCATCTCGTCGGTTTATACAAAAAGTGTATAATGTATTTATATTTTAAAATAAATTAATGTGGTTTTGTATAAGATTTATGGTTATGGATCTTCATTCATAGTAACGTTTATGATTGATAAATTTTGTTGTAGGATTATACATAATGAAATAATCGTTCACGCATGACGCCTTCTTGAACTGGCAATTTGTCGTCAAAATAAAACGCGTAACGTAGTAAGTGTGTACGTTCTAAACTGCGGTTGCGCTGTGAATCATTTTAGACAGCACCGCGGCAACCCCGATCAATCTAATACTTCTTTGTTATTATACATTGCGTCACCGATAGTCCTGCCTCGCAAGTTAATAAAAACACAAGTATTGTTATACTGACTAGCCCCAGGATTTAGAAGTGATTTGCAGAGTTTGCCTACCCACAGCGTCAGTGAATGGTGCATATAATATATTAATCGCAATTAATGAGAAATGTTGTGATGCCATAAAATATATGAGAAGAGAAAGAACGATTAAGAAATTTATTAACAAATTATATATATCTGGTTTTTAGCGAAGTACATCCACTGTCATAAAAATTGTGCACCCTGTAAAATTATTATATGACTTTGAAATTTTGTAATAAGACATATCACCGAATGGTATGATAACCATTAAAGACTCCTGCAGCGGCGCATGCATATACGTATTACAGGGGCGCTGCCGTACCTCTTTATTTGTCATGAACAACCAGTCCTTAGAACAGTGTGCATGACGTGACAGGCATGATTACTGACCTATAGGCATGCCAAGAGAATGGACTAGTCAGCCTTATGAACAAATTAACGGGTTTCGAGAGTAACCAAGTTTGACTGAGGGACATTGCGGGGAAGAGACAGATAACATCAGAGATATTCAGCCTCACCTGAAAGTGAAATGAGGCAGGGTCGGAGCAGCATTCGAATGCAATGGCTGGGNAACATCAGAGATATTCAGCCTCACCTGAAAGTGAAATGAGGCAGGGTCGGAGCAGCATTCGAATGCAATGGCTGGGAAAATTAGAAGATCTCAAGCAATTCCTACATGCGAAAATCCAGAACGGCCATGACGGAAATCGAACCCAGTTAGTCGTGGAGGGAGGCAAGTAGGCTAGTCCGATAACTGCATCACTGCGGTCGCTATAGAGAGACCGGTTAATAGGGATGCAAGTGTCGGGGAAGGGGTGGGGAGGGGGATGGGGTTACCGAATTACCCGGAATTTAGGTTGTTTGGACTTCACAGTCGGATTGTGTTGGGAGAAATAAATACATGAAGGTACATAGGTAAGGAGGGCTTGTTCTTGACGACCCCGAGTAACCAGCAGAAGGGACGACCGTTTGATCGCCAGACAGAAACTAACCGAGCCAGTTCATTTTTGTAAACAATTCAGCAAAATGTGGCTGGTTCAGTAATTCTGCAATTCATTTGCAGTGTTGTCAGCCGACAAGCAAAGTAGAATGTTATTTACTGACGACGTACAGTGACGAATCACGCTTTTCTTTGGAAGAGGTTTAAATGCCATATACTATACGCTTTCACTTTCGTAATAATAGTCAAATGTAACTAATTATTAACAACCTTCATCTCAAATGAGAAATGCAAATGGGAACATGGTATTCTTTAGAAAATGCTCTAAAATGTGCAGTGTAGAGTGATTTAAAAAATATATATATAATTTGTTACGAAGAGGCACATGTAATTCCAAGTCAGAGGAGATCTACCCACTTTAATAGAGTTCTTATTTCTAGTCTTCCAATCGACGTTATGATAAGCAGATTTGCAAAGTTGGTCAGTGGTTACATATTTATTGGGTTTGTAATCTAAACTGCAAGAATGTATACATCAGTCGTCAGACAAATTCAGTACATAATTCAGAAAGACCGCATAACCCACATCGATATTGTTCGTCGGTAAAACAACAGCCGCGTCTTATCGCAGTTATCTACACGTCACAGTTCCTCGCGTACCAACGCACTGTTAACGCAGAAACATTAGCGGTTGAGCAATATTTCACAGTTATTTCAAAACAGCGATGCGCCTTCAATCTCAGNAATATTTCACAGTTATTTCAAAACAGCGATGCGCCTTCAATCTCAGGCGGATCTAATCCGGATTTCCCACGTGCGGGAAATATACCTGACACTGATTATGAGTGGGAGCCGTTGTATTCCGCGAATCAATTTAGGTTTAAGATGTGGTTCAAAACACTGAAACGCAGTAATTTTTTTATTGGTTTAATTATGTTTTCGGCACACACCAATTTCTTGCATACAAATCGTAGACGTTCAGTGCAACAGTCACACAACTCCTAGTGGCCCAGTCAAACGCCGAGACAGTCTCCAATGCAGGGAGAAGTGAAAATAAAAATATTACTTGATGACGCTTCCAAGTATGACTAAAGTCTATCATGTGCTCAAATTGCTAACGAAAAGATGGTTTACCCTCCTAGTACATATTCCTGGATCATTCAAAGTTGAGTTGAGAAATTTAGGCAGCTTTTAACAACGAGGTCTTGAGAGCCGATGAGGATGAAGTGAGGTGAGAATGGACCAGCGCCAGAATGCATGGGCAGGGAAACGGGAGATCCCCGAAAAAATCCGCCAACCAGCGGCATCGTCCAGCACGATTCCCACTTGCGAAAATCCAGGAATGACCCGGCCGGTGATTGAACCCGGTTCGCCTTGCTGGGAGGCGAGCAGTCTAGCCGTTCAGCCACCGCGGCCCCCTTGATCATTCCCGAAAAAAAAAAAATCTACGGGTTTCGTAACAATTTTCGCTAAGCCTAGCTATTTCCAATGCCACCTCAAAATATTTTGCAATTTATAGTCAAGTGGAATCGTAGTGGCGTAGTGGTCAACCCACTCGTCCACAATCGCGAAACCGGTTCGATTCCCGGCAGGAACGAACTCGGAATTTCGTACGCGGAATCTTGACAGACGTTGCCGTAGACCTGCGAGTTCTCAGCGAAATACCGTTTACCCAACATTGTATTCCGTTGTTAAACCATTTTCATATCGCTACACAATCTCCCCTAAATACATAGGCGCTAAATTCCTTAGCTGTCGAGCGCCACCCAGACATCTCAGTTACACGCCCTAAAAAGCAGTGGCTTCGATGTGATAGTTTCAGTTTTATTGTATCGCTTTACTGACTCAACAGGGTAACTTGCTATTTATTTAATGCCATTTTTTAAGTGATGTTCCAAAAGTCAGTTCTCAAATGTCCGGTTGTGTTTGAAAATAGCAAATTTATCATCACTTTTTAAAAATAGCTATGATATGATACTTGTATGTAATGAACGTATATTCCAAGGTTCATGAATTAGAAATAGAAAATAAGGGTAAATGCGTTATGGATTTAAAACTAAAAAAAAAAAAAAGTTTTTTTGTGTGTTTGTTAATGTAATTGAATTACTGTTGAAAAATTCTGCCTCTGCACCGACATATTATCATTTACTGCCTTTCATATTCGACTAATTCCGGCATTTGGTGTGTAGAGTTAGCGGATGCATGCACCCGATTCAATTTGGCGTCTCGTTCGCTTGGATCTTCAAGTGTCCTCTAGAAAAAAAATAGTAGGGTACGGTTGGTGGAACGAGCAAGATACGTAAAGGATCCGCCACAGTCAATCCACTTCTCACTGAATGCGTAGTTCACGTGCCGTTGAAATGCGGTGTAGGATAGAGGAGGCCATACCGCTGCGTTGAAACGACACACAACTCCAAATGCCAAAGAGACATTCCTCTGGCAACGCAAGTGAAGAGCTTTGCTGGAACTGTGTCTGACTTGAAGATTTGTTGGTTTCTTCTTCCCGTTACTCTTGGAAACGCGAGTATTGAATTTTTGAATATTCAGTAAAATACACAGCCTTGATAGTTACAAGGAAAATTGTTTTTACAACAACTAACATCGTTTTGACTCTTATTAAAACCTGTGTTGTCAGCCGATATTATTTGGATATGCCCGGGCAAGTATTTAATGGTATAGGGTGTTCACAGTTAACTGAACACCTTTGTAAGCCCTGTGTAAGGTATAATTTACTTATCAGACTATATCCTTCCACCATGCGTGAATGCTACATTGAAATATGCCTGGTTACTTTATTCATACGCCAGCTAAGTGGAATCACAAAACTGTTTGAATACTAAGTGTGTGGCCAATAAGCTAATTTGTACTCTAATACGAATAAAGCAGAAAAAACCAACTCGATTTGCCATAATTTAACAGTTTAATTTATTTACTGACAACTTAACTGGGAGCATGCGTGCCAGTGTGTGCGGTAGCATACAGTATATGCAATCAACGGACCATTATTTTCATCAAAGATTGATGTGAAAAGTGCTCACTTTACCGTGAACAGTCTATATATATATATATATATATATATATATATATATACACAANCAAGGAAAGATACTTTTAAGGAACTATTGAAATATATTTTTTTTAAAATCCTAACAACATAAACAGAAAAAATGGCTAATCAAGGGTGCTCCTCGTCAAAAATTCAGAAAATAACCTAACAACAAAATAAGAAACAATCCATCGCAGTTTGACCAAACAGGCCAGCTAATCAGGAGAGAAGCAGCCTCCTGTGAGCCACCAGCTCCATCCAATCAGAAAGCACCTCCACTGCCAGTTCCTGATTGGTCAGCGACATCGGTCAATCAGAAAGCACCCTTATCTCAGCCCAAGGTGTATACAGGCCACAAGGTCAACTCAGAGCCTCAGAAAGTAACAGTTTCTGCGGCTGAACCCAAAACGCCAAGAATGCTCAGACAATGACCGCGAAAGCCTGCGAAGTTTATTGGCCCATGTACATGTTTAACAGATGAAAGCCTAAGCATCTTTACAAGTCGCTCCTACTTTCTTCATCCCCTATAATTCATATAGTTCCCCTGCGTGTTTGCGTTTACATTCTCATGTACCTACTGACTGGTTACCGACGTGCAGGTCAAGAAACACCTAACATTCTTAAGAAAGTAAATATGTACCATTTATAATCTATTCGCAGTCTCTTCACGCTTTCTGAAGCGTACATTTGAAACATTACCCAATGAATGAGGTGTTTGATTGTTTGCTAAATATGACATCTATAACAAGCGTTTTATACTTATGTTAATTAAAAGAATCTTATTTTTGGTTAAATTGTTTTTACACTTATATTTTAACTATAAATTATATTCCATTTACAATTTATATGAACAGGGAGAAAATAGGCGTGTTGGTAATGTCTAGTAAGAAAACTTTCTCATGCAAAATATTATTAAATCGAAAGGGCACAAATAACAGCGGTATAATTTTCTAGGAGTAGTAAAACTTTGTTTGCCTAAGGCGACGGAATAGCCTGGAAGTATAACATTAGCAGGTATTCAGAAATCTTTAAAGTATCTACGAGTGGACTATATATACACCGTTATTACTTAAATGTGTACTAAACAAAACAAAAGCGTATCAAGTTGCTACGAATCGCATTGCTATGCTTCAAATACAAAGTTAATAAACTGGATACATATCCTGCCTCGTTTTCGAAGCCAGTGGAAGCATTTGAGATTTTCCGTGTTAGCAACTATGATCGTGGATGATTTTTAAAGGGTGATTTTAAAGTTTCTCATTTAATCCAGGTGTATATTTCGGCCCAATTGTTTTGATAGCGTCTTTCTTGAATGAAACGGGTTGCCGAAAACCCGAGAGTCTTGAACCGGAGGTAGTGTTAGTTTAAGACTTTGCATCCATTTCTTCGAAAAACACCGACATCGTATTTTAAGCTGGGGAAATCGCGGGTAAATAAAGTCCTGAGAATGCTACAGGCGAAGAATCCTAGGCATGGAGAATGCAAGCGCTGAGATTCTCGGACTGGGGACTGCATACATTCGTGACACACTTTTCTTCTACTCGAGTGAGTAATGCTATCTGTCCGCGCTGTCATCGAGCTATCTACATACAAACCTTTTTTAATATTAAAAAAAAAAACACCTATTCACCGCCGGATTTTTGCGTTACTATGTTGCTCGCGGCTAAAGAGGAAGTGTGGGACAGGAATACACTCTCTGCACAGACACGCCTGGCTTGATGACAAAAACCAAAGAATACGATAAACGATCCCAGCGAACATCCTTCTTAAGGAGCAGAGCTACACGAGGTGCAACACTTCTCTTGAGGCGTGTACACTGTTTGCAGTGTAAAGTGTGTGCAACCTCTTACTACGTTTGGAATTCCTTCTGTAGTGTTTGACGTTCTGGAGCCTTCTTTGATACCCTTGAATGCTTCCATTTTGCACACCCGACGCCATTTTTTGCAACTCCGGCATGTCCGGTACCACTGTCGTATCATTTAGCCCATTCAGTCCTGAAGAAGTTCACGAGGTCAACTGTTGCAATCGTTAATATTTTGGCGAGCGCTGTACTTATGTCGAGCGTGCTTCTCGTGACCAGTGAACAACGTGCTGCGTGTTCGTCGACGCCACCATTAACCAAACACAAACTACGAGACGCAAAAATTTTAACAAACCAGATCACTGGGAACGAAGACGCTCAAAACATCAGCCACTGATTGTTTGTTGCGTACAGTGCGGACCATAAATACCCTTCATTTGCAACATGTCCTCGATCGTGGACACATGGACCGAACGGATTAAAACCCTCTCTTGATAATCAGACTTCGTTTGTTCGTATGATCTGCAAACACATCAGCGGTTAGGTTTAGTGCCTATTGTCATTTGTCTAATGCTGCATGTGCACGTTACATATAATAACCCACAGTAACGGCGTCTTATACACTGAAGAGCCGAAAAAAACTGGTACACCTGCCTAATATCGTGTAGGGCCACCCGAACACGCAGAAGTGCCGCAAGACGACGTGGCGTGGACTCGACTAATGTCTGAAAGTATGCAGAAGGCAACTCACATCATGAATCCTGCAGGGCAGTCCACAAATCCAATCTGCGCCAATTTGAGAAAGGGTTGCACGTCTGTCACGTTTAATTATTCTCGTCTGTCGTCGTTTGTCCCGTTCGTTCACGATCTTTTTCCGGCCGCAGCGATGTTGAAGATGTGATGTTTTACAGGATTCCCGATATTCACGGTACACTCGTGAAATGGTCGTACGCGAACATCCAAATGTTATCGCAACCTCGGAGATGCTATGTCCCATCTCTCGTGCGCCGACTATAACACCACGTTCAAACTCACTTAAATATTGATAACCTGCCATTGTAGTAGCAGTAACCGATCTAGCTGCCGACGGCATCGCGTTACTCTGATTGGTTCCATACCTCTGTTATTTGCATACGCACGCCTATACCAGTTTTTTTTTTTGGCCCCTTGAGTGTATCTAGGACGCTGCACACGAAGATGCTTGAATGGTCTGCACTGTACAGGAAGGAAAAAAACGCCCAATAAGGACAGTCTCTCACGTGGCAGGAGGCACTAAGAGTTGTTGAGACTATACTGCGTAGTGTCGTTTTAATAGCTTTCTCCAAAAAAACATCAAGCACAAACACATTTCGATTAGTCCCGACATATGACAGGGCGTTATACTGATAAACACTGTGCATGGTCAAATAAGCACTTTTGAAAGCCCTGCACACGATCTACTTGTATTCCCATTGTGTATTGTTCCGCAATTTGTAAAATTAACATTGTCATGGGCCTGATCACTTTATTCATGCGTTGGCCAATCAAAACTGTGGAATCATTATAAAAGTAAATAGTTTGGAAATTTGCAAATTCTTGTCCTTATATTCATAAAAAATAGAAAAAATAATATTCCAGTACTCACAAATGTTTACTTAACACTTTTTATTCAATTTTAAGAAATGGAAGTAATTCCTCTACGTGCGTCGTTACCAACTTTCCAAATCGCATGTCGGTCAATTTCCGCGTTAAAAATGAATGCAGGTAAGGGCAGTGACATTTTTATAAACTTGATTTCAAAAGTACTCAATTTACTGTGAACAGCCTATAGTAATGAAAGTTTCAAACAAAAATTTGTTCATTGCAACGCTTAAAAGTTTAAATTAATTTGTGACTGAAACGGTTGAGGGTCGAGGCGGCACAGTTGTAAACCTTCGGACTCGCATTCGTGGGGGACCTTGGTTAGATTCCGGGGTCCAGCCATCCTCGTTTCTGTTTTCCACGTTTCTCAGAAATCTCTGCAAGCGAATGCTGGTATCGTTCCTTCCTACAGTCTGTGGCAGATTCCTTCCCCGTTCCTGCTTCTGAGCAACTTGCTTCGTCTCAAACGAACTCGCTTTTGAAGAGACGTTACATGCATATATTAAGATGGGAAGAATTAATTAGTTTCTTTACAGTCTATTCGTGGTTACTTCCAACTTTTCTGAAGCCCTGCTAAAGTTCTACTTCCAGGATATTCTTCCTTCTCATGCAAACAAAGCTTAACCAAGCATAGAAAATTACACCAAAGGAACTACAGTACACGCCGCATTCGTGCGCACTCAGTGTAGTAATATTTTGCGGAAGAACTATTTCTTACTAAGCATTACCAACACACGCGTTTTATACATGTTTTTATTCATATTAATTATAAATGAAATATAATTTCTAGGTAAATTTAAATATAGCCTAAAATAAGGTACTTTAACGTTATCGGAAGTATAACATACTTAAGATACATGGCACATTTAGGAAATTACTTAACACGTCACACGTGGTATGATATTTCAAAGGTTAGATTTAAAAAGTGTGAAAAAACCGCGAATAGTCTATACCTGAGAAACAAAACAGCATGCTGGCGAAAACTACAGGTGAAAACGCCACAGGCAAAAAGTCTCAAAACGAATTATGGTCGTTTTTACTCACGGTCAGTGAAAATTATTTAGAAATATTTCCTGACTAAGAGACGGAGAAATAGCCGGGGTAAGTAGGGACAAGAGACAGTGGGAAGTAATCAAGTTCAGTCGATAAGTAGGTGGTACATCAGGAGCGAGCTTGCATTATCCCTATACAGTAATGAAAAGAGGAAGGTAGAGAATAAGCGGCAGCCAATGAAACGGGAGAGAACAATGGTGGTTAAGGGAGGCCAGGACATTGCTAGGAAGAAGGGGGTCGGTGGAAACGATTGAATGCCAGTCGTTCAGTGGGGATATTCAAATATGGCTACACGAATCATGAATAAATTGCGGCTAATCCAAACAGAGACAGCAAGAATTAATAATAAGGTTCCGGATATTTCCAGGGAGAATGCAGACGTAACGTTGACTTACAGTGCTGGGTTCTGGGATACAGTGTACACGGGAAAATACGGTGACGACTGTAAGTCACATTCCATCTGGGATAGTTATCCCAGATGCACTGGAAACATACACGGGACA
Organism: Clitarchus hookeri; assembly: GCA_002778355.1. Classification (NCBI taxonomy): domain Eukaryota; kingdom Metazoa; phylum Arthropoda; class Insecta; order Phasmatodea; family Phasmatidae; genus Clitarchus; species Clitarchus hookeri. The sequence continues at coordinate 190,392 of NQII01003032.1, read as the reverse complement.
CTTATGACTGAGGGTGAAAGTAAATTATGCGCGTCGATCGCATACGCCGGTATTATCTTTGCACTTGTACAACCTCGAGATGCATATTTATGAAAAGGTTCGCGGTGGCTGAGCGGTTACACTGCTCGCCTCACACCAAGGAGAGCCGTGTCCATTCCCCGGCAGGGTCACTCAGGATTTTCGCAAGTAGGAATCGAGCCGCCGGACACGATACCAGACGATTATATCCGGATCTCCCGTTTCCCCCACCCTTGCATTCCGGCGCTGCTCCATTCTCACCTCGTTTCACACTCATCGGCTCTCAATACCTCGTTGTTAAGAACAGTTCAAATCTATCAACTTTTTTTTTTTTTTTCTTGGCAGTGTGCTAATGCTAAAAACGCTACCAGAAATCTGTAAAATCACACTTCTTGTTCGGCAATTTCAACGTTCAACAGGTCCACAGGAGAGATAAAAAAAAACATACATTTTAACAGCAGCCGTAAATCAATCATTAATGCTCTGCAACCAACAAAACGTTTCTCTCGAAGCAAGCTACTTCAATGGTGTGGGTTAAACGGACTTCATATGCGCACTGTTCTAACGAGTTTATCATAGTTGCTGTGTTGTCATCGTTCGCCTTCTTGAGAAAATAACAAGTCTGTAGTCACATATAGTGACGGAGAGCGATGTTTTGTAATGTAATAGAAATTGTATCTCACCAATTGAGTTTTCCAGGAAAAAAAAACAGGACGAAAAGCTGTACAGAAGAGTTTCTTCGGGTCGACAAATTCCCAATCATAAATTTTGTAAAATATATAAATATATATATATATTAAGTTTTTCCTTTGTCGCTGTTGTTGAGAAGTTCGAAAGTTAACTTATGAATATCTAAAAACTAAAAATATATTTTCCTTCGTTTTGATACATTTTAGAGAACTTTGAAATATGGTGAAATTTTCAATGCCTAAGTAAACGTCAGCATAATTCAAAATAACTGCTGCTCCCAAATGGAATGACAAAGTAGGGGCTGATGTTCATCCAAAACCACATCGTCAGTCCACGCGAGCGGACCTCGATACCTCCTCTGCTTTCGCATTTCTTAAGGCTTCGTTTCAGCCTTTGTGTCGAATTATTTGATTTCCTTCCGGCTTCAGCATTTAAGAATAACACTGAAACATTTCACTACAAACATTTACATTTTACCCATATCCTGTAGTATTTGGTGATCATTTGCGCTAATGACGTTTAATGGTGTTTACAGTTAACATTAAATCGCTATACATAAATTTTATAAGATGCAACATAATAACATAATAATTCTTTAATAGTTCAGATGTTACCTTTTCACTGTTAGGTAAGCTAACTATTTTAAGGTTTATATTCCCATTTTATAAATATTCTTTCTAAGGACTTCAATAAGTATATAAATTAAAAGATAAACTATGACAAATGATATCAGGCGTCAACCACTTATTACGCTCGTTTTCAATTTACAGTTTTAATAAATTAATTAACAGTTTACAGTTATAGTGAGTATTAATGAGTTAATTTGTTTCTGCAGCGGTTTATTTTGCCAGTTCCAATAAATTATGAATTTGTTTTCATGTCCTGTTTTAATTAGTTTATTGAAAGTGTTTTTTCTTTTTCAGGCCTTGACGAACGTCGTTCGACACACTCCACTTTCTGCTTCTTACTCTCATATCTATCACATGTATTTTGCTAAATACTTCTAGTCTCTTAACGGGGCCGCTGTGGCGTAGTGGTTCGACTTATCGCCTCCCACCTATGCGAACCGGGTTCGATTCCCGATGGGGTCACCCCCGGATCTTCTCATGTTGAAATTGTGCCGGACAATGCCGCTGGTCGGTGGGTTTTCTCGAGGATTTCCCGTTTCGCCCACCCATTCATTCCAGCGCTGCTCCATACTCACCTCACTTCACCCTTATCGGATCTCAAGACATCGATGTTAAGAGCCGCCCAAATCTCTTCACTCACCCGAGTCTCTTACCTATAGAAGATTTAAAAAAAACCGTGCATGACATAATCATGACCGTATTTTTCCATTACAGACGCCGATAAATTAAACGTGTACCTATTAAATGTGTTGATGAATTTTTAAACTTTATTTTAATGGGAAAGTACTATGTGGCTTGAAGTAAATTCTATTCGGGCAGTTTTAAAAAAGGAATTTCAATAGACGACGTAGTATTCCTCACACAATACGTAGTCATGCATACGTTTGCTGCCACGCCGAACAGACAAGAGAATTAGAGCAATTTTTTTGCAGTCATTAAGCGTCAGTTAACATTTCAGAGTATTATGGTGTGCAAGTGAAATCTGTGGGTGCCACAAATTTTTTTTTTTTCCTATATCCACGGGGAAAGAGACAGGTAGCGTCCTATAGATGTATGTTTCCAAGAGGTTGATGACTTTGCCCCGTGCGTATTTCTGAAATAGAAAGTTGAAACTACCGCTGGGAGCTCCGGACTCGTTGAGGTTAGACGCAGAGTGCAGAACTTCCCTCGAAGAAAAAAAAAACTGCTGAGCCACAGCGACGCNCTGTGTGTAATGCACCGAAGACTTCGCTGGCGGGATTCCAACAATAGCGAACTTGTCTGCGGTTTACCTCGCCCCGCTTGTTTGACATGGCTGTTCCAAGTACCGAGACAGCGAACACTTTTGTTGCTTGGTTGGGATCAGGACACAGTCAACCGATACCCTCCAGGTCAAGGAGAACCTTTATATTAGAAGACCACGATTAGATACATATTTTATGTTATTAACAAATTCCACGTCTCGCTACGAGATTTATTGCAAAAACCTTCATTGCTGTGTGGTGATATAAGGATGCGGGTTTTCGTCACAAATAAGCAGGAGCGGTTAATAATTCTGACAAGCTTTTTAAGATCGTGCAATGTTTTTTTTTTCTTCTGGCGTTGTCCTTGCGAGAACAAATACATTGCTCGTGTTCCATTATCAGTCTAATGGCGTAGTATTCAGGTTGGTGTTTATAATATGTATGTTTTTAGTTAAGGTTTTAATAATTAATTTATCTTTTGTATTTTCTGGGTTACTTAAGTTTCAAGTATAAACATCTCAAAGTACTTGTTCACTAAACAGTTTTCTAACATCAAAACCTACCCACGTCGTATATGGTCGGAGTGTTGGCAGAAAAGTAGTTCGGTGTTGGGACACGGAGACTTGTTCTGCGCAGCCAGCGAGATCGCTCTACCCCATATTCACTTTACCAACGGGCGTCAAGTGCGGACATTGGTTTAGACGTTCGTCTCCGGCAACGGCGAATAAGAAGAATAACATTTGTGCACTTCTTAATAAATAAACTAGCGAGAAGCTAAAGTAAATAATGAATAGAAATATTAATAATGAATTGCTTGCAGAGATACTAAAAGACGTCCGTCTACGTTTATATAGTTTTCTTTTAAGAAAACTAAGTGTTTTCCGATGCCTAACGGGTCGTTATATTTTAAATGACCATTTCTACATATTATTTAACTTTTTAAGGTACGAAAAAAATTATCTCACGGAAAAATAAATTATTAATAACTAAAATTACAAAAATATTTATTGCCTTTCGTTCACTTTTCGCATATCGGTTTCAACTTACTTTCACAATAACAGATGGCAGCAACGTTCTGTGTTGCCGGCGGCAGGCGATAATCCATCACTGTATTGTGAAAACAAGAAAGAAATCCGCCGTGAGTTGTATAGATATGGTGTAGCACGGACCATTTTATATATAGTTTAAACCTTCTTCAAATAACGCATTAACTAAATTCATTTTTATTAATTAATTAAAAATACTTATTAAAATGTAAATTAAAATATTTTAGTACCGTACTAATATAAGACGTTTAATTAAAAATAATCAAAGAGTTAACTCAAAAGACTTTTTTTAATTCGTAAATTTAAGCTGCAGGTATAATTTTTGGATTTTTATTTAGGTTGTAAATAACATATTTGCATTAATAAAAGGGATATTTTTATTCAGTTTATAAATCTACGTTGTAAATGCGCTTTTTATTAAATTCACTATCACAATTACTTTTTTTAGTTTTTAAAATTATATTTGAAATTAATTTTTTTTTAATTTACACAAAATATTTTTTTAGTTATTTTTTAATTTATTAATACAAATATTTAGTTAAAAAGTTATTTGAAGAAGGTTTTAATTATATGTAAAACGGTCCGTGCTGGTCCTTCTCTATACTACTATGGTCAGCTGCCAGTGTCGATCGCGTCGCATCGCGCCGCTTACATCGTGAAACCCGATTTAGCGTCGCCCGTATCGGTCCCTTACTTCCGTGCATTGAACGCATACAAAAAGCTCCCACGCCTGTGTATCTTAACCAGTAGGGCCTGCGGGTCGGGAGGGTTCGCTAACCCTGGCCGAGAGGAATTGAAGGACGTTGGTTCTGAAGCGCGAGGGTATGGCGTGTGGCTTCCCCATCCCTCCATTCGGCAAGCTTTACTCGCCTGCCTCCCAAGTTTCCAGACGAATATTCACTGTAAACAAGGGCGTTTCCTCGGCATATTTCATAATTAAGGAGTTCTATGTAAAAAGGGCGTATATAAGAAAATCCTATTTTTTGGAAAATCGGCTGTAAACATTTTGCATGCTTATAACCATTATACCATAAAATTGTCAACTTTGGAACCTCTAATAAAATATTTAAAATTATCTTTAATTTATGATGTAATTTTGAATTTACAACATTGTAAGAAAACCTGTAATAAATGAGCAACAAATAAAACATGTGCATATGCCTTTTATTGAGAAATGGCTTTCGGTCATGTTTATATACACCCTTTTTTACGTATATATAGCCATGTTCTAAGAGTATAGTATTTGGTTACAAATTTTAAAATATGTATTTTTCGTTTTATTTAAGTGTATTCCGAAACACAAAAATATCAATAATGGTGAAAATCTCAACAACATGAAATAAAGGAAAATGTTTTTATTACTTGTCCTAATAAAACACATTCTGAAGATAATTGCAAAGATATTGACATACTATTTTACGCACATGCAGAATCCACCACGGAGAATGTAAAAATATCATCTCTTTGTGCGTAAAGGGCGTATACAGGTATACGCCTTTTACGCATAGAACTCCTCAAATTAAAACGATCCTGAGAAAATGTACCGATGAAGGGCCGTAAAATTTTCACGAGCCAGTTATTTTTTCGATCACAATAGCAACCCAAGTCTCTAACTTATAGCCAAGAACTAAAATTAAGTTACATATATACTGAAAATAGTTAATATTATATTTTTAGCATACGTAAAAAAATTAATACTAGCCAAAAATATAGCTTCTGCTAAAACAAAATTTAATTTCCTCCCTAACCCAGATTTCTAAACTGTCATGCTTTATAATTTGAATTTCCGGGTAAACTTGTTGAAATTGACGCATACAGAATGCAAAGCAAGGTAAAATATTTATGCAGCATTTAGATGATATTTTATTTCCCCGATTGAAATATATCGCATGATTTTGTAGACTCCATGCAAACGATACCCCTCGGCTACAACGTGTCGTTTCGAATCCGACTGTAAAACCGTAAAGCCAGCAATTTCAAATTATATAATCTGTGTACGCTTGAAAAGCATTCTGTCCGCTTTAATACACTTGCATTATAGAACACGAACTGTTTGGATAAAATACGTCATGCGACAAAAAAAAAAAAGTTTTGGATTACGCCACAAAAGTAATGTGGGTCATTAAAACTCATATAGTCCTAGACGCTACGTAGTGATATATCAAAGACAACTAAATGTTTGGTTATTTCATTTATTGATAAGGACATTCGAAAAATAAAATTAAATGCTGCATAAAAGGTGCAATTTGAAGTACCCCAAACCTTACTCAGTATTGAAGCCGTCTCATCACCTACGTGAGAAGGAAACCAATAAACTTATATTTTAGCTCTACATTTTTATTTGTGCAAGACACGATAAAAACTCCTCCCCAGACCTCTGTGCCCCCTAAAAAGTCTGCATAGTAAAGAAAGTATGGAATCCTGTTTCCCACGATAAGTTTTTCCCTTGTTACAAACTTTACTTATATCCGCTACATGTAAGCCAGATATGTGAAGCCGGCGCCGAAATGTTGGCAAACTAAAAGTTATTTTGTTTCAGGTTTCAGTGACGTGGCTGTATTGTAGCAGTTGCAGATTCCTGGCAACCGGACATGCTCACAAACCAAGAGGAAGCTCAGTGCGTCCTCTGATGACACGAGACCCGGTCACTAATAACAGTGCAGAGGAACTTGCGGAGGACGCATGGAAAGATGCCGCCCGATGCCAAGAGCGTTAAGTCGTGGCGTGACACGTTCAAGAACTCAGGATCTGCTGCTGACTTACCGAGAATTGGCCGAGCATCAAACTAGGCTGGAAAAGGTGGAAGCGGTGAAACAGTCTTTTGTGCGAAGTCCTAAGAAATAAGTGCGTAGGGAGAACCTCGCGTGAATTACAGATATATGCCAAAAGGTTCTATTCATAATATTTTACGAAAACGTTTTTTTTTTGTTTCGTCCATACAAAGTGCTAGTTGTTCAGACTTTGTTGCCCAATGACGCCACGCGTCGGTATGACTTTACAGTCGAAATAACTATTAAGGGATATGATGGCTATCTCAAACGTGTAGNCGTCCATACAAAGTGCTAGTTGTTCAGACTTTGTTGCCCAATGACGCCACGCGTCGGTATGACTTTACAGTCGAAATAACTATTAAGGGATATGATGGCTATCTCAAACGTGTAGCTTTTCCTGACCAGGCGAACTTTCTTTTCAGTGGTTTAGCGAACTGTATTTGGGGTTCAGAGCCCCCTGGTGAGGTGTCGGAGTGTACCAGTGGCAGCCCAAGGGGTGAATGTTTGGTGTGCGCTATTGCGTGACAAAACTATCAGACCATTCTTTTCGCTGAGGGCACCATCACATCTGTGTATGTATACACATCAGTGTATCAGGACACGTTGCAATTGTTTGCTGTTCCTCAGTTGCTTGAGTTTAATCGAGATGTCATTTCTCAACAAGACGGTGCACCGCCTTATTGGGGTTTGGAGGTTCGTGCCTATCTTGATACGACTTTTCCTGGACGAATGATTGGCCCGGCAGCTTGGCCTCCACGCTCCTGCGACGTTGGCTAATGAATGGACAGAAATGTAATATCGACTATATGTGCTACGTTCTACCAAGGGTGCTCACGTGGAGACTTTCTGATGTGTTGTCCTGTTGCAACGAAAGAAACTTGGTTAGTTTGTTATCAAAGGGAAGACTTTTCAAACAGCCTGTACATTTTATGATGTTCGAAAGTTTACTTTTACGTCTATAATAAAGTATAAAATTTGGTTATTATGCCTGCTGGAAGGGCCTTAAAACGCTTTACCGAGAATAGCCAACGCGGCAGACGAAAATTCTCACAGTTCCTTGTAAACGAACGTGCAGACACACTGGGTAGTATAGTTTCATTCCGTCAGCGTTGTTAGGAAAATAAANACAGTTCCTTGTAAACGAACGTGCAGACACACTGGGTAGTATAGTTTCATTCCGTCAGCGTTGTTAGGAAAATAAACAAGGTTATAAGTGCTTGCTGGGTGTGAAACTTATGATTTTCCAGAAGAGAAAACCTTCAATGCCTTTGAACTTTCNTAAGGTTATAAGTGCTTGCTGGGTGTGAAACTTATGATTTTCCAGAAGAGAAAACCTTCAATACCTTTGAACTTTCAATCACACGAATATGCCCAGAAAAAGTAATGGCGACGTGTAGGACCGTCTTACAGTTGCTATGGACGTTCTATATTAGTTACGCTCAGGGACTCTTGTGAACAGAACCACTGATGGGACTATTCACCTTAGCTATTCCGAACACAAATTAACACTCATTTTCCACTGGCTTTAGCAGAACGCTTGCTCAATTTATATTTTCCAATAAAAAAATTGGGGTCTGCAGTTAGTTTTCTTATCAAGGTTCATTTGAAATAACAGCTACTATTGCCAGTTCCATTAGTAACAAAATGTCATGCACTGCATCTAAGAGCGGAGCGCTCTGATATTGTTCAATAATCTAACTATTGCTAAACATTATTTCACATATTCAGAAAAAAAAATTGATAAAATTACACTAATTCATCAAAATATCGAGGCCACTGTTTGTGCGTATAAAACACAACTCACCGTCTCGATATACGTTATATAAGTCTAATTTTGTCGTAGTTTTGTTACTTTCTCAATACGGTGCCTTTAAATATGCTATGTTATCTATCGCGATGGTTCCAAATACGAGCTATCTAGTCGTTTGTATTTGTAGGATAGTTTTAAGATGATTTTAAAAATAAACAATCATATGAGGTTTCCAATAAAGAAAATACACTCTAACGTATTTATTTATTTTCGATGCAATCAAATTCCACATTCATGGATTCATCAACTCTCTTGAAATATGCCCGTTTATGCCTCCAACCCTATAAAGTAGCATGGACTGCTTGAAAGATGTACAGTACAGTACATATGTACGAGATTATCTTTGGAATAACTAACTGTAATTAATATCGGCTCCTACTGCTGTCTAATTACACCACGAAATTATTAACAATGCTTGTTTCCAGTTTATTTCCCACGTTTCAAATTACAGTACTGCCCGAGAATATGGCACACATTCTGTTCTATTTGAAATGCAGACTATCAAATGCCCTCCTTCATGGCCAAACTAACAGGTAAAATATCCAAAGCTCTATAACTCATCTCACTATCAAAAGGATGGAACATGAATCAAATTGAACTGTGTGAAACATAGCACCGTTTCGGTTCCTAGAACTAGACATCGCCATTGTTGGAGTCTGCGCTCTTTTATTTATCGTATACATAACAGAATAAATATGCAGTAGTTTTCTTCTTTTTTTCTTTAGAAAAATAGGGCAGATATCGAAGTGGTTGTTAACTTTCAAACGTAGTAGCTAATATAAAAAAAGGTTTCCGGTAATTTCTTTACATATAACACCGTAGGTGTATTTGCTGTACAAATAATAATTACTATGGCAGCAAATTCAATATGCAGCTTTCAGTTAAATTATTTTGCTAAATGCTGCATGGTATGTGCGACTAACGTGGAATTGCAAGCACATACAAAATTATACGAATTTGCAAACTAGCACGCAAATATTCGTATTACTGGTTCGTGACATCTGCCAGTAAATTCCTTTCTTTAAATTAGTAGTTTATAAGGGTAAATTTATATGCATATTTTGAGGGCTGCACGGATGATTGCATATGGTATATGCTGAAATGAGCAAATGTCGTTAAACCGCAAGAGAGAAATGATGAAATGAAATGGCCTGAGAAACTGCAATTTCCCGTGAAGCCATCTGTTGTCGGCGACGTATGATAGTTTTCCCGATCACGAAATACCATGCTCGAGTGCCGGCGTATTTGCGGCAGTCACGTGTTCTGGTGACTAGACCAACAGGAGCCATCTATACAGAGTGTTTCATAACTTATGTTACAGATTTTAGGAGGTAATTGCTTATGGAAAAACGTTACAGAAATGCCTTTTGACTTATGTCCGGAAATGACGTCGAAGGGCAGAAAAGACTCCCGAAAGTTAAGCTTTCAAAATCCTTTTTAATTAAAAAAAATGGAAACAAATTATTATTACATTACGATATTCAAATATCGTAACTTAATATCAGTTTGTTTCCATTTTATAAAATAAAAACAAATTCTACAACCCAACATTCCAGGGTGTTTTCTGCCCTTAGACGTCGTTTACGTATGTAAGTCAATTGGCATTTTCGTAACGTTCTTCCGTAAGGAACCACCTCCCAAAGTTTGTAAAATAAGTTTCGAAACACCCTGTATTTTCCCAGTAGCTGCCTTCATGCAAATTTTCAGGCTTCGAGTCACATCGTTGTGCACGAAAATACCCAAGGTACGGGATTACATAGTGAAGTTGGCTCGGAATCATTTGCTATTCGTCATGCCTTGGGACAGAAAGTGAACGTTCACTCGTCCATCCTCTAAGATATACGAGAGAGACACTTTAGCGTGCAGGCACATTTATAAATTATTTCATACAGTTGATAAGTATGTTAAGACGTAAACTTATAGTACTTGTAGGTATAGTCTGTTAACGATTAAGAGTTAGTAGTTCGGACATATTTTCTGTGATGTTTGGACGTTTAGGCGTATCTCAGCAAATAAAGGTTCTAAGAATACGTTTTTTTGCAGAAAAGACAAAAACAATTATCTAAGCCGTGCAGTTTTTTTAAATATTAAGTTTATTCTAAAGAAGAAAATGGTGTAAATGGTTAAAAATCACATTTTGAGAACATGTCTGCGCAGTTTCCTTAATAGGCAGGAGAAAAATAAAACGGTACAGTCGTAGTGTAATAAAATCCCACTGTTACAGATCNGCGCAGTTTCCTTAATAGGCAGGAGAAAAATAAAACGGTACAGTCGTAGTGTAATAAAATCCCACTGTTACAGATCACATTTGCACAGAAAAGCGTAACAGCGGAAGCAATGCACGCAGGTTCAGCGCCTTGCGCGTAGGGGCAACGGGGCGCTAGTCGCGCGTGTTATTGACGCCCGAATCGCTATGCCTCGAACGCGAAAAAAAAAACCTCGAGGGCATGTATTCTTAAGTAAGCACTTAAAAGATTCAGCTAGGCGCGAGTTGCGATAAGTTNCTCATTTGCACAGAAAAGCGTAACAGCGGAAGCAATGCACGCAGGTTCAGCGCCTTGCGCGTAGGGGCAACGGGGCGCTAGTCGCGCGTGTTATTGACGCCCGAATCGCTATGCCTCGAACGCGAAAAAAAAAAACCTCGAGGGCATGTATTCTTAAGTAAGCACTTAAAAGATTCAGCTAGGCGCGAGTTGCGATAAGTTTATCGGCGTGTACGGAAACGTCCTTTATGATAGGCCGCTCGTTTCGTCTAACATTATAAATTTGACCTCCAGCTCTCGGCGCCTTCCCACGCGAAGGAAACACCGAGCAGCGACATGCAACACTGTCCCCTTCTCAAGTCTGTTCGTCCTGAACAGACACTGCAACATTCGGACCATCGATGTGGACAACCTTCGGCTTCGCCCGAGAGCCTTGACGACAAATCCGAAAGACCACTTCATTGGACTTCTTCAGAATCCTGTAGAGGCCTTCCCAACATTTCTGTAGCTTCGGGCAGTTCCCTTTTCGCCTCTGGGGGTTGTACAGCCACACCAGTTGTCCCTCTTGAAATGCCTCGCCCCAAATTCTCCTATCATGGTGCGTCTTCATCATGTCACTATTTATTCTGAGGTTCAGTCAAGGAAAACCATAAATTCCAACCAGTCTGTTACGTATTTCGCTGGCATAATCAGGGGCTGTAACATCCTCTTCTGTCTGTCGGCCAAACAGCAGGTCACTTGGGAGGCGTAGCTCTCTTCCAAACAGCATCCTTCATAGTGTTACCCTTGTGGACTCGTGAACTGCTGAGCAGCAAGTAAGAAGAAACAATGGCACCTTTGAATCCCAGTCCTTTTGGTTGTCTGCCTCAAAGATCGGCAGGTACTGCTCAAAAGTGCGATTAAGCCTCTCGACCATTCCATCCGACTGAGGGTGTACGACTGTAATTCTAGTATTTTTCATCCCCAGAATTTTTGTCACCTTTTGGAAGCCCGCAGCTTCAAAGTTTCTTCCCTGATCAAAATTGAGTTCCAGTGGCACACCAGACCCCGAGAAGACATGTTCTCTAAGTGCATCGGCCACAGTTCGTGCTTCTTGCTTTGGGAGTGGAATGACCTCAGGCCACTTGTTAAAGTAATCTTGGGCCACCAGTAGATACCGGTTACCTCTCTCCGTGACAGACAAGGGGCCCAGAATATTTAATACCATCCTCTCGGACCAGGCTCAAACATTGTATTTTTGGAAATGACCTTGTCCTCTGGTCCTTGTGCCCTTCCTCGCAGTGCAGGTGTCGTACAATTGGCACCACTTCTCAACATCCTTTCGACAATGAAGCCAGTAGAATCTCAGTCTAACTCTGTCGAGGGTCTTATTAACACCAAAGTACTCACTGGATGCCACATTATGCAGTTCCTTCAAGACTTCTGGAAACCTGCATTCTGGAAGGACCTACTGTAACCATGTGTGTTTCCCATCATTACTTTCACAGTTTCTATAAATTACACCCTTATTCAGTATGAAGGAATTCCATTGTGGCCAGTATGCTTTGACTGCTGCACTCAGTCAAGGTATATCTTCCCATTTTGACCGACAGCCAGCTTCTTTCCAGTTTAATAATGGCTGCAAAGTGGGATCATTCAACTGATCTTTCCTAATACACACGTTACTCCAGATAGGTGACCCATTACAAGATAAAGAACCTTGAATTTTTGTTCTTCGTACCTTCGGTGACTCCCCACTCTTTCCTTTCTGGCATTCGCAATGACGACAAAATTGCTCACATGGCCTCCTAAAAAGTGCATCTGCATTGCTGTGAAGACATCCACATTTGAGCTGTATTTCAAAGCCATATTCTTGAAGATGCTGTATCCGTCGGGCTACTTGGCCTTCGGGGTTCTTCAAATTTAGTAGCCAGCATAATGAAGCATGGTCAGTTCTTAGGATAAAATGTCTGCCATAAAGGTAGAGGTGGAAGTGTGAAATTGCCTTCACCATGGCCAGAAGCTCCCTTCATGTAACACAGTAATTTCCCTCATGCTTATGCAATACCTGACTGAAGTATAATACTGGTATTTCCTTCCCATCTTGAATCTGAGATAACACAGCTCCAACGCCTACATCCCTAGAATTAGTATCCAAAATGAATACACCCTCAATTTTCGGAAAGCCCAGGACTGGTGGAGATATAAGAATTTTCTGACTTTACTAAAAGCATTTTCACACTCAGTGGTCCAATGAAACATCCTTTTCGCCTCAGTTAGTTCACATAGTGGCTTGACGAACGTGGCGAACCCTCGTACAAATCGACAGTAATAGGCACTTAATCCCAGAAAGCTCTGCACTTCAGTTTTGTCGCTTGGTGTTAGTCAATTTCTTATTTCTTTGGTCTTCTCAGGGCCTGTTTCGATTCCATTTGCCAACACTACATGTCCCAATAAATTTCTTTTATTTCAGAACAGGTCACACTTCTTAGGAACCAGTTTCAAGTTGGCTTCGGCCACTTTCTGGAATATAGTCTCTAAGTGTGTTAGGTGCTCTTCAAATGTCCTTCCTGTAACAACAATGTCATATAAGTAAACCTGGCAGATATCTAAAGGCAAAACCTTTTCCATCAGGCGTTTGGAGGTAGATGGGGCATTACATAGCCCAAAATGCATAACTTTGAACTGCCAGGTTCCTTTCCCTTGGACACAAAATTCTGTCAACTCTTGGTCCTCTGGAGCCACCTCGCACTGCCAGTACCCGCTCTTCATATCCAAAGTAGAAAACCATTGCAAACCTTCTAAGCTGTTCAGTATCATATATCCTTGGAAGCTGATAAGAGTCTCTCTTTGTCACATTATTAAGATGGCGATAATTTACACAAAACCACAGAGAGCCATCTTTCTTCTTAACAAGTACAATGGGGGATGAGCATGGACTAACTGATGGTTATATCACATTTAGATCCATTTACTTCAGAATTCCCTCAAATGCCCCATTCAAAGCTAGTGGCAGTCATCTTGGTGGCTGCTTTATGGGCCTGGCACCCCCCTGTATCAATGTGGTGGCAGGTCACGTTAGTCCATCCAAGGTCATTTGGTCCATATGAGAAGGCATCCCTATTTCTCTGCAGTAATTCAGAGGCAGCCTTCTCCTGTCACCAGAAAAATTTTCCTTTGTTCTCACTAACAGTTTTCCAGTACTTCTGGTAAATGGCATTCTTTTTTTTTTTTTACTTTATATTCATTTGGAACATTTTGAAGTACCTGTGTGACATGCTTGCAAACACCTATCCCGGCCCCTCCTCATAACGGATGGCACTATCGGACAAATTTATCACTCTAACTTGAAAACTGTCAGAATTGGAAGAGACTAAAGTCCTTGCTACAACGACTTTACCTGGCAGGACGTCAATATTCTCTGCTGGCTCAATTAGACCCAAACTTCTGAAAACTTTCCTGACATCTGCCTGTAATGAAAATTTTACTAGAAGTGGGCAGCACAGTGGGTTAACCACATACTACTAGGCAGCTAATTGGGGAGGACATATCATGCCATGTTGACATCACCAACTCTGTACTGCCTACCTGAAGCACACCAAGTGTGCATCAAGCCCCAAAATACATTCATCCTCTATTTCTGCTATGTAAACATCGTGTTCTATGCTAAGGTCACAAAGCCTCAAGATCACTTTTCTCTTGCCGATAACTGGTGTAGTCTCACCTGGTACTGTAGTCAACAAATAGCACCATTCCATGCTGTCGTCGGGCGATCGCTGGGGGGATGGCCCGAAGATTTCTGGTCTTACTAGTGTTATGGTCACCCCATTGTCGACGACCATCTGGCAAGGAACATCATCCAGGCTCCCCTCCATCAGTATTGCATCCCAATTATGTTTCACCGACCATACATATAAGAACATTGGGGCCTTCCCTCCAGCAGTCATCGACCTTCGCCCCCTGTGATCGGTGTTTACAAGTTTTCCGAATATGCTGCATTCTAACCTGACTCTCGCTGCCACTTTTCTTGCTGCTGCTTCTGCTGCTGCTGTGGGCAGTAGGCTCTCAGGTTCCCCGGCTGTCCACATGATCAACACTCAAGCCTCTTAAGTGAGGCGGCGAATATCTGTAGCACGGACCCTGGGAGCGATGTCTCTCATAAGCATCTGCATCTCCTTAAGAGTCTTCTTGATGTCGTCGTCTGCATTCAGCGTCACTGCCCATACCGGTCGCCGGGTGCGTCCCCCTGTCTTGCTGACTCCACCTCCAGTCCTCTGGCCAGAGAGTCCTGCTTGCCAGACGTACCGCTTGCCGTAACTCTGTGTCGGTAATGGCATCGGTAAAGAAGCAGACTGCTATGATGTCGCGCACCTCGTCGGAGCACCCTTCCAGAGATAGTTGAGACAGCCGCACGATGTCTTGCCATAACTCAAGCAGCAGCTTCCCTGGTCGCTGGGTGCAACTTCGCAGTTGGGCATAGTGGGCATGCCACATGTATCGACCACCGAAACGTAGCTCCAAGGCCGACACCAGTGTGGGGTAATGTAGTCGATGTCACTCTGGCAGAGACTTTAGTATGCTCAGTGCNAGACTGCTATGATGTCGCGCACCTCGTCGGAGCACCCTTCCAGAGATAGTTGAGACAGCCGCACGATGTCTTGCCATAACTCAAGCAGCAGCTTCCCTGGTCGCTGGGTGCAACTTCGCAGTTGGGCATAGTGGGCATGCCACATGTATCGACCACCGAAACGTAGCTCCAAGGCCGACACCAGTGTGGGGTAATGTAGTCGATGTCACTCTGGCAGAGACTTTAGTATGCTCAGTGCNCTGGCCAGAGAGTCCTGCTTGCCAGACGTACCGCTTGCCGTAACTCTGTGTCGGTAATGGCATCGGTAAAGAAGCAAACTGCTATGATGTCGCGCACCTCGTCGGAGCACCCTTCCAGAGATAGTTGAGACAGCCGCACGATGTCTTGCCATAACTCAAGCAGCAGCTTCCCTGGTCGCTGGGTGCAACTTCGCAGTTGGGCATAGTGGGCATGCCACATGTATCGACCACCGAAACCTAGCTCCAAGGCCGACACCAGTGTGGGGTAATGTAGTCGATGTCACTCTGGCAGAGACTTTAGTATGCTCAGTGCNGTAGCTCCAAGGCCGACACCAGTGTGGGGTAATGTAGTCGATGTCACTCTGGCAGAGACTTTAGTATGCTCAGTGCGAGGCCTCTCAGAACAGCGGCGAGGTAGTAAGCCCGCTGTTCGGTTGTCCAGCCATTTAGGGTAGCCACTATTTCAAAATGGTGTTGCTACTTCCACCGTGAAGTCTAGCCATCGTAAGGGGCGGGCATAATTGAGACCCTCTTCCCCTCTGCTGGCTGCGTGACACCAATGCCGCAGATCTTCTTGCTCTCCTCCGAGATTGCTGTATTGGTTTAGTTTTGCACTGCCTCTTCATTTTTCCCGGCTGCCGATATGGTGGTAGAAGAATTTCTCTGCTGCTGAAATTCCTGCTATTCCTTCTTCATCGCACTTATTTCCTGTTTCACTTCATTCTCGACACTGNATTTCTCTGCTGCTGAAATTCCTGCTATTCCTTCTTCATCGCACTTATTTCCTGTTTCACTTCATTCTCGACACTGTCTATCCTTCACGCTGTTAATTTTCTTGTCCATACAGTCAATTCTCGTGTTCACCAACTAGCTAATTCCTTCTATTATCCTGTCCACATTTTCATTTACACAGTCAATTCTCGTGTTCACCAACTAGCTAATTCCTTCTATTATCCTGTCCACATTTTCATTTACACAGTCAATTCTCGTGTTCACCAACTAGCTAATTCCTTCTATTATCCTGTCCACATTTTCATTTACACAGTCAATTTTCTTATCTAGATTTTCATTTACTGAGTCAATTTTCCTATCTACATTACTTATCTGGGTATTTACATTCTCGTTTACACTTACAATTACTGAACTAATTTGGTCATTTACAGTTTCGTTCACATTCTCTTTCACACTACTAATTTTTTTTTATCAAGGCTGTTAAAACTTGCGCTCACTTGGTTACCAAATCCCTCAATAAATACTCGCTGCGCTTCCAGTTCTGCAGACACTTTTCTAGTCAATATTCACTGCTATGGTTGTATAAAACAAATCTTAATTATTTTCACCTACAGCTGTTACATTAATTAATTATTCCTAATATCACTAATTACTGACATACTACCTAACTTGATTAACAAATAATGCCTCCGTCCTTCTTCTTACACCAGTGTTATAAGAGACGCCTGAGGGGTGTATCCAAGTTCGTGAGGGGTGGAGGTCTTAATAAAAATAGAGAACTAAATTAAATAATTATATTTATTCTGAATGCTGTAAACATCCAANCAGTCAATTCTCGTGTTCACCAACTAGCTAATTCCTTCTATTATCCTGTCCACATTTTCATTTACACAGTCAATTTCCTTATCTAGATTTTCATTTACTGAGTCAATTTTCCTATCTACATTACTTATCTGGGTATTTACATTCTCGTTTACACTTACAATTACTGAACTAATTTGGTCATTTACAGTTTCGTTCACATTCTCTTTCACACTACTAATTTTTTTTTTATCAAGGCTGTTAAAACTTGCGCTCACTTGGTTACCAAATCCCTCAATAAATACTCGCTGCGCTTCCAGTTCTGCAGACACTTTTCTAGTCAATATTCACTGCTATGGTTGTATAAAAAAAAATCTTAATTATTTTCACCTACAGCTGTTACATTAATTAATTATTCCTAATATCACTAATTACTGACATACTACCTAACTTGATTAACAAATAATGCCTCCGTCCTTCTTCTTACACCAGTGTTATAAGAGACGCCTGAGGGGTGTATCCAAGTTCGTTAGGGGTGGAGGTCTTAATAAAAATAGAGAACTAAATTAAATAATTATATTTATTCTGAATGCTGCAAACATCCAANTAGGGGTGGAGGTCTTAATAAAAATAGAGAACTAAATTAAATAATTATATTTATTCTGAATGCTGTAAACATCCAAACATATGTTATTTACCAGTGTGGGCGTCCAAATAACTCTTATTATTATTGATTGCAATATTCAATTACTATCTTAATTTCAATTGAAGTCTTCATCACAATCATTACTCTTGCTAATGCCCCTTAAACTGATCCAATTATTTCCACACGTTTAGTTAAAACAGTATTTTTCCATCGCCCCGAATGTCTTTTCACTGACGCATAAATGTCCATAGTCCCGCAGATCAGTCCCACTCTTCACTGCACACAAGCTCGCTGACGCACTCTCGCAGGTCGCTGCAGTCGTCCCTCGCCGCTCCGGAATCGCCCAACTGTCACTTAAGGTCACACGAGACGCCAAACTCTCGTATCTTAATCACTCCCTCCTCAGAGACCCGTACCTGGTATTTATACTTGAGGTAGGTGCCGTATAGAACGTTCTCGACCCAAGTTATTCTGAAAAATGACGACATTCATGCGTGATAAATTCATAAATATGAGCTTCTCAGGGGTCAGCGAGACGCGAGCTGCGATAAGTTTATCGGCGTGTAAGGTGGCGTCCTTTATAATCTGCCGCTCGTTTCGTCTAACGTTATAAATTTGACGTCCAGCTATCGGCACATCGGCACTTTCCCACGCGAAGGAAACACCGGGCAGCGACATTAAACACTACTTTAATATAAAATATAAAATTATCGCTCGTCCCTTGCCTCCTATCATTTAGATAACCGAGAGTAAATAAATGTCAATAAGCAGTCACAGTTCAAATTAAATATTTTAATGTTCTTAGCTTGACCCGTCAATTGGGTAAAAAACCAAACAATATCACTCAGGGTACTTTATGGGTGGTAGACTTTATAATTATTCCAAGCTATTTTGCTATAAAGTAAAAATCAATTAAAAACACTTGATTGATAAATCACAGGAAAAATTACACTTATTTAAGTTATTAACGTTTTGGGATGGGCGTTAGAATTTTAGTATTCAAGATGGCTGGATTAGACGAATCACACAGATATATGGTACAGATTTTAAATCCAGCAAAATTATTATTGCCGTTTGAAGGAATACCTGCCGACGTGTACAAAAATTTGCCACGCAATTTTATGCAAATCTTGATATTTACAACACTCTTTATATCAACAATACTTGCAGAAAACTCTGCACGACGTTTACATTTCATACTTTCTTCTGTACTAGAGGAGAAAAACGTTCGTTACAATCACTTCTCCCTCAATCTCTACCGCTCAAAAATCAGTCAACCACAGCCCATCTCAAACTCCTTTAACATGTGTACCAGGTGGTAATAACAAGTGTTACGTCACGGCTCAATGCTTAAGTTAGCACATTCAATGGCCCCTTAAGAACATCATAGATGACATTCACGGACGTGTATGCACACACCTAAGTGCAATGTAAATACATTTAAAACATAAAATTATAAACACAAATGATAATTAACGAAAATTTTTGAAGAAAATAAGCAGTTTTGCATTTAAATAAATACTGTAGGTCATATTTTTTATAAAATAACTACTGTTTTAAAAAACTTGGCTGCATCTGGTAGTTAATTCAATAGTGACTCAAGTACTTTAATTTCAATGTATTTTATCCACCATCTTGATAAACAAAATAACGAGAAAAAAAACATTAAAATCTCCGAATTACTTGATAATTCGGAACACAAGATTATGAGCATTGAGAATACATGCAAACTTATACAAAATTATTTGCCACGGACAAAAAAAAAACTATTAAACTGACGAAGAAAGAGTTACTGACCTGGTGAAGACAACGAGAACCAGGCCGTTGCCCAGCACGCCTGCCACCCCAATGACGACTAGGGCGGATCCGATAGATATTCCGATTTCGGGAGTGACCTCAGGGTACTGCAGCCAGTGCGGGTGAGTGGGGACGCGAGTCCAGTCCGACGACACGTTCATCCTGCCATTTGAGGAAGCGTGGCACCTGCAACAGCGGAACATCCGGGATTCAGCTTCCTCGTGGCCGTGCCGTGGCGTTGATGCGCACGACGCGCCCCTGAATGTACACGTAGTCTATCGGAAGATTTGAAAAATCATCGCACGTATGACATGTTTGGTTGTTTCCTAATATATGTCATAACACAAGCGTTTTATATTTCTGTTATCACAATGGTATCTTATTTTTTGTTACATTGAACTTTTACGTTTATTTTACACCTAAGTTCTAATATTTCGTTTATAATTAACATAAATNCGTTTATTTTACACCTAAGTTCTAATATTTCGTTTATAATTAACATAAATAAAAACGGAGAAAAATTAGGTGTGTTGGTAACGTCTTGTAATAAATAGATCTCATGGAAAATATAATTAATATGAGTGCGCAACAATGCAGCGCGTTGTTCCTTTTGTGCGATTTTCTAAACTTGGTTAAGCTTTGTACNTAATTAATATGAGTGCGCAACAATGCAGCGCGTTGTTCCTTTTGTGCGATTTTCTAAACTTGGTTAAGCTTTGTACTCATGAGGCGGAGGAATATCCTGAAAGTAGAACTTTAGCAGGACTTCATAAAAGTTGGTAATAATCGTAAATGGACTATATGTTACAAATTAATATCTATTCGCCGTTTATTCACACTTTTTGAATCAAACCTTTGGAAAATCACTCCATGTAAGTAGTACTTGGTNTAATATCTATTCGCCGTTTATTCACACTTTTTGAATCAAACCTTTGGAAAATCACTCCATGTAAGTAGTACTTGGTTGTTTTTATTAAATACACTGGTGGAAAATGGAAAATGAATACCCGGACACGATGGTCCCACATGAATGGAGGTTGTATTGAATAATTACACAGATTGTACACTGTATAAGATAATGATCAAAGGGTCGTACACCTATGGACAGAGGCTACAGGTTCTCTTGAACAACAATGACAGTATATTGTGTAGCCGCCTTTAGCGACGATGCAGTCCTGCAGTAGTGCGTAGAGACGATCATAAAGGTGTCGGATGTCATCTTGGGGAACAGTGTTCCACGCTAATTCCAGCTGTTGTTGCAATTGGTGGAGGTTTGTTGCCGGTATTGCAGACCGCACCAAACGCCGTCCCATCATGTCCCACACNTGCAATTGGTGGAGGTTTGTTGCCGGTATTGCAGACCGCACCAAACGCCGTCCCATCATGTCCCACACATGTTCAAGGGGGACCGTTTGGGTTATCGTACTGGCCAAGGGAGTTGACGAACACCTTCGAGAGCGCGTTGATTAACACGAGACGTGTGTGCATGGGCATTGTCCTGCTGGAAGAAAACATCTACTTGGTGTTGTAGGAACGGCAACAAAATGGGTTGGATGGTGTTCTGGATCAAGCGTTCAGTGTTTAGTGTTCTTTCAACCAACACCAGAGGCGCGCGGTCATTGTAGGCAATTGCCCTCGCAGACCATGATGCCAGGAGTTGGTCCTGTATGTCGTTGACGTATACACTCTGGTTGTTGCCGCTCTCCTGGTAGACGTCGCACTCGCGAACGTCCGTCACTGGCGCCAAGGCAGAATCTGCTCTCATCACTAAACACAACTCCGCGCCATTCATCCCTCCAGTTGCATTGTTCGCGACACCATCCAAGGCGGGCTGCAAGGTGGTGAGGTTTGCGAGGAAGTCTGGCGAGCGGCACCCTTGATCGTAGCCCAGCATCCAGCAAACGGTTGGTGATGGTCCTAACTGACATCCTGAATGCAACAATGGCCCTAATCTGTGCAGCGGTCGCCGTGCGATCAACAATGACTCCTCGTCTGATGCGGTGGTCCAGGCAGGAATCCGTATGCAACTGCCGCCCGGAACCAGGTTGACGAGCATGTGCACCATCGTTGGACCACCGGCACCACCAATGATGCACAGCAGACACTTCACGTCTTACGGGTTGGGAAATTCTTCAGAAGGACCATTCAGCCTCTTTCAGGCCCACAATACGCTCTCGTTCATAGTTCGTTAATTTCACGAAGTGTGGTCGTCTATGACGTCGTGACGTCTACAATGCTTAGTAAACACAGGTCGATGCTTGAAACGACAGACTACTCATTCACCAAGTAAATTACGGTTGTATTGGGCTCAGCGGTGTTAAGCTTAGTACGCGGTTCCTACTCTGTCCTCAGCATAGCACTGTTGTTCATTGCATGTAGTGCTCTCTATCATTGCCCCATGCGCATATGGTGTTTATACGTTACCGCTTTAGTGGTGTTCATTTTTCATTTTCCGCCAGTGTATCTCGTGTGCCATAGCGGTTTAATATTCTCATAACATGAAAGTATTTTACTTTAAGTTAAAAACCACTTTTACTTATGTTTTGTCCACAAATTTTAATAATTCGATTATACATAATATGAATAGAAACAGAGACAAAATAGGTGACTTGGAAATGCTTAGAAATAAATAGTTCCTCTGCAAAATATTAAAACAATTAATGCGCACGAATAAGATTTGTTTTCCCTTTGGTGTAATTTTCTAGAATCGGTTAAGCTTTGTTTGCATGAGGCGGAGGAATATCCTGAAAGTATAACTTTAACAGGACTTCAAAAACGATGGAAGAAGCTTTGAATGGGACTGTGGTGGATAATGTTTAAGTTAATAAAATATCGAAAACCTCATAATACTTGTCTTGTGGAATCTTCTTCCTTTATAAATTAAATTAGGGGTTCTGAGAATTAAAAAAATCCTAGGTTTTTCTGGTTGTTCATGCCTGAAGTCATTATGTACACATTAAAAAATAGAGTCGCCTTAGTGAAAAATCTTATGGCCAATCGTACTCGAGAAATGAGTGCGCTAATTTTCAAAGGTTGCAGTGGCACGCCTGCGCGCGTAGGTAACAACACCTTTGCCCCGGTGATTGAGTGTGTGACAT
This sequence comes from Clitarchus hookeri, assembly GCA_002778355.1. NCBI lineage: Eukaryota > Metazoa > Arthropoda > Insecta > Phasmatodea > Phasmatidae > Clitarchus > Clitarchus hookeri. The sequence goes on along the minus strand of NQII01003032.1, from coordinate 167,842 downwards.
TTTATTGCTAATATTGAGGAAGAAATATTTAAAGTGATATGACAACAAATACACTTCGTGTAATTATTTATAGGGCTTCTTTGCTGATTGCGATAGTCTGTAATGTTACAATTATGTTATCAATACATTATTTATCAACAAACTTTATTTAGCCCAACCAAAACGTGTCTCGCCAATGAAAATGTGTGCTACGTGTGATATTGGTAGTAACAATTTAAATTTGTCACAAACAAGGTGATCTGTATGCTTTCATTAACGACCTCGTTTTAGCATAGGGCCTCGCCACAGATGAAGGTATACTAAATACAGGGATTTATGCGACAAATAAGAAGCAATGCCATCTTAACTTTACGTACTTCAAAGTGAACAGCGAAGTTGTGATTCTTCAATTGTACGTAGATTTAATTCACTATATGAGGCCAACATGATTGAAAGTCGAGCAGTAAGGGCAGTTCTGTTCTGTCACAGATCGTACTGCTGATTCCTCCGTACAGACAGTAAACTCCAAATATCTGGACGACATTCCCGCGGGTGAATGTAAATAAATACTTCGGGATTGGTTGACATCTGGGTGCTCGTTCCGAAATTTATGACGGGAAACACTAAGATGTGCTAGAAAATGCGAGGGTTTACTGACCAATTTAATATATTTTGATTATAAACAACAACTTATCCAAATTTGTCCATCATTAGCTGTGACAAACTTTCTGCAAACTTAGATAGTTTTAATCACTACTTAAGTAAACTACATCTCATTAAGGTATCGAGATGTATTATGCATGAAACCGATCCGGCCGTCAATATGTGAGAGTTCACAAATATTTGCACGTCTAATGGCGATATTGAACAAAATCCGCAAAGTTGTACCACTCTGATCTCCACTTTTCCTCAAGCAGTATGCGGTGTAATAAAGCTACGTAAAAAACTTTTTAAATTAAAATTATGTAGACAGTTGCAGTGCCGTTTGCAGCTTGTTTGTATAATTATTTCAACTCCGTAATCAGTTTAGAGCTATCGCATTATACACTGAAGAGCGAAAAAAAAAAAAACTGGTATAGGCGTGCGTATGAAAATAACAGACGTATGAAACCAATCAGAGTAACGCGATGCGGTCGGCAGCTAGATCGGTTACTGCTGCTACAATGGCAGGTTATCAAGATTCAAGTGAGTTTGAACGCGGTGTTATAGTCGGCGCACGAGAGGCAGGACATAGCATCTCCGAGGTAGCAATAACATTTGGATGTTCGCGTACGACCATATTTCACGAGTGTACCGTGAATATCGGAAATCCAGTAGAACATCACATCTTCGACATCGCTGAGGCCGGAAAAATATCGTGAACGAACGGGACAAACGACGACTGACAAGAATCATTTAACGTGACAGACGTGCAACGCAGATTGGATTTGTGGACTGCCCTGCAGGATTCATGGTGTGAATTGCCTCCTGCATACCTTCAGACCTTCGTCGAGTCCATGCCACGTCGTCTTGCGGCACTTCTGCTAGGTCGGGGGGAGGGGGGGGGACTACACGATATTAGGCAGGTGTACCAATTTTTTTGGCTCTTCAATGTATGTCCCTTTACCGAGGTGGCGTAATTAGTTAATTTATTCATTTAGGGCGCCGTTCTCGTAGAGACATTTTGCGTGCCCACGGCCTAAACACGTGGAAGCACTAAGGTCGTCTATAACATGCGCACATCATGTCACATGACTTTAACGCGAAATAAGTTGAACAAGGTCGCCTTTATCAGACTATCAGTTGTGACCATGTCATTCAATGACGTGATAATGAAAATAAAGCTGTGCTATACGTCCATTCGCTACTTAAAATTTACTCTGTCGTCATTTTAAATATTTAAAAGATTGTAAAACGTTGGCTTCAGCGATGATCATTTTTTTTTTAAACTGCACATTACGGATGGTAATAATACGGAAATTCGAATCCAGAAGAAGTGCAGAGTTTCGTAAACACCATTCGTCAGAACTCATTAGTCAGATATAAAGCAGTAAAAATACGTTTTTATACTAAATAACTGCTGGTCTCATTTTCAGTTTGCGGTTTAAGCAGTTCGTAACTTTATTACGGTCCATTCACGGTCAATTATAACTTTTCTGAAGCCCTGATAAAGTTCTACTTTCAGCTTCATACAAACAAAGCTTAAGTTTAGAATTACACCAAAAGGAAAACGCACCGCATTCATGAATATAGGCTATTCACGGTAAAATGAGCACTTTTGAAAGCCCTCTCATTTGGACTAATAGTCAAAAATATTTTATTTTAGCGTTAGTCGTTAACTTCCGAGTGCGGTGGAATATACACACTGTGCTTATTACTCACATGGCAATATTTGTTCTTAAAAAGTGGTTAAAGGATAAAAAAAGGCTGAAATTAAAAAGTAACTAGGACCTCAAAAGTGCTCACTTTACCATGAACAGCCTTTACTGAGTTAAATAATATTTCGCATGAGAGCTAATTCTTACTAAGCAATACCGACACACCTATTATATCTCTGTTTTTATTTGGTCGTTTCCTAAATATGCCATGTATCATAGGAATTTAATACTTATGTTAACGTAATAGTATCTGTATTTTAGGTAACTTGAACTCACAAACTGTAATATTTTATTTATAAATAATACGAAGAAAAACAGGGAGAAAATGTGTCGGTAACGCTTAGCAAGAAACAGATCTCACGCAAAGTGTTACTAAATTGAGTGGGCACAAATGCGGTGCGTTGTCCCTTTGGCGTAGTTTTCCAGACTTGTTTTAAGCCTGGGTTGCACGAGACGGAGGAATAGCGCGAAACTAGAACATCAGCAGGTGTTCAGGAAAGTTGGAAGTAACCGTGAATGGACTATAATTCGTGTTACAGCCACACTCAACGGGAAGCACGCTTGGTGCAGCCAGTGTAGTGTACGTGACATATGCTCGCCCTCCGCCCGCCGGCTTCCGCGGTGTACGACAGACACTCCGGGGGATGGTAGCTTTTCCTGACGGGACTCCTTCCCCCTCGTACTCGAGGGCCCTGTGTCTCGACACGTGTCCACCGACTGCATGCAAGAGGTCTCCCGCGCGGCCCTTACCTGATTTGCATACAGATTGGACGCGGTAGCTGTGGGCCGTAGGCGAGACGCCGACGCTGAAGAGAAGGCTGCACCACAGTCACGTCGACGGATCTCGCCAGTGAAAGAATAATATTTAGACGCCTCAAGGTCACGTCGTCCAGCCGTAAGGAAGCCTGGCGATGGAAAATAATCGTAAACAAGCCTCGCGTCTGTTCTGTTTCCACGGCATTTTAAGCAGCGACTTTAGGGTTTCAACACAGTAATATGTTCAGAAAAGATACAGGACGGTCACCATAGTTTAAAACAATGTTTCACAGAAGAATAAATATCATAAATACAGGTCTGCTTACACCGATTTTTGCTGGCACTGGCACTTTTCAACGACCACATTTTTGTTTAAATAACATAATTTTTGATTTGGCAACAAAATATCCACTTTCATTTCTGTCATAAAAAAAGATTTACATTTAAATATTCCAAAGTTTTTTTTCAAATTATAATAGACACAACTGCTTACAATGTGACTCCTCAACACTTCGATTGCCTGAATTTTAAACGGATCAGTTATAGAGATTACCATAATGTAACTACGTCGGAATTGATTGAGACAAAGGCGATGCAATATTAGCTCGCGAGCACGTTGGGAATCGTGCCGGACGATGCCGCTGGTCGGCGGGTTTTCTCGGGATCTTCCCGTTCTCCCCCGCCCTTGCATTCCAACGCTGCTCCTTACTCANAAAACCACTCACTCCAATTTACCTAGCCAGCAGTTTTCACGAGGTTCACTTCAAAGCAATGTGACGCGTCGTCACATTTGTGTGGTGACGAGTGGTGCTTCTTTGTTTTTCACTTACTTACTTAACTGCATATTCGTCTGCTGCACTCTAGTGATTGGAATTGTATGTACCAATCGTACAATATTATTGTGTACTAGCTGTGCCCGCGGCTCTGCTCGCGTAGACTACAAAATAATTTTTTTTTTTTAATAAAGTTGAATTTTAATTAGTGTTGATCTTCTATACTCTATATATATTACAAAACTCAACGACTCAATGAATTAAATGGTAAACACATTTAGTAGTATTTCTTTGTTAAATACTACCACGAAGTTATTTTTAGGTCTTTTTATTCTACACAATTCTTTACTACATGATATTGTTCCATCTTTAATGGTTTAGACAGCGTGTTGCAAGAGAGCGCGCTGGTGGCAAACTTTTTTCCAACTTGATTTACTATTATCGTTTGTAAATTTTTTGAGATATTTTCTCGCCTTTAAAAGTAGTAGCCAATATAACCAACTATCTCTGTACAAAAAATCACGTCGATCCGTTACTCCGTTGCGATGTGAAAGAAGGACAAACAGACACATTTTCGCATTTATAATATTAGTTAGAATTAGGAATGAATTCACCAAATTATATTTAACACTATCTATGTAATTATATATACAACTTTATAAATATTCTTATGTGTGTATTATTTACATGCTAGGATATACATTTTGTATTAAGTTGGTTTGGGTTCGCGGCCGCTTGGGGCGCTATGCAGAGTTGGGAGTTGCGCGCCTTTGTGTGTGCTGAGGGACTTGCCTGCGAGCGAGGGAGTTGGACGGTGTGCATGGAACAGGTTTGACGTGTTGTTTGCCGGTTAGACAATGGCACAGGATAGTTGGCCTGGTCAAAGCGGTCATATCAAGTTGGCTTTGAAATGATTGTGCGTATCATATACGACGGAGTAAATACGTGGGCCGTATTGTGAAATTCTCGAGCCATGCGACGAGAGAATGAACCCATTGTCGGAAATTTTGGAGTTTATTTTCTGTGCGCGTCGTAAATGTCTCGCGAGCTCCTGTCGCAGTAGGCAACCTGCAGAATTGCATAGTCGTGTTGGTTACGTAGCGTTCTCCTTTGAAGAGACATTTCCACCGCCTATTGGCCGGTGAGCACATACCATATCTGACGTTCACAATTTGAGCTTCTATAGTACCGTTCTCATAGCGCGTGGCTTGAGGAGTCTGCTCTGAAGTTTGCCATATCACGCGCGCGAGTTGGCTCGGAGTGCAAAGGCTTGTGGGTCTACGCATGACAAGCCTTGGTACGGCTCGTTCATCGTTTCCGCAGGTTTCAGGTTGTCAAGCGCAGTTTTGAGCGTTATCACGGGGGGAAGTTACTGTTTATCTTTATGAAGCGGAGTCATGAAGTGATTATGGAGTTTTTGTATCTATGCGAGGGAGAACCTGTCATGTGAAATCCCCGGAATGAACACCATAAAGATAAGAACCAGGCGTACGATGCAAACTAACTTAATCATTGAGTGTTCTTTGAAAGACTTAAAAAAGTAGAACGGAAATTTGATGGCTACGTACAAGAAGTTGGCGATGAAAGTTAAAAAAAAAAGTGCAACAACTGGGAGTGGACTTAATAAAGATTACAAGTCAGAATGGTTCGCGTAAAAAAAAAATGGCGTCACTTTTGCACATTGTTTATACACCAAGGGGAACTACAACTACTGAGGTAAAACGCATTTATGTACAGATGTATATATATAATCTTTTCCTATTTATGTTTACATACATTTCACATTAACATAAATGGTAACAAACATGGGCTACAATTTTAAATAAATTAAAATATGTGTGCAAGTACGCATCGACTTCACGTGTATGATTAGTTGTAAAATGTATGTCTGTTTTTTATTATACGATAGGTACATGTGTTTATTAAAAACATATATTTCATAGTGTTCTCATACATTTGTCTTAACAGTACTTGTCTTGACAAAATAACTTGCCACTTGTGAAATACTCAGCAAAGGAGTTGCGGATAGCTTTAGCTACTTCTCCTGGTTTTTTAGCTGTCTTCTTTATGTCCACGAAGGACGTCATCTCACTTTGGTAGTTTCTCCATGGTCCGGGAATGACCAGGCTATCTCGAGCAAGCGAGTCTGTGCGCATTGTGACGTGAATTGGCACAGACCGATATATAAAACAATGAACATCATTTTGGAGTACCCACGAACACATTACGTCGCCATGCTCGCATAAACATGCACCATTAGAAACACCGCTAAACGATAGCTCGGAAGTTAGACGCAGGTGCGTGGACAATCAAGAGTGTGGGAGTAATCAGACATAGTCTTTATTTCATTCACCTTGAGCGATTTTGGAAAAACCATGAAAAAGTGAAATCGAAATGACAGGTCCGTTAATTGAACCCTGGTCCTTCCTAATGCAAGTCCAGCGTGTTACAATCGCACCACCTGTCTCGGACCAGCTAATTTGAAATCAGCGCGAGCCTGCACTATTTTCAACAGGCATTTATTCCTGCCACATTTTCCAGCGGACACTGTTATATAAACACACAGTCTTATACAATTTTTGATGTGCGTGACGNTCTTATACAATTTTTGATGTGCATGACGTGCATCTCAGAAGGACCAGCCGAAAGCCTCAAGTTGCAATTTACACGCTTTACAGAAAACTTCACACGGGTATAACTCATATACGTGGGTATGCATATATACATACTTGGAATGTCTATTATACATTAGAAAGCACATTCAACTTTGTTGGTTGAACTGGTCATTATAAATTTAACAAATAACATAATTCTCACCAAAATTTGATTTTTGTTTGTAGTCTCGTGAGTTTTAAAGAAACATAGTGTTTACAAAATTACCTTGAAGTCGGTTCCGGTGCTGTCTGCACGCCAGTGCATAAAGCACTACTTTAAGTATGCTTTAAACTAACAGCCGCCATAAACTTATATTTGTTAGTAGTTGAGATACTTCTTTGTGAAGTAGAGTCAAATTTAGACGTACAAACAGAGGAGTGTACAATGTACGAATAGTTACCCAAGTATTTAATTATCAAATAAGTGATATGTCGGCAGAAATTGCACTATTAGCATTATGAAACATAATATTAATTATCCGTTTTCAAAGAATGCTACGAGACTACCGGTTATAACTGATGTCAACAAACAACGAATAGTTGAAAGAGAACACCAGCTCCTGCTACGACTCAGCTTTCCTTCTCTCTATTTATCATTTTGCACTTTGCACACATTTATTGGCATCCAAGCCAACCTAGAATTGTGTCACACTCCCCGTTATAGGAAATATATTTTTGTTGATCTCTGCATTCTGCTTTCTCACTTACCATCGTCCTATAGGTTCACGCCACTTTTTACACACTCACTACACTGAATAGAGTTAACTACTAGCTGAATGTCAGCCGATGGAGTGCGGGGAGGGTTGGGCGACTCGTAACTTCGGGGTCTTGAGAGCCCGCGAGGTTGAAGCGAGGCGAGTATAGAGCAGCGCCGGAATGCAAAGTGTTATGATGTGATGAGGCCTTAGCTGAACGGCCTGCCTGATCACACCTTCAAACATTAAACCAGGGCACGAGCGTGATTGCAACAGCACCTTGAGAAAGACAGTTGCAGAAATCCTCTCCACCGGCCAGCAAACGGGGCCGAAATATTAAACAACGCAACCGATATAGGCCAGCGTATCACCCGGAGCGGCGTCTTTTGTCGTCGACCCGACCAGAGAGAAGACCGCGGAAGTTGGGTGTGTCCGGCCGTCGTTAACCGCCTCCTAGAATTAGCCTCCGGCAACATGAACAAGGTGGGGACTTTTCAATTAGATTGTACCAGTAATGGCGTGAGGTAATATATCTTAATATAATTAATCAGCATCTTGGTATTCAATTTAAGCTCCCCCGATCAATAGTCAGATAAATAGTTAGTAAATAATCTTTACGTTCAATAAACCTCATCTTATACTACTGTGCTATATCTAATCATGACTAATTATTGAGCTACGCCCTTAGATACTTTCACGTATGAATGTCTTAAAAGCACATTCATAACAAAAGGCATGAGGAGGAGGGGACAAGAGATCCCCGAGAAAACGGGATCGTCCGGGCAAGATTCACACGTGCGAAAATCCGGGAGCGACCCCACCGGGAATCGAACCCGGTTCGACTTGGTGGTAGACAACGCTCAAGCCACTGCTTCCCCAGCTGATGGTGTGCGCCGAGTTGATTATCCCCCAATAAAATATACCTTCTTGTGTAACAGGTAATTCAACCTAGAAGCTTGTTCATTCCAGTTAATATAAAAAGGAATTTTTTTTTTACTCACTGTAATAACTGGTAGTGCTATGAAGCTATTTAAAAACTCTGACATTCAATAAAGAAACTACGGTACTACATATATGAGAATTTGGTTTTTAGTATGAGAGAAATTTGTTTTTTAAGTCTAGCCCGAAATACACTTGGGCGTGGCGTCCCAAGTGTTAATAATGAAGTGTAGGACAAGACTATAAATTAGCAAATTCATATAAGAAAAGCGTAACAGAAAACCCATGAGTCGAAACTGGAAACACGAGCAAAAAAGATTCCTTGGCGTAATTTATCTTTAAAGTAATTTACCCAACGTGCGGTAGTCATTCGGGGTAGGTTTTTCCATGGAACATGTAGTACGTTGCAGCCTCATGTTGCTCATCTCGGTTATAGCGTGGGCTTTAGCTAGAAATTACGATGCGTAGTCTTTCGTGATTGATGGTTAAGTCACTTGCATATGAGGTGTGAGGGGGAGTAAGGAAGGTGGGAAGGGATGCTGGACTTGATGTATTTGGATTCATGCCAGCGACACACACTGCCAGAACGCCGGTTTTCTACAGGTGGTCCGCCTATCACTAACATTCACGTCGGCCTGCCCCACGGAAAAAATTTAAGGGCCCTCCCTAGTATTCATATGGGTCTCATTATAAGCAGTTGTGTATATTTTAATTTAAAAAAACTATAAAATATTTAATTTAATATTTTTTTACACGACAGAAATGAAAGTTGACATTTGGTCGCCCATTTATAAATTGTATTATTGAAACTTAAATGCGGTCGCTGGAAAGTGCCAAAGTCAGTCAAAATCGTTGTAAGTAGCCCTCGATATTAAGTCTTCTCCAAAATGGTGTTTTTAAACTATAGCGATAATGCTGGTGTATTAAATCCGTACAGTCACCGCTTAAAATTCTAAGGAAACTGAACACATTGCGAAGCTTGTTTATGCTACTCGTATTTTCCTTCGCCGTCGGAATGCTTCCTTAAGGCCGGCGTGACCTCGAGACGTCTAAAATGTTTTTTTCTAGCGGAAGGTGACTGATAACGCGACTGCTGATCGTGTAGCTAGGGCACCGGCATCCTACCTCGACGATCTGGGCTCGATTTCCAGTAGGCCCTCGCCCATGTTTTCCTGCGTGGGAGACGTGGTGGTCGTTGCCGTTTGTCGCTGTCCTTCTGCGGTATACTCCCTTTTCTTCCATATACTAAAGATGAGGTAGACCGTTTATTCGTCTTCTGCGCATGTACCCAACATTAACGTACCCCAAAATAACACAACTCTGAATGTCATAATTGATGAACGTGTTCGTTTACATCTTAATTTTCAAAAACCAAGCCTTTCAAATGAATAAAATAATGTTACAAGACACCTGGGGGGTGTATCCGAGTTCGTAAGCAATAAAGGTCTTAATAAAAATAAAAAAATTAATTTTAATTTATTTACACAGCTATTATTTACAGCATAAATCTATCTCCACTAGCACTCTTTTTATTTCTCAGTGAGCGCAGTATTCGATGCCTATCCCAAAGTCCTTCTCCATGTCTGTTTAGTTATAGTCAATTAACTCACACATATCATTAACACATTTTCAGTCTGTCAGCTGCCATCGTTTGTAATATCTTTCACTCACGCATCCAGTACAATAGTCCAGCCTGCCAGTCGCACCCTTCACTTCACCGATGCTCACAGTCACAGAGTTTCCTCTAGCAGGTCACTTCTCCCGCCACTCGTTTCTCTTCTCGCTCGTCGCCTATCGCTAAAACTCTACACACTCATCGACTCTCGGCTTGGAGGCCCGTCGCACTTTTATACAATCGCAGCCTATATCTGGAATATATTCCCAGCACCCCGAGTCCTGCTGAGAGAGGCAGGGGCGATCAAAACTAGATCATTCTTCAGATAAATGCAGAAATCCAGTGTGCTGAAGGTCAGGAGCGTGCGGGCCGAAGAAAGGCTTACCACGAGACCAGGCGGAAGAATGCGCGGCAGCACACTTTGTTACCAAAAAAACCTGACAGGAATCGCTCTCCTGTCATTCAAACATCCCTTAGTGACTCGCCGTCCGCTATCATATCACTACTCAGTTCTCTTCTGGACGCCCGCGCGGGGCAGTGCAGGGGGAAGCTAGCGAGTAACAATAATGTTACGTGTCGTTGTTCTCCATCGCTTCCCTTTCCGTGTCCTGCTCACGAAAGCGAAGGGGNATCTGAGAAACAAAGGCATGCCGCCGCGATAAGCCTATCGGGACTCGTGCGCTCCTGACCTCCAGCTGATTGCATTTCTGCGGACGTCTGTTTCAATGTCCTAGCCTCTCTGCATGAATCAGGGTGCGGGAAAATTTTATATCTTGCCGACGAGACTATTTAAGCTACTATGGGCCTCCGAGCCGACAGTAGTTATTGAGAGTTGATAGTTTAGAGAATTGTGCGGCCTTAAACGATAGGCGTGTGATTACAGCGAATATGACGAGCCAGAGCAGAGCGTCGAGTGGCGTCAATAGCGACTGGCGAGAGTGAAGTCTGTGGACTACGAGCATCGGCGCAGTGAAGGGCGAGACTGACGGGAGGGACTGTCAAACATCCGTAGACATTTGGAATGATGACAATAGACGGACTGAGCATGTGTAGATAACGAGCGTGAATTAAGTAACTATAACCATTATAGGGATATTGAGGACTATAATTATAATTGAGATAGACATTAAACGCTGCGCTCACAGAAATTAACAAGAGTAATAATTTACATAGATGGATTAATGTTATATATAATAGCTGCGTGAATAAGTTAAGAATCAAATCACGTTCTTTTGTTTTTATTAAGGCCTCCATCCGTCACGAACTCTGATACGCCTTCTGGCGTCTTCTAACAATATATACTGTTGCCAATTTGACTTTAATATAATTGCATTGAAAATTGTGTAAAGTATACAAACATCTTAAAGCACTTGTTTACATAAACAGTGCTCTAAACAGAAATCCTATCCACATAGTTTATGATAGTCGTGTTGACAAGAAAGCAGTTAAAAGTTTATATATTTTAAAAAACCTTTGAACGAGATTCCAAAAGCGTTTCCTATTACTCCTACCGTCCTGAAACCATATTTTTAAAAGTCGATTTCATTTTATATAAGAAAATATCTTCTGATACGGTCTGTCTAAACTAACCATATAAGAGACCAGGCGATTATAACATAAGATTACGCTAGATATTATAGTGTGATAACAGTGTGTTGGAGCCGAAGTAAGGGAAATATTATTTTATAACTGCTGGAAGTCAATGCTTCGAGGAATTAACGCGGCTGTCTAGCGGGACCGGGCGAATGGAAGGATAAGGTTTTACATGTTAAATGATTTTTAGACTCAGCTACCTTTCCCGGTATCACTATCAAACTACCGTAAAATGTGACTTAAACGCGCCTAAAATCTTTAACTTGTAAACTCTTCTTATCCTTTCACTCGGCCAATCCCGCAAAATGCAGACCCCTTAAGTTCAGCTGCCTACAGGTAACATACACGCTACTGAGATCGTCGATTCACACTACAAAAAACCGTGTCGAAAATTCATGAAACAACCATAATCAGAGTTAAGGGATTACATATAAGTGTTTTAATTGTGGTTTTCAAAAGAGTTGCATTCAAGTTTTAAAAGGCGAAAGTTATCAAATTTCAAAACTATTTCAGATAATCATCTTTTGAAAATTGTAGTATCTTATTTTACTTCATAAGTGCAGTTTAAGGATTAAAAATTATTCACTCGCCTTAAAGTATGTCACAATTTATTCTACGCGGCCTCGGGTAACTACGTGCATGCCTATCGAGATTTTTGCTGCAATTTACATACTGGGTTCCAAACTCTTATGAAAATATTGTCGAAAACGACCATAAAACTCCAGCTTAAGACTAAAGCAATTAATTGAGATTTTTCTTTTAATTTCTAATAAAGATTCAGCACTTAATTTTTTTTCTTTCCACACCTTTGCATTTATTTTCTGCTCATCATCCTAAGTAATAAATTCTGATTCAATCCACACAAAATGTATTTTATTCCCAGTAGTTCTGAGGTAACTATAAGTATTTTCTTATTTGATCCTGCTTTGATTCTGAGTGAAATGTTTTTGATGAGTGTTCATGAGAATTTCGAGTGTGTGTATGTCGCCACACAAAAGGTAAAGTGTCACTACACCAAGCACTGACTTACAATTACCCATAAAAGCCTATAGCTAATCCTGAAGCGTTAAATAAAGATAAAATTACCAACCCTCCAAGAGTGTTACACTGAGTGTAATATGCCACGCTATTGGAACAAATATATAAGGGATCACATTAAGATAATCTCTTACACATATTACAATACATATCACATCAATAACACCACAGTTTTGGTCTACATAACCGCATTTAATAACATGTTATCAATTTTTTTATTACCAGTGCAGATTGCTGTTATTTGATAGTTAAGGTTTACATCAATGCCCCATAAATTTCTGTTGTCATGGTAACATTACAATATTACCCATATACTTGCATTACACAGCCGTCTTTGATGTGCTTAACTACAACTTACCTAAGTTAACTTAAATTCGATTTGAAAATAAATATTTACGACAAACACAATTTAAAACAAGAACAATTATGGTAAGCATACATGAAAAACAAAATAAGGACACTTTCGTTAAATAATAAATAAATACATAATATCCACAGCGTAAAACACATATATTGGATACATTAAATCAGTGGCTAAATGTTATCAAATAAGACTAGAACACTTGGCATAACATGGAAACCTTTATGCGATACATTTTGCAGACATCTGGTTCCTACGCCTCTTAGCCTGTTAAGTAGCGAGGCCATTTTTAGAAAGTAAAGTCACTTGTGCTCGAGGTGTATAGAGCGAGGCCAATCCAAACGTCATTGCCAGTTGATGTTTGGGACATAGATTTTTCCGTCAGTTTTTTTTTTAATGCTGTAATTGTCCACGGTCATCTTATTGATCCTCCAAGTTCTCATCCCGTACTCATATATGTTAGAGAAATATGGGCCGGAGCTCTCGTAACATGCGGTGACTGGATTGAAGATGGTGGCCCATTAACTTTTGCCACCTCAGTCCCCAGAACACAAGCCACCAGGATCGTTCCTCCGGAGATCCACGAGGTATCTGTTTCACGGTATTTCCTGCGCAGGAAAAATGCGATGATGTAAGATGAAAAACTGCTGTAGCTGCACGCATCAGAGTTGTTTCCTGGCAACTACCGAAGAGTGACGTCACAAGTGCACGTTGCGTAACGAAGTCGAAGTCGCCGGCAGCAATTTTTAACTAATCCTGTAGCGTTTCACGTGGTGATAGAGCGCCAATAACACTTTAATAACTCAGAATNTGGCAGCAATTTTTAACTAATCCTGTAGCGTTTCACGTGGTGATAGAGCGCCAATAACACTTTAATAACTCAGAATCAGACAGCCTGCTTTCTTCTCAAGAAGCCTCTATAGTTATCATACCCTTCCCATTGTAATCAGTCGTGTCTATTATAATTTTAAAAAAATATATATTTTAATGAGAATTTTTAAATGTTTTCCAGGACATAATTCTAAGTCGAAATTTTGTTTACGACTTATAAATTTGGTTGCTGAAACACAAAAATGTAATGGCTGAAAAAAAAAAAATTCAAAGTCAACAAAAATCGCTGTAAGTAGCCCTCTGCTAACGATATTGAATCTTGTGTATAACAGTATTTAAACCGTGCCGACACTTGTGTATCTTTTCTAAACAAATTGATGTACAGGATGTTTGTAAAGAAAAGGTAGCTGAAAATTATTGGTGTATTACGTTAGGCCAATTTATGGGTATTATATGTTACAGAAGATGCTGTGTGACATCGGACATGCCACACAGTACGCCATCAAGGAACGTGCATGGTGCGGGGAACATTACGTCAGTTCTGCACTTCAAAAAGGACGTTTTAAACGTCAGAGTTCTTTTTTTGAAGTTCATTTGCGATTTTTCAATAAAATCAACTGAGTCACTACAGATGCCAGGGAAGGGCCACCATTCCTTCCAGTCCCACAGCTCCGGACATAATGTTCCACGCACCACGCACGTTCCTGGATGGCGTAGTGTGGCATGTCCGGTGTCACACAGCATCTACTGGAACATATAATACGCATAAACATATAAATCTCTTTATATTTTAACATAGTACACCAATAATTTTCAGTTACCTTATTTTGCAACATCCTGTTTTTTTTTACCTTATTTTGCAATAGCCTGTATAAAACCCTATAGTCGCAGCTTAAAATTTTGAGGAAGTATAACACATGCGAAGCTAGTTTATTCTATATTCCATCGCCGCCTTAATGCTGCATTATGGCCAGACGTGACCTTTAGGCGATTAAAGTTTTTACCAGGGATGACCATTAAGGCGCCCGTCTACCATGGTACGCGAATTGGGTTGCAGTGTGTTTGTAATACACGTTTATAAGAAACTATTTCGCGTGTGCATAATCAGCACACGAAAACAAATTAACACTTCAGACAATGGCGGAATGTGACTTTCAAGTGATCATGCTTACTGAAACCACTATTATGCTCTTCGACCAGGAAAAAAAAACATTTTCAGACTGTAACGGCTTAAAATATTCTGGGCGAATTCCGACTAAACTAGTATAGGGCCCTGCAATGGACGTTGCTACAAACGTCCCGCCAATATAACTATATGGTCACTGCCGAAATCCACATAGGTACACGCATCACGACAAGAAAACTGCACTACAGTTCAGAGCCCTGCGCGTAGACCGTAGAGGTGATGGCGCCCTTGATGCGCGTAGCTATGTCACCCTTATCGCTCCCGCGCTTCTAGGTCTCAAACGTGGAAGAAAAAAAACTCCAGGTAGACGGGGCGCTTAACACGTGTGCATTTATGAAATTTTATATTGCCATTTGCATGACAAACTCTAATGCAACGTTGCCAGACTCAACTGCTCACACGAAGTGTTCTCAATTATGATTGTAACTCGTTCCCGATCTAAGTTACATGATCTAGTTTTCACTCTGCGTCATGATAAATGCCAGGATAACAAGTAATATTCGTCAACCACGCAGCATTCGGTGGAAATGCCCGCTACTTTACATTTTACGCTTTTGATGTATACAAACGGCGAAGACATAAGAGTGACGCTGGAACGCACATTAATGACCACACTCGCCTCTACGTGAAAGATACTGAAACGGCGAGGAGTTTTTCCGACATGATGGCTATAATAATAAGATTTAACTACAACATTTCAGTGCATTCCCTACGGAACATTGGCAGATATTATCTTCGTACATTTTCAGATAGATGGGCTAGAAAATGCCACTTTTGGCTAAGTTGTGGGACTTAAAAGCAATGTTCCCAAAGCACTTTCGTTTTAAAGGGAATGGATTGAGAATCAACACANCGTGAAAGGATTTTAAAGCTGTATTACGACTGCACTTTCGTTTTAAAGGGAATGGATTGAGAATCAACACAGCAGTTTAATTGCGAAAAAAAAAAAAAAGCCATAACACGCAGTTGAAATAAGTTAACACGTCATGAAAATGGGCACATCAAATTTTGCGCAATTTTTCGCTGGTGCGTGTTTAACCATGCCACAGTTAAGAGAGGTAAAATAGCTAGGCCTGTACAATCATTCGCTTAAACACTTAAAAGTTCGCATTATAATTTAATTTCAACTCACGTAAAAGAAGGAATTTGTAGTCTTGCAAGTACTTATTTAAACGTAATAGTTACTTAAACAGTGGGACCAATAAGAAGAGTTATTGCAGTTCCGTTGCACAAGCCGCAGCCAATCATAAAGTTCCGACATATCAGCAGCTGCGAACAGTATTGTGGACTGGAAAACTATGTCCGTTTTTTTTTTTGGGCTGGTTCCTGACTGTACCTATCATTATTTTACCTGTCCTACAGCGGACCGTACGTAAACGAGAATACTAGAGATCGTAGACTAAAGATGAAGTAGACAGTCTTCTGTGCTCTGAAGTGGAGAGATTTGGGCCGCTCTTAACATCGTAGTCTCGAGAGCCGATGAGGGTGAATAGAGGTGAGAATGGAGCAGTGCCGGAATGCAAGGGCGGATGAAACGGAAGATCCCGAGAAAACCCGCCGACCAGCGGCATCGTCTGGAGGCAACCCCGCCGGGAATCGAACCCGGTTCGCCTTTGTGGGAGGCGAGTAGTCTACCGTCGCGTCCCCCTTTCTCTGTGCATGTTCACAACATTGCCTCTCTCACTGCCATTACAACTTGTTAGGAACCCACCCTTATAGTAAAACTGTCTGAAACGAGTCAGTGGATGAACCGTTCATTCTTGTATTTCGCGCTTTTGCCAAAAAACTAAGAGAGGGTAGGATGGTGCTGCTATCTACCGTTGAAGAGCTCAACTGTAAGGTTAGGGTGAAAGTATTTGCAGAGAGCAAATGATTTCCAGTTCCTCGATCTTTTGTGGAGGTAAAAAATCACACGTGTTTGTTTTTCACAGTTTTTCTTATTTTCATAGTTATTATTTCACAGATAAATAATACCAATTGCAATATTCAAGCACAGCGAATCATGCACGGAAGGAACACACACAATAACGGATTTAATCTATTTTCGTTTCGTCGCCATTTGCAGCGAGTGTCGCCTACTATATGTTTTTGGACGTTTAGTATTGATCGAGTGAATCGGGTCGGTGTTCCTAGGATAAATAAGGTCATCCATTTAAACGTCCTTTATTGTGTGAAATACTTGCGTGGTATTTTTTTTCCCGTTACCATATGCGCAAGTACAAGCGGGAGACATTGCAAACTCGGAGTGAGGAGAATATGCAAAACGTAATGGATGCCGTGAATAACAAACAGGCTTCTCGGTAAATGGGCAGCGGCTAAGACGTATGGTGTACCATTGTCATGCCTTCCAACAGCGTTATACTCGTGTTGTGGTAGTGCCACTAAACAAAAAGGATTTCGAAACAACTTTTTTCGAATGAACAGGAGCTAGTGTTAAAAAAAAATAATACTAAAAATCTTATTTCATATATGTGATTATTTTCCAGTGTTTGCTACTTCGGTGACCCTATTCACCATTAACGTCGGGCGAATACGGTATGTTACTGTGCTTGATATATGAACTCGTTCCCTAGAAAGTGCACTGTATTAAATTATTGATCAAATTTTAAATTCATATTATTGTAATTATTTAAATTTCATAATTTTTGTTAGTTATTGGTTTTTCGTTTTGTGGCTCGTTTCAGCCCATTTTACCGATGTTAATAATACATTTTGACTGACTTGATATATTCTATTTTCATTAAAACTGCATAGGTTAGAAGAAGTGTACAGACATACCAAAAACACTACCTTAAATAGTGTTGTAACCTCAAATTATATAACTACGCCACTTTTGATAGTGGTGTTGGCAGAAAAACTGTGCAATGTTGGAACACGAAGGGTGGCTACTGGGCAGGTCGCATGCAAACTCTACCTTATCTTCTCACTACACTCGGGATGTATTAACCCCATTGAACCAATTAAAAGAATTTTTATTGCTATATTGCACAGGCAGTAAATAATAATATAATTTTGCAGCAACCAGTAGAATCAACACGGAATAATAATGGCGTGTGGGGAGTGCACCCAGGGCAAGGCAACACCCTCCGAGTGACGGTCTTTCCAGCTGGGACCCGTAGGTGACCGTCATCCCCGGGCATGACAGAAATGAGACCCTAGAATGGAGCGGCGCTGGAATGCAAGGGCGGGGGAAGCGGGAGTACCCCGAGAGAGCCCGCCGGCAAGCGGCATAGTCCAGCACGATTCCCACATGCGAGGATCCGGGAGTAAGCCCGCCGGGGATCGAGTCCGGATCGCCGTTGGGAAGGGGGGGGGCGATCGCCCTGGCCACTACGCCACCGCTGCCCCATCAACACGGAAATAGGCGCTGTCTGCATTGACGCCAGCCTCGGGCATTGTACAGTACCGACCGTGATTTTCCCTATTCTGCAACATGTCAGACATGCACGGGTATACTCGGGATGATGTGACAAAGGGGCGAAGGGGTGAATCACCTGAGTATCTCTGGTGACTCACTGGGAAAGAGAGCCTCGAGTGTCNTTTCCCTATTCTGCAACATGTCAGACATGCACGGGTATACTCGGGATGATGTGACAAAGGGGCGAAGGGGTGAATCACCTGAGTATCTCTGGTGACTCACTGGGAAAGAGAGCCTCGAGTGTCCCTTGCTGCGTGTCTTACTCAGCAAGCCACGCAAAGTTGGCCGAACTAAGAACTGCAATCAGGCATTCACCAATCACATCCATAGTTATCCAGTATGGACTCTTCCTACTCGCTCTCCGAAAATTTACATAATCGCTGCCACCACGCTCAATTTATCAACGTCGTAGCCGTGTCTCCTTTTTTTTGAGAAAATATCCCCAAAAAAATTCCTTGGAATGCTACGGGTTTAAGGTACTTCACGGACAACATTCTATGTTACTAGTTCACGTAGAATNCCCTTGCTGCGTGTCTTACTCAGCAAGCCACGCAAAGTTGGCCGAACTAAGAACTGCAATCAGGCATTCACCAATCGCATCCATAGTTATCCAGTATGGACTCTTCCTACTCGCTCTCCGAAAATTTACATAATCTCTGCCACCACGCTCAATTTATCAACGTCGTAGCCGTGTCTCCTTTTTTTTTGAGAAAATATCCCGAAAAAAATTCCTTGGAATGCTACGGGTTTAAGGTACTTCACGGACAACATTCTATGTTACTAGTTCACGTAGAATNGAAAAAAATTCCTTGGAATGCTACGGGTTTAAGGTACTTCACGGACAACATTCTATGTTACTAGTTCACGTAGAATTAGGCATTGTTAAAATGATGCTTTTGAAAAATCACCTGTCCGTATAATCATGTATTAAAACGTATAAAAATTTTGGAATCCTTACAGTGAAATTGGCAGCTGATTCCGAAAAATTGTGCTGAGTCTAAAAGTCTCATTTAAAGCATAATGTTTAACTCATTTGTAACATTAATTGGTTTCTTTTCGTTTTATGCGAAATCTAGTAAGAATTGACGTGGCATCGGCAAATAAGAGTTTTAAATTTTTTTTTCGCATTCAGCTGAAAGGCGATTGAATATTTGTCATAAAATCCTTCAATATGTTGAGTTGTCTTTGTGACGGATGGATACACAATCAGCTGGAAGAAGGACCCGAAGAGCGCTTTCAAAAGCAGTTCTGCATGCTCATGTCCGTTTTAGAATACGTATGAAAATACGCTGATTGATAATTCAAGGTTCTTCTAAAATTAACCTCAGGTACAAAAAATGTTTCATATATTTTTTTAGCACGCATGTTATATCTTGTATCATCTGTAAAGTTCCTATCAAAGATCGATTTTAACATAAATTAAGTTGGTTGGACGGATACGTATGAAAAGTCTGCTAAAAAAAATATTCAAAAAATTTAACAAAGATTATAATGCAACGCATTAAGCTCCATGTTTGTGTGGCCTTTGTACTGTGGCCTTAATGGCTTACACTAAAAAGGTTAGAAACGTATGCAGTTCTTCTTAATTGCTCAACGCAATTATTAGTCGCATTGTCTGAGTTTTTTTTTGTTGGTCGCTTTTGGACAATCTACAACGGTAGCACTAATTTATATAGTTACGAAATTTATGCATGTAATATGCCGGAGTTGACTCCCTATGGCAATTAATGTCAAATACACACAAAAATGTCTTCCCGAGCTAGGAGCTCAGTAAAATGATATTTAATTAAGTTATCAAGAAAATTAAATACGTGAACTATTGAGTCATAATCTTTAACATCTCCGTAGATATTTTAATGCACTTGTGCCCTAACAACAAGCAAGTATTTAAAGTTGGCGAGTGAGTGAGTGAAGATATTTTGGCGGCTCTTAACATTGAGGTCTTGAGAGTCGATGGGAGTGAAGCGAGGGGAGGTATGGATTAGCGCCGGAATGAAGGGGTGGGGTAAACGGGAGATCCCCGAGAAAACTCGCCGACCAGTGGCATCCTCCGGCACGATTCCCACATGCGAAAATCCGGAAGAACCCCACCGGAAAACGAACCCGGTTTTCCTAGGTGGGAGGCGAGTAGTCTAACCACTACAATTCGGCGACCCCATTAAAATTATAAATGTTCTTAGGATTTACTTAAATATTACTTTACTGGAGCTGCTAATAAAATAAGTAGATAGCAGAGATACAGCATGTTTACTTAAAATGTTCGATCAAGCCATGCATATCTCAAGTAAAAATTCCCTAGTTTTTTTTTTTTTTTTTTTTTTTTTTGTAAAATCAGTGTTGGCGCGTACACGAATCTCAGTAAATAAAATGTTCTGTGAATACGACATATTACCTATAAAGGTTAAAAAAAACCATCATGCACAGCTACCAATTATTACTTTTATCCTATTAAATACGTCCAAAGAGAAAAAATAGTGAAATGGATAAAAACATCAATTTTAAAGCTTACCTGCGCAGTGTCCTCAAGCGAAAGGAGAAAAGTAACAAGTGACATCTGTATTTTAATACGATGGGTTACACCGCATATAATATCGCAACGTTGCAGATATGCTTTGCAGGAAATTTAGCTTCACATGTATGCATNAATGGATAAAAACATCAATTTTAAAGCTTACCTGCGCAGTGTCCTCAAGCGAAAGGAGAAAAGTAACAAGTGACATCTGTATTTTAATCCGATGGGTTACACCGCATATAATATCGCAACGTTGCAGATATGCTTTGCAGGAAATTTAGCTTCACATGTATGCATAACGAATTATTGGGAGGACCGTTCGCAAAGCTTCCTTTTTTCTAGGAATTCCCCTCAAATTGAATTTACTTGCGGTAGGCATATAATGTCTTGTGTAAAACGATCATTTAGTTTTATATATTTCCTCATTACTAAACGTATTATTTCTTCTCATTAGTTAAGTGCCACGGGCAGTTTCATTACAACACGATTAGTAAATTGCATCATATTTATACACTATAGCTGAATTCCTTGGTCTGATTTGGTACGGTGGTTTTGTACATCTAAATCGAGCTCTGGTTTTGTACGATCGATTCCTGGAGCAGTACATATGCTTTGTTATGTACGAATAATAAAAAGAGAGTCAAGAGTTCATTGAAAGCGATTATTAATTTGGAATCATTCGTGAATAACGCACGAAAGACACACGTTTGCAGCGGATACTTCGGAAATTTCACCACAAAGGAAGCTAAATTTAAAAACTGAATGAGAAGCTACATTTCTTAAAAGATAACGACAAATTTTAAGGGCGTTGGCCACGAAAAAATGTGTTGTTTTATATTTCTACCACATGCTGTTCAACTTTTAGACATTATCACTAGTTACTCTTTCCTAGCAAAAAAATTATTTGAGCAAATAGTTTTCGCAAAAATGTATGTAAAAATCACTGTTTACTGTTTCAGACACGTAAAAATAATGAAAGCTATCTTACGTACAGAAATGATATTTTTTTACACTGAAATAAGACGCTAATACCTTCTTCAAAACGTATGTGAAACTTTACAAGGAAATGTTTTTGTAATTAAAAAAAAATTATGAAAATTAGGAAATTCTTGCATATTTTTTATTCGTGGCTGCCCAACAATTTTTGGAAAATAACTTTTGCTAAACGTACCTTGAAATGAATTAAGGCAAGATCTTTCAGTTGTTCCTGTTGAATTTTCTGGCAAACTGTTTGGTTAATTTTCTTAGTACATTACAAAAACAGTAAAATTTTGACTTCAACGTGTTATTTATTAAAAAAAACCCTGCAATCTAAAAAAATTGTATCTGAGAAAAATGTAGCTACAGATAATGTCTATAAATTGAACAGTACGTGGTACAAATATAAAATAACACATTCCGTGGTCAGCACCCTTAATGTTATAGCAAGTTGTATTACTAGATACAAAGTGTGGCAATTGAGAGAGGAAAACTTTGCTTGCTCTACGAAAGCTGCCCTCTTCAAACGTCAGCATTTTCTTCTGACGAAATGCAATACAAGAAGATTGCTCTCGCCTATTTAACTTCCTCTAATGATGCCACAAAAAAGGTAGAAAATAATTTTTGATGTAAGTAAACGCTGCGTGAATTCAATAATGTAATAGGCTACATGCATGTGTTAATATAAACTATATGCATATATACAGTAATACATATATATAAAACATTATGTTCTATTTTTGAAAATTCATCCTAGTATTCTTGGGAATAAATGCCAAACATCTCTAGTAATGGAAAAACCTTTGATTACAGACTTTATTTTTCCATAAATGATATCTTACAAGTATCGCCCAACTTTTCATTCTATTTGAAAAATATGTTTCCTGATCTAAACACCATTGTGTTAGTGTTTATTTGTACTCACCGAAGTCTTACCTCGTGGTATGACTTTTCTCTCATCCTGGTCTCAAAATTCGTGATGCATCCGTGGACAAACTGTATATGACCCTACCTATACGAGCATTACCTCGTTTCTATGGCGTAAATAACTCCCTGCTGTCGAAAATTAGCTCAGAGAGTTTCATGTTATTCATCTTGTCTAAAGGCCTACTTTATCAACTGACTTCTACAAACAGGTTTTTTGAGGCCGGGGTAGTAAGTAATACGTGAGGCGATTGGCCTGTTAGAAAGTTAAGTTTGCAAAGTTGTATATAAGTGATGCTTTGCCGCCACCGCTCACGAATATCGTGTTACCGATACGGAACTACAAGTATTCCCAGAAGTTCGATGTCGGCCCTAGTTACGCAACGACACGATGGCGTCACGTGGTAAAGAGTGAGCTTGAGTGAATTCGTGGTCTTACACGAAGCTTCTAATTTCATCACGCAACAACCCCGCGATGCTGAAGAACCTAGGCGGAAACCCGACACGATGAAACTACGAAAGTTAAAACCGACATTTCACTACACATGCCCTAGGACAGTCACCAAAATAAAACGCATTTCAACGTACGTAATAGAACGTAATTAGAACCTGTTGCAAAAGTTAAACTTAACCCCATTAAACCTCATAGAGAACACATTTACTTACACTTAGTGCATTAAGCATTTGGGGT
>NQII01003032.1:131314-144500 GCA_002778355.1 Clitarchus hookeri | reverse complement strand
ATTAAGCACAGCCAAAAAAATTTTGTGCTAAGCACAATGTTATTTTGTAACCATCACAACAATTATTCAGAATCCAACACAAAAGAATAGCCTGTGTAAATTTTCACAAAGTATTTTGCAGCTGCCAGATTTATGTAGGTATTTACTCATCTGCGGTACACTTTTATCTGCTTCACCATAATCACTTCGCCGCAGTTATTTATTAATTTTATCGTCACGTTATGTTTTTGTAAATAAAATGCAAAAATGTTCCTATTAACATTATGTTTAAAGAAACTCCAATCATAAATTTATGCAAATGAGCCTTAATATTTTTTCCATGTAGCGTACCTGACACAGACTGTCCAAGTTTGAATATTGCAATCCTTTCTTTCCGGATATATTTCAGAGCCAGAAATTTCTATTAAAATCCCAATTAATAAATTTTCTTTGCCATCGTTTAACTCCCACGTAAGTTCTAAACGGCTTTTCTACGAATATGTACTTTTCGACAGTTATTTGAATCTTTCCAGAAGAACTTCCGGATTATCAGCATTGCCTTTAAGCAGGAACAACATTATAAAGACGTACTTAATTTGCGAGTTAGAAAATGTTCAAATACACACAACTTGATTTATTACAATATTACCCAGTGCATTCAGTTCAGTAATGGTCCCGCTTCAAACCACTAGATGGGTGGTTCGGCCAATATAAATTTAACTCCGGCCGAAGTAAACATTCTGAACACAAGCAAGATGAAATCACGCGAGGTAAACGAAAAAGATGACGCAAAAATCTGTAGATCGCTGCTTTTTTGTTAATTTTTATTTTGCAATACACGCTAGCGACTAATGCATCACTCAACATATCTCTCTCTCTCTCTCTCTCTCTCTCTCTCTCTCTCTCTCTATCTCTCTCTCTCAATGTCACCTTGTTGTACCACGTTCGGAAAACGGTATTTGATATAATTTTAATCAGGCACCCCCCCCCCCNTAACTACTGCAAACGATAATTTTGAGAAATGCCACAACCATAGAAGAAGAGACTTAAATCTCACCTAAGCAGAAATGTGTTCTTGATTATGATTGGAGTGGAGACCTGAGAACCGATTACACTAAAAACATAGTTTTGTAGTGACCAAAAAAATTTTGTTGGCGACCACAAAATTCTTTTGTCAACATATACATGGCATAGAGCCCTGGCTATTACGCCAACAAAGATGGCGGATGGCACCGACCAACATGGCCGCCAGCCGCACCTACCAAGATGGCGGACGGATACTTAATCGTATCTTTGAACCCTGCACCAATGTTGCCACATATACACTACTCACGACGACACTTGTTGAACCGGGAAATGAAGGAAGGAAGGATTCCTCGGACAGACGCCGGTCGCCGCAGGAAGATGTTTCTGGCTTTCAAGAAAGTGTTCTCTCTCAATGTAATTTTATGAAGTATTCATGGTATTACTGTAAGATACCACATAATGAAAAAAGGATAGTATAACTGGTTTTGTGTCAAGCGACTTGATGCCTATGATAGTCACTCGTATTTTCGGAATACACTACAGCTTCCTTGTTGATTTCTATTCTTTATGGCGTGACATAAAATTTTGTTAGCTCCAGCTATTATCAAATTTTAATTAAGCTATCTTCTGAGTTTTACCGCTTTGGATCAGTGTTCCTTGTCCCGCTTTTTGAACGTCGCCTCAGTAATGTGTTATTTTGTTCTTGCATCTTTATTTTTTGCGTAAATTTCTGTTATCACAGTGGTCGACATGTTGGGTCGGAAAATGCTGCTGTGCTACGGCCATTTCTTTACCTTGCTGCCGAGGCATGGCAAATATTTTTGAACTCTCCTTACGTCTTCTTGAGGTTTACTTAATGATGATGTAGTAACACCGATGCTAGCGTTGGCAAGGGAGATGTCCCGAAGATGGACAACGTCTCAGGAAAGTTCAGCCTTTGTTCCACCATTTTCGGAATATGCAGGAATCTTTGAACTATACAGCAATCAAGTCGCCGTTTTTCAATAAACTTACTTTTGGACTGAATGTAACCTCAAAATGTTTTCTATGGCTCGGCATATTTTGTAATTCCGAATATTAATTTTTTTTGCGGGATTCCAACAAATTAACAACAGTTTCTTTCATAAGAAATTTTTTTTTAATTGCTACTGTTTGTTATTGTTGAAATACCTAAGATACTATATATCAAACTTGTGTTACTGTTGTTACACACTAAAAATATTTTATTATTGTTATATGTTAATTCATTTCATTAAAACTTATTTTGGTCACACGAATCTAAGTTCTACTTTCTTTATCAACCACCTTGCGTTTTATTCTAAATCACATTTTGCTTTATTGCTGTATGTAATAATAATAATTATTATTACGTATGTGTAAGGGTGCTGGACTTGTAATGTTTGTTTCTCCAGGTTGTATTGGGGTCACACCTACACAACCAGGTCCTTAGGAGTTTCCCCTCCCGCGCCTAAGTGAATGGTTATAGGCTTGGCGGAGCACCAAACACCGGTATCCCACTCGTGTTTCGAGTTTCTGTGCCAGGGTCATTTATGAGAAGTGCGGCGCAGAACATAACTATTTCCTACTAGGCATAATCCACACACATGTTTTGCCACTATTTTTATTCATATTAATTATAAATAAAGTATTATAATCTATAGATAAAATATAAGTAAAAGTCCAATTTAATAAAAAAATGAGATACTTTTATGTTAACACAAGTATAACGCTTATGTTACGTAACATAATTAGGAAACAATCAAACACGACATACATGGAGTGATGTATCAAAGGTTTGATCAAAAAAGTGTGAATAAACCGCGAAGAGCCTATAATGTGTATGTCTGGATGTACACATCGTTGCAAGTCGCCTGGAGNTGCATATAGTGATGTATCAAAGGTTTGATCAAAAAAAGTGTGAATAAACCGCGAAGAGCCTATAATGTGTATGTCTGGATGTACACATCGTTGCAAGTCGCCTGGAGCCTACATATCTTACTTAATAAGAAATTGACGTCTTAATATAAATAAAATACATAAATTACNAGCCTACATATCTTACTTAATAAGAAATTGACGTCTTAATATAAATAAAATACATAAATTACATTTCTTGATTTATTTACGTCATATAAATACACACAGCTATTATTAATAACATCAAACTGCCTATCTCTACTATTGAACCTTATTATACTATCAGTGAGCGCAATATTTAATACCAGATTCTACCTTCTTTGTACTAGTTACAGTCACTTAATCCTTACTTATTATCTGGGGGCCGCGGTGGTGCAGCGGCCAGACTACTCGCCTCCCACCAAGGCGAAACGGGTTCGATACCCGGCGGGGTCGCTCCCGGATATTTTCATTTGGAACTCGTGCCGGACGATGCCGCTGGTCGGCGGTATTTCTCGTGGATCTCCCGTTTCCCCCCCGCCCCCGCAAACCGACGTTGCTCCATACTCACCGCGTTTCACCCTTATCGGATCTCAAGACGCCGTTGTCAAAAGCCGCCCAAACCTCTCAACTACAAAAAACTTATTATCTGCAGATATTCGATCAAAATTTCTATCGTCATTATTACACATGTCCGCTACTCGCGCATATAGTCCCACTTTCCCACAGTCCAGCCGGTCTGCCTTTCTCTCTTTTCTCCCAATGCTCGCAGACTACACTGTAAAACATTTTCTGGTATACTTCCTAAATTCGAATGGAGGTTTTTAACCTATACATTGTATGGAAATAATACGACATGTTAGACTGCAAATGTTGAGCGTCGTTAGTATACAAGGCTGGAGACTTCCCTGCGCATTTGACTGGTTCGTGAGCAAATGCAGGGATGGTACCTTGGATGTATGGGAAAATAGTTTATCATTCGCACTTTCTCACTACTCGTAACACATTGATATGGTAATTCAAAGAAGAATGTCTTAGAGTGTACGCTCGATGGTAACGGCGTTGTCACTCTTTGTTCCGATGGTACTACACCACTCCAGACTTACTACAACAGAGGCACTTCGTGGCTTATATAGATAAGTTGGCCTGGCCCAGAAGGTTCTTCGCTCCTCTCGTCGTGCAGAGGAGGAGGTGGCGTGATTACTAAAGAAATTCGCACAGCGACTACCGCAGGAGCGGTATCGGTCCCGATTGCCTTATCGCGGCACGCGTCAGTGTCACGCGTCGGCCCGTTTTTAACTCTGCGCGCACTTCTCCCGTTACCGGTAATGCCCTTGGAGCACTGCGCTTGGCACGCTTGATTTTAACGGGCAAAGGAACGGCTGAATTCAACAGTGCAGATGTGTATATACACGCTATTCGAAAAGTCAGTGCCCAAATTCCAGTCATAGTTACTTTGAACCAATAGTAAAACAAAAGTCCTATAAACTTATATCTCGAAATTTATTTTATCTATAATACTTGTGTTCAAAGTTACGGCTTATAACGCCTGGAGAACAAGGCGGTGCTATCATGCGTGTACGGTAAGTTGCATAGGAAGTCGGCGTGCGACGCTGGGTATGTAATAATTTAGTGCAGTGCGCATACGACCAATGCAACTTTTCCTACATGCATGATCGCACCCCATTGTTCTCCAGGCGTTATAAGCCGCAAATTTTAACACGATTATTTGACGTATTAATACGTTTCCGGATATAAGTGTTTTGTGTCACTATTGGTCCAATGGATCTATGTCTGGAGTTTGGTCACCGAGTTCACAAACAACGTGTAAATACATACATACACTGCGTAAATAAAATGGCTGATTGTAACAGATATATTGCGTATGGAATGGACATTTTTTTTTATTATGGCCAACTGCTTGGCCTCAGCGGCTCCATAAGTCTAGCGTATGAACGTGTGAGGGGGCCCGCACCAGCTAAAAACAAGCGCTGTCATGAAGGAAGTATGTTAAGCATTGGTACGTCATGTAACGACAGTACACATCAATACACATCACTTTACACTGCAAGGATAAGAGCCGAACTAGAGGTCCACAGTAGAGAGTTAATCTGGACTATGCGTAATTTCGTAACCAATTCGGATGCTTCAATCACAACAGCCTCCACACGTGTGTACTCGCAAATGGCCTAAACATTAAGTTTCAACGGCTTCTTTGTGTAGTGGTAGCAGTGATCCACACACACGATCATACCCTAGATTAATTAGGCCACTGCGACGAAACTGTTGGCCATAATAAAACATGACCCGTTTATTTACTTCACAGCTTTAACTTATCCAAGCAACCCCGACAGTAATATCCCTTTATTTCTACACGTTTTATATGTACATACCTACATATGTATACACGCATACATGTATACATATGCATACACACATTTTATATTTATACGTCGTCACTTATTTAAAGCCATTTTGTCGAATTGTATTATGTATGCAATGTTTATGTAAGTTACAATGAATTAATTATAAAAAGGGGTTTATATTCTATATTTAAATTAAATGTAATTTTTTTAAGACTCATATAGGTTGAAAGGCATTTATTAGTCAATATGAGGACATTACACAATTCTTTGATCAGAATGGCGTTGATGCGTAGTTAACTGCTCATCTTCCAATACAAAGATTAAGCGTTGAAGTGACGCACCATTTACGTAGATTTAGTAATTTCATTGGACTATTGATATAAGTTTCTGCAGTTTACAGGAACTTTGTAACATGTTATTTCGAATTTACAAACTCCAAATTTTGCGTCGAGCTCTTTACGTGTGTAGAAACAGCAAGTAACTAAATGTGTTGACCACAGACATTGGCGAACGAAGTCTGGCTTTTATATCGTAATTTAAAACATGATGAGTAGTGTTGTACTGTATACCATATACACAGTCGAATCACATTATTATGACTGTCTGCTAGTATCCAGAATAACCGCCCTTCGCCGCATGGACAGCAGCTAGACGAGCTGGCAGTGACTCAGTCAGGCGCTGATAGGTCTCCACGGGTATCTGGAGCCACGCTGTCTGCAGTGCGTCCCACAACTCTTGAAGGGTGCGTGGCGGAGGAGACAGACGGCGAACACGACGATCGAGGTAGTACCGCAGATGTTCAACTGGATTGAGATCGGGACTGTTTGGGCGCCAGCGAAGAACTTTGAAGTCTTGATCGAGCTCTAACAGACACATGCGGACGATTCTAGTCGTGTGGCAAGGCGCATTATAGTTCTAGAAGATCCCATCCTCCCGATAAAAGACAATCATCATGTACGGGCAGATGTGATCGCCGAGGGTGGATTCATAACCAAATCGATCAAGAGTGCCTTCCACATGGATGATGGGACCTAGAGAATACTACTATAACATTCCCCAGACCATAACACTGCCCCCACCGCCTTGCGTTCGTCCAGAAATGGATGCAGGGTGTCGATTCTCCGATGTTTATCACCAGACACGCTGGCGTCCATCCGTTCTATGCAGCTCAAACTGTGGAGAAGACTACCCGTCGCCAATCAGCAGCGATCAAGTAGCTATACTGTCGAGCAAATTCCAGTCATTTTCGTCGATGCACCTGTGTCAACATGGGTGCAGTCACCCTTCGTCTACTCCGGAGCCCCATTTGCAGAAGGGTTCACTGAACCGTTGCGATAGACACGTGTCTGGATGCACCCTGGTTCAATTGGACAGTGGGCTGTTCCACTGTAGCATGTCGGTTGGCCTTCACGCACCGGCGTCGTAGTCGACGTTCACATCGGATACCAATGGCGCGTGGAGCTCCGCAGTATCCACGACGGTTATTCCCAATGGTGGCATTCGTCCACTCACGATGCACCTTTACCACAGAGGCAGCTGAACTGTTCACAGAAATCGCTGTTTCCGAAAAAAAGCAATTCAACAAATGCTTAAACATAAATAAAACATTTACTATCGCATCTGTCAATATGTGCTTAGAAAATAATTACGTACACTTAAGTAGTTGCTTATAAATTCCTTTGCATCTTACCGGAAGGCTAATGATTTGATGACTTATTAAGTAAGGTTAATTACTTAGATTTGCGCCTAAAAATTGCACAAATATTAATGTCCAACATGAGATTTCAAACCTGTGACCCTCGAAACGAAACCTGACATACTAATAAATTACGTTGCGGAGGGAAAATACGATTCTGAATGTAACACCTCATGATTACTTTGTAGTCTAGACATTTTCGCCAGAACCACAATATATTTACGACCTAATCGACGTTAACATTAAAATCTACTAAAATACATTAATTGAAAGTTAGTAATGTATGTAACATCATTAAAAGAACAGAAAGCAAAATAGGTAGGC
Organism: Clitarchus hookeri; assembly: GCA_002778355.1. NCBI lineage: Eukaryota > Metazoa > Arthropoda > Insecta > Phasmatodea > Phasmatidae > Clitarchus > Clitarchus hookeri. The sequence continues at coordinate 137,213 of NQII01003032.1, read as the reverse complement.
TAATTTCAGCTTCCAGAAATTTTTACCGAACACTAAAATTCACTTTTAAGACAGGGAACTACTTTCTCTCAGTCGTTACCAACTTTGCTGCGTGCCCGTTAAAGTACAAGTACGTGGGCGTAGTGACTTTTTTCAAAGGTTTATTTTAAAAATTCTCAACTAACCATGAAGAGCCTACAACACGCTTAGCGCCTTTGTGCAGTAAGATGAAACGGTCGTCGTCGAGGTAGCGAGAGAGTTTCGTGTGACTAGAAGCGTGGGAGATAATGGCAGCTGAAACCCTTTTAGTGCATAACGAAATCTCCGCCTTCTATTCCAATCTCAAACGTGTATTGCTGAAATCTGGCCCGCTTTGTTGCTTACTTTTCATCTTCCGCCCCACATTTCGTCTGTTTTCATATTGCGTTTGTAAAGCAAGCTACTCCTGTTCACAATTGCACTTCTGTTCTTGTATCCCNCATTTCGTCTGTTTTCATATTGCGTTTGTAAAGCAAGCTACTCCTGTTCACAATTGCACTTCTGTTCTTGTATCCCTTTATCATAGTATTTAGATATGAATTATTACTGATTGATCAATACAGCAAGATGACGATTATATTCCATTTAATTATACTGCAATAGCCTGAAGACAAACAAATAGTGTCACAAAAAAAATTGTGACAGACGCAATTATTTTTTGCAAAATTACCGTCATTGTTTTATAGCAAACAGAAATTATATTATATGGTTTATTAATGTGTAAAAAATGAAAAGTTTAGTTTGTTATCACTGACAAACAGTTTTGAATTCACTATAAAATTACAAGAGTTCTCCATAAAATTTAATGTGGCAGTATGAGTTGGCATTATTTTGTTTTTATGGAAAATCATGCAATAGTTTAAGTACTACATTACAGCCTTTCGTAAGTATCACAAGAAAAGTAAAATACAGAAGCCAAGTTATGAATTTTAATAAATCGCTACAAGGTTACGTTCACAGAACAAACAAGTGTGTAATTTATTACCTGCAATTTCACATACTTCTTAACTTCGAACATATTTTTGCACCACAGCTGCTGTTAAAGACTATTGTTCAATTCTTAAGAGTTAGTAGTCCTGCAATATTTTTGTTACATTCGTTGTTTGTGCGGTTGCGCATATCTCAGAAATGCCAGGAATGTTAAAAATAAATAATATAAGCCCGTATTTTTTAAACACTTTTATCATATTGTTCCGCGTTCGCTGCTTCGCATCTCTTACGAGAGCGGTAATGTGTGAAGGTCACGCAAGTAACCCAAGAGCGGGCAGCGAAGACAAAGAACAGCTTACAGTACACAGGCTTGCCGCCACGCGTGGCGCCGCGATAAGCTTTTGCGGCTCGCACGCTCCTGACCTTCGGCGGAATGAATTTCTGCGTTTATCTGAAGAGAGTTCTGGTTAATGACCTCGTTCCTCTCGGTGGGACTCTGGGTGCGGCGAACCTTCCAGATCAAGGCCAGCGATAGTATTCAAGTGCAAATGGGCCCCTGAGCCGGGATTTGATGTGTGTCTGGAGTTTGGGTAATTGCGCGACCTTGGGCGATAGACAACGAGTGGCGATAGAAGTGGCCAGCGGGAGTAAAATCTGCGACCGCCTTGAACGCATAAAAAAAGTTCTCGCAACCATGAAACGCGCTCTTCTTGCAAACACGTTTGTTCGATTCCAGAGGAGCCCCTAACCTGCACGATTTAAAGTCGGCACCACTATCACAGTCGTGGCGGATTTGTAAAGCCGTTATTTTTGAGAACGTAGACTCTCTCAGAGAAAATGGGTTTATTTACGATGCTTTTGTGCACTCTGCAAAATGTTAGCTTGGGAGGGAGATTTTCGGAAATAGATACGACGACGTGCGGTTTTGTATTCAGAGCATAGCTAATGAGACAAGCGGGGAAGAAAGTGGCGGACTGTTTCCTCCTTCGAGCAATGCTACTGACTGCTAATGTTGCCTGGTCTCGTAGCTTGTATATTAACGTGCACTGAAAACGTGAGGTTCCTTGTGAGAAGGAAAGAGATTGTAAATTTATCTTCAATTTTTTTTACTTTGCAAAATCAGTTTTCTCAGTCAAATAATGCACTGCAGTGATCATAAATGCTCCAGCAACCAGAGTGCATGATACTGTTTGCTGGAAACCGGTATTCGTTTACAACTTAATTTTTCGTACACACAGATAGATATAAAGCTCCCTAACTTAGGGGCACTTTTTCTGTGGTCATATATAACAAAAATAAATTAATTTAGCTTAGCTGCATATATAATGTATAGGTATCTCCTAATGCATATACTCAAACATAGTTATTCTCGGCATTTAAAAACATTAAAACACACCAAGACTAAGAGTTTTCGATACCCGATGGAACCGCCCGGAGTTTCGCATGTGGAAAACGTATCGGACGTTGCCGGTGGCTGGCGGGTTTTCTCGGGGCACTTCCGTTTAACCCCGCTCTTGCATTCCACTTCTGCTCCATCCTCAATTAATTTCACTATTACCGGCGCTAAAGACCTCGATGTTGGGCGACGACCAAAACCTCTCACTGAACAGACTAGAGTTAAACGAAAATTTGTTATAGACCATTCACGGTTACTTCCAACTATTCTGAAGCCCTGCTGAAGTTATACTTCCAGGATATTCCTCCGCCTCATGCAAAAGAAGTCTAGCAAATTACACAAACGGGACAACGTACCGCATTCGTGTGTACTCAAACAACATTTTTTCATAAGAACTATTTTTTACTGCGCACTACCAACAAATCTATTTTCTTTCTGATTTTATTCATATTAATAATGCATTAAATAGTATAATTGATAGTTAAAATATAAGTAAAAGTTCTATTTAACGAAAAATAAGATACTTTTACGTTAACACAAGTATAAATGCTTATGATACATGAGATGTTTAAGGAAGCAACCACTCACGTCACACATGGGGAGATTTTTCAAAGGTTTGATTCAAAAAGTGTGAAGAAACCGCGAAAAGACTATGTAAGCATTTCCCAGGTTCCATTTGAATGACTTAAACGTCATAAATGTTAGTGACAATTTTTTTTTTTTTTCATTCTGAAGACCCCAAAAATGATCTAGGCAGTCTCACGTTGCGAATAACAGCGTTTGTAGATGATGGAAGATTGTGATTTAGGCTTAAAAGATCGTCTGCAGGGCGATGTGACGAAATACGAAACCAGTAGATAGAATGATCAGAACCGGGGTAAGTGTCAGCTATGGACCCTAGTAAGGAATCGCCGCAATGCTTCCAGGAAAAAAAAACATAGAACTGAAACTAGGACGACTGGAATAGGAATCGAACCCGGGTCCTCCCTATTCTGATAGCGGTGCACCCCTTCGCTACTTGTACAGTATTTGGAACACGATAGGAATAAGATGGCAGATGAAGTACGACTCGTGAGCTAGACTGTACATTGCATACAATCTGTTGTAGACATGGAACGGTGCTAATCCTAATTTGTTGACAATTTTATGTACGGTCCCTTTCCGCCCCTGGCTTTTTTTTCCCCCTTTATACTTACTGGTATACGCTGACTCCGTCTATCGAAACCACACAAACGAATTCACATATTATAATATACTATTTGTGACAAAATGTTTTATACGGATATTGTATGCACTAATTATACGTAATAAAATAAACTTCACAAACAGAAACTACAATTTATCGTCAGCAATGATTTGAAAACTAATGCACAATTTTGCCTTGAATTATTTTTCTCGTCAAAATTATTTCTTAATTGCCAAGCAATTGGCGTAGTAAAATTGCACGTGTTTTGCGTATTCGAAACACGTGCATATAAATGTCTTCGGCGTAACCATAAAACTCCAGACATTTTACACATGTTCATAAATCCGTTACAACAAGCGAATACTTACGATTCGTTAAGCGATAGGTTTCCATTACCGAAAAAATTGATTTTTATGTTTTATTTTTTTGGTTGAAACGTTTTGTTCCGAGTGCTGTTGTTCCCAACTGACCAAAAATTCCAGGAAATATTCCTAAACAACAAATGTGCCATATATATATATTAAAAAATTGCATTTAAAACCAGAATACAATTTTTTTTTCAAAAGCAAATATATTATTTAGAATATCTCAGCGTAAATGTTATTAAGATGGATCTTACAAGAAGTATTTACCGCATTAAGATAAAAGGGATACGTACAGTAATTTATATGTGAACGCCCCTAGAACGTTGATTCACCCAGAAAAATTTATCGTGTCCTTGAACTTATCGCGTAACAGTCGGTTCACGATAAAACCGCAAGGCACAAGACAAGTACGTATGAAAATGAAAGTGCGTATCCCTACGATACCGTTCATACTCCATCGTGTACGTAGCGAATACACAGTTGTCCTAACGTAAAGATTTGCACAAAATGGCGAAATTCTGTTTCGATTCATATACATAAGGCCGTCTGTCTATAGGATTGCTTTGATAAAAAAAAAGCATTATAATTATTTCAAGAATATTTTTATAAATTAATAATAAGTTTTGTCATATTTGGGTACGTGCCTCGCATTTAATGAGATAGCTTTAATTCATCCATTACAAATCATACATTCACCACCTGTATAGTATTTAAAAAAATGTTATCCACGCACTTTGACAAAACGAAATACTCAAGTTGTTACGATCTTAGTGGCCCAAGTAGCTCAAGTACTTGCACTAAGGGAACGAGGTTACAAAACTGAATTCCTTTAAGTTACGAATGTGCGTAGGGTTTCTAGGTTAAACTCAAATGTACCATCGTGGAAGCCATCCAGTCCCTCCACGTTAACTTAAATGTAAAACTAGATGTGCAAGTTCCTCGCGTGTGAGTGGTATCATTCGTTGTCGAAACTGCATTCCGAAGCCTCACAAACAACCATTGTCAATGACGTCAAGAGCAAACACAGTTTCACTGGCCCCGATATATGAGACAGCGTTATATCGATTCTAGTAAAGTCCCGGAAAAAAAAAAAATTGTCGGTAAGAACATTAAAAAAAGATAAATTTAATTGTGAATGAGACTGTTAATTCTGAGACACGTGTTGTCGGCGGTGAAAAATTACGCGAGAGCACTTTCTGTGAGCAAATGTGACGATACGTAATGGAAATTTTCTGTCACCACCCTGCAAAGCATACAGCGAAATAAACAGAGTTAAAATAAATTAATTATTTAAACTGTAACACTTCTTGGAAATGAACTCATAGACTCACATTGTCGTGTGATGGGGTATATAGACGTTTGATTACAGAGATTCATATTTGAAAAATATTAATTCGGTTACAACTCTGTAGAAAAAATGGGTTCTCAAAATTTACTGAAGGAGAAACGATTGCATGGAATCAAAAACATACTGTATTAAACTTGCAGATATTAATTCCCAGAAAGAGAAATGCAGAATAAAATCTTTGACCATACTACAACTCTCTTTAATTACGAGCACCGTGTAAAACTACTTTGGTCTAACGAGACTTGCCATCTAGATGCAGATATAGGCTCACAAAAAAAATGTCTAACACGGAAGCAGGACTACTCCAGAAAAGGGGTTACGATGACTGAGCGGTTAGACTGCTCGCCTGCCACCACGGCGAACCGGGTTCAATCCCCGACCGGGTCACTCCCGGATTTTCGCAAGTGGGAATCGTGCCGGACGATGCCGCTGGTCGCTGGGTTTTCTCAGGGAGCTCTTTCCCCGCCATTGTATTCCGGCGCTGCTCCATCCCCACCTCGTTTCGCCCTCATCGGTTCCCATGACCTCGTTAAGAGCCGCCCGAATCTCTCTCAACTCAACTCCAGGAAACACGTAAAAATTATCACATGTCGGTAACCGGTCGTAACATCATCGTCGTACTTGACCACGTCCAGCGGGTTGAATGGTGTGTGCAG
>NQII01003032.1:116438-129116 GCA_002778355.1 Clitarchus hookeri | reverse complement strand
CACCGGGCCCACCCACCCGCTCACCCACCCTGCCCGAATTCCAGAGCCTCGCCTTCTCGTGAGCACTGGACAGTAGAGCGATGTTGATTCGGGTCGCAAAAGAACCGTTTCTTTGAGATATTGACAGTGCGTCCTCGTGCAGGAGTCTTGTGTGTGCACGAGTGTGACCTGGAACCAAGCTCCAGGGTTTTTCCCCCTTATTTTTTTGCAGCATTTCCCGGCGGCGTCATGCGGCGTGCAGAGGCGACACTCGGGCGCCACTGCCGGCGTCGAGAGCACGTCCTCATGCGGGCCCTGTTTCGCATTCGCACATCCCTCCGGCCCCGCGGCGCATTCCAATCACTTCGCAGAAGACGTGCTCTGCATTGCGCCGTCACGAGGGGCGGACGTCGTAGCGAGCCGGTAGGCGGGAAGTGTGATTTCGGTGACACCGCTTCCGTGCGCAAAGGGTAAGGGGGGAAAAAAAACCGTTCCTTGTGTCTGCAAACAGTACTGGCCCAGTCAGTGACACGTTCAGGCTTACGGGTCGACGATTGTCGTGCCTGGACAAGTCACGTTGACCCTTCACTTATTAGAAGCGAGTTGCCTCTATCAGTCATCACAGCAACGCAAGTTCTGTAGGTATATTTTTACGAGCTTTCATTCAGCTTCAATTCTTAGTTAGGGCGAAATATTGTAAGCTGCATACCCGATCGCCTTGAAATTTCGCGCACAAACGCCATTCCTAAAACTAAACAATTATTCCATTCTCTCTCTCTCTCTCTCTCTCTCTCTCCTCTCTCCCCGTCATTTTTTTCTTTCTATTGCAGAGCACTTTGACAGGCATGCGTCCTGTAACTTTGCACACAAACATTATTTCCACGACAATAGACTATTTCAACGTCTCTCTTTCTCTCTCTATGTTGCAGAGCACCTTTAGAAAAGCACGTCCTGTAACAGCTTAGCAATACGTGGCAGTTGGAGTACGTAAAACGATGAAGAAAAGACCAATTATTGTTAGGGACAGGAAAATTTCGCGTTCCACTATCGTATGTATTTTCGAACCTCGGCTTTCTGTTCATTGGCTCCTGCACATGTGTGTAGCCAGTTTGACCTCAGACCACGTGGCACGGGATTCGGCGCTTGTTTTCTTGCACGTCTATTATTGGCAAAGAGCTCACCTAGGCGTGTCTAATAAACCGTGATCCAATTGCAAACGTAACAGAAATGGACACGTGTTTTCATTATAGCTTGTCCTTAAATTAATTCGCGAAATTTTCCAGTCCTTAGTTATTGTAACGTAATTGTGAGATCGTAGTTCAGTCGTTGTCGGTTCTGCTGCATAAGGTCAATAGCTAAATGGGTATATAAGCACTTTTGAAATTTTCTTTTTTAAAAACCTAAAAAAAAACCAGTCAGAAAAACCAAGAATCAAATATGGCGAGGCACGTTTCCCTTTCAGAGTTGCGCCTAGCTGAAGCTATTTTGCGCGTTTGAGGCCTCGAACTACGTTAGCTCTAAAGCTCCTGTAAAACTGTAAACATGTTCCGTCAAACTGCTTCTAATAAATTTGGTCAAATACAGTTCGACAGTTATTACGTGATCGAAACGTCATAAATGTCGCCATATTTGTTTGAGAAACTTGGATGGCATCAGTTTCCATCAAACATTTGAAGATTGGAACGGTTCTAAAATTTCCGTGATGTTTGACGGTCTCAGCCAATCAAAATCGTGCACGACAAAAATGGGCGAAAAGAAACTTTAAACGAAGTAAGTTATTAAGATAATTACTTTATGTACGAACGGTCTGGGCATGAATGCTATTTTTAATGAATATTGCACACAATATTACGAACTGAGAGGGCATTAAATTTAATTGTGCAGGAAACATCTCTGACAAATAAAATTTGAATTTAGNCACAATATTACGAACTGAGAGGGCATTAAATTTAATTGTGCAGGAAACATCTCTGACAAATAAAATTTGAATTTAGCAAAGAAGCGAAAATACATTACAACATTCCTTACATTTCTTCCTATAATGGACTGCATGGAAAAAAAAAAGCAATTACTCACTATGAAAATAATGTTTAAATAATAATTCAAATTAGATTCTCCCAGTAAAAAAATTTGGCAGTGTGACAAATTTTCAAACACATTAAAGATTATTTGATAAAATTTGTTGGAAGGAAAAAATTTGATTGCCGTATTTTGTCTTTAAATTTTATCATCAAATATAGTTGAAGGGGAAAATTCGACAGTGTGGCAGGGGCTTAAGGCCGACTCTTGCTCACTCACCACTTGCCTCGCCACCTCTACGCGCAAGGCACTCTACTGGCGGGCAGTCTTTCCGTCGGCGGCCATAGACTATAGATGAGGTAGACCTATCTCGCTGGCTGCGCACAACCAGTCTCCGTGTCCCAACATTGAACTGTTTTTCTGTCATCACGTCTAGCAAAAAACGGGCAGGANGCTGCGCACAACCAGTCTCCGTGTCCCAACATTGAACTGTTTTTCTGTCATCACGTCTAGCAAAAAACGGGCAGGACTGGATTTGAGGTTAGAACACTGATTAGTAAACACGTGCTTCCAGACGTATGTATACTTCCTCCAACAAATTTGTAACGCAGTTTGATTAAATTCAAATAGGTAAAAGTATTTTATTCACATCGAAGTGCTTGCCTTTTGTAAATTGAGATAAAAGCAAACGCGTTCATCACTGTTGACCGTGTGAATTTGATAGTTGTACTGCTTTGAGGTAGGTCAATGTTTGGTACATGCGCTAAAGATGAAGAATTGGATTACAACATCTTTAGTCTATGTCGATGACTCGCCTGAACGTGGCTTAAAACGGTGATCTTATATTTTTATGGCACGCTAATGTCGATAGAAGTATGACGCGTGTCTAATGACCGCTGGAAAATTTAAAAGCTAAAAGCGATTCTGAAAACACCCGTTTCAGCCATTTCCACGCTTAAAAAATTGCCGTTCGAGTAGAAATGAGAATATGAGACATGCATTTAGGCAGGATACGTTTCATTTATGCTTTTCGTGTTTATACGCTACTATAAAAATATGCTATCGGTTTTTGAGTAACCTATTATTTTTGCCATACTTCTGCAACGCACTTATGTGCCAGCCAAGCGGAGACGTTAATAATGACGATTGTTTATAGGTCGTATATGTTCTACCTCATTTTCCATTACAAGATAATCTCACAAAGTTCGTATCTGTAATTCAGTAAAAACCTGTATATTTACGTTGAGAATAACATATCTCTACGTAACTCAAAAATAACTGAAGATACGGTACAAAAATATATGAGAGATTGTATAGTAATCAATAATGTAGTAGTAACAAAAGTTCGTGAAACTGAATTATTATGACTATCCGTCAGGAGGTTGTGAACCATTGTCATACTTCGTTATCACAACTGACTGACAAATTAAGGAATTCATAAAAAAAATATCACGCAACACAATAGGGAAAGAAGGGACGCGTAAGATAGCGTTTTGTTCAAAACCGCATTATAGAGGACGCGTACACCGTTTCACGTGAACACAAACGCCATTTCCCCCGCATTGATGTTTATCTACACCCACAATGCCTGCCGGCCAGAGTTATTGGCTTGCGAACAGGAAAAGTTAGTGTTTCGTCATGATTTTCCTGGGGATGTGAAAGTATTACTTTTTTTCGTGGCACGAAAGGTTTCATTTCTGCGTGAAAAATTTAGACAACCAAGATAATGAAATATAAATATAATTAAAAATAATTTTAATGCCTACATTTCAACAAGTTTTTTCTATGATACTACAGAATAATTTATCAGCAAATTAGCAGTTAGACTTAAGCACGCTGTTCCCTTCGGCCAGCAGTGACGTTTCAAAGGCAAGGAAAATCTTAAATTCAGCGCTATATTTTTGTGTTTCTGAAATCATGCATGCACTGAAAATACGTATGTCACAAATAAACTAATCAGCGTCAGCAAAACATCGCACGTGACAGACTACAAGTAAAAACATTTGGCAACAAGATAAACTAAATCCTTATAATTACTGAAAGCGATAATGCACAAATAATAATAATGGCGTGTGGGGAGTGTACCCAGGGCAAGGCAACACCCTCCGAGTGACGGTCTTTCCAGCTGGGACCCGTAGGTGACCGTCATCCCCGGGCATGACAGAAATGAGACCCTAGAATGGAGCGGCGCTGGAATGCCAGGGCGGGGGAAACGGGAGTACCCCGAGAAAACCCGCCAGCAAGCGGCATCGTCCAGCACGATTCCCACATGTGAGAATCCAGAAGTGAGCCCGCCGGAGATCGAGCCCCAGATCGCCGTGGTGGGAGGCGAGCGCCCTCGCCACTACGCCACCGCTGAATGCACAATTAATTTATCGCTCTCATAAAAGCTTAATTACCATTCTACAACAACGCATAAATCACACATAATCAAGGTTCAGTCCACACACCTCATCTTAATTTCATTGCTAATTACTGTAGTAAATATAATATCAGTTTCACTGTTACGGTACTGAGGACGTAAGTTCTTTTATAAAAAAATTACAGACGCTCTTTCTTTAATCACAACTTTGGTAGGGACAGTTTGAGATGTTGAGGCCCCACAGATGGTAACAAACCACTGTCCTTACAGAAATATCTTATTTACACGTCTAAACTGGAACCGGCGGAAACCACTGGTAGAAAACGTAACTTGCGAAATTTTTTTTATTGAAATAAAGCCATCACATATGGTGATTTTATTATTTATAAAAAATATCTTATCAATATGAACAATTAAATACATATTATTATATGGCATATACTAGTTTCGTGACAAATAACCCATTCAATGCCGCATTAATTAACGTGATGAAGAAACTGTGCTTATCCGTAAACAACGAGCTGTAAACAAATCACGGCACCAACGGCGGAATTCCAATATGCTGTCGAGGTAATGCGAGCGCATGTGTGTTGTTATGTCGCAGGCAATTAACGTTAAAATAAACAGGTGACCGTTAACACAAGTAGGTTATGTAAGGAAACAGACGCTTTGTGTACCATCAGACTGAGTCGTTGTGTGTTTTTCAAGGATTTTCCAACTTACATATTTTAGTTGTGGTGGACTCAGTCTGAATCACACAGCAAATATTTTGCGTATTTTACAAAAAAAAAAATATATATTTTTAGACTAGTTGAAGTAGTTTTGTTTGCAATAAACAAACGTGAAGTCTACAAGAAGTTCTTTGTGACGATACAACATAACGTGTAGAATTTATTCTAACTGACGTACAGTGGTGCAAAAATAATCTGGGCAATTATTATTTTTATTTATATTGTTTGAGTGTAATTTTTTTACTGTGCAAAGTAATATCAGTCAATGAAATACTAGTTACTGAATGTCAGTTAATCAGCTGTCATCGACAGGCGAAACTGTAGAATGAATAACTCTAAATAGTGCGATTCTATGTTACAGAGGACTAAATCAATGAAATTCAGACACTGTAACCACTTATTTCCCGTAGAGCATTCTTCGTTTGTTTCATTAACTATTAGAACTACTAGGTGTTTAGGCTGTATTTATCATATTTGGTCTTTTTCCTTTGCAAGAAAGCGTAAAAACAGAGAAAGGGCGTTTAGGCATTACATACCAATAAGGACACCAAGTCGACTTAATGGAAACCATTTTAGGCCTACCTTGGTGAATTCTTAGGAATACGTTTTAAACTGAATCTCTTGTGAACTGCTTGCAGTTACCAACCGTCCCGTTTTATACGTGACAGTATAGTATTTGGGTGTTTATCCCTGGGAATCGAATAAACTCGCTCGGGACAAATTGTCCCAGATATTGAAACATGTGTCCCATTTTGTCTCGTATTCTCATTTTTGTGATCACAATGGTTCAGGAAAAGCATTTGTGTCGAAGTGAAGCAGTGAAGAGTTAAGTTGAGATATTTGGACACCTGTTAACAACGAGGTTTTCAGAGCCGATGAGAATGAAATGAGGTGAGAATTAAGCAGCGCCGGAATGCAAAGGCGAGGAAAATGGGAGATCCCCGAAAAAAATCCGCCAACCAGCGGCATCATCCGGCACGATTTCCACTTGCGAAAATCCGGGAGCGACCCGGCTGGGGAATGAATCCGGTTCGCATTGGTGGGAGGCGAGCAGTCTAACCGCTCAGTCACCGCAGCCCCAGCAGTGAAGAGGGAAATCTCGTGCTGGAGGCAGGTTTTAGGCCCGAAGGCCAGCACACCCTCCATCCTCCCGCATTGCAACTGTACTCGGATGAGTAAGGCAATGCACGGCACTTTCTCCTCTTGGTCTCTTCGAGCCATTCACATTTCGAGGTCGCCGTTACACGGTATTCTACCGGTTTTCTCGCTTAAAACCTGTCCTCCTCGCCAANTTCTCTCAATTCCTATTCAGTTCTCAAAGAAGGTTTATCTCGAGCCACACTTTCCGGTGCGGTACCCCGAGAAAACGTGCTGGAGGCAGCTTGAAGACAAGGTGTAACACTGTTTTCGATTCAGGAGAACCGTTGGCCTCTCATGAGTACCAGTTATAGTTAACTGTTGGTGGCCACTAAAGTGTATATAAAGTGTATAATTATTTTTAATAATTATTTAGTTTTTAAATCCCAATAAAAATGTGTTTTTTTTAATAAGCAGCTACGAGTGAAAATTTTAGTATTTTGAAGACAGCGCACTCTGCGTAGAAGTACAATAAATATGGTGATACGTTTGTGAAGTAAAACAAAGAACATAGGATATTGATAACATGTTTGGATTAAGCGTGATTACATTTTTGTGTTGGCAAATCTACTCTTCTTATACCTCCCCCACTTCAGTGAGTGTTCCGTATTTGGAAACTGGTAAAATGGTTATATTATTACATTGTAGAGAGACGAAGAAAATTTCATGGCATTAGTACCACGTAATTATAACGATTGCACGATAAGCAACATAAAGTAATTGTAAGGTCATCCACAATTTTCACACCATTCATCTGATAATTCACTAATGAAAATGGTTACCTATTTTCACTACGCTAAATAAGCAGTGTGTCCGATAGTGTGATATAAATAAATCGTTTGTAGCTGCTTGTGTACTTTATATTCAAAAACACATCTTTGGGACTAGTTGCCACGAATAATTTTGCTAAACAAGAGAAATAGAGCAAATTTTACAACGCGTTGCTGTGGAATACACAAAGCTAGAGTCATAGTTTACGAAAACGTGCTATGAATTTCATGTTTATTATAACCATAGAGATAGATTATTTTGTATCTTACATACGGAAATATGCTGTAAAAATACAATATTTCGCTTGTATTGATTTTTGATTTCTGATTCTGAAAAATTACTACGTGACTGAATAGGTAAATCAATTATTATTATTATTATTATTATGACCATCGTGATACAAACCTTATCGTAATCGACTGCCCTCTGGACAAAATTTGTTTAAGCGTAGCGATTACACATACCTCGCATGCCGCGTACCACTTGTCACGAATAAATTATTTATGTCAAACATTTAGATAAAATATGGTGTTTTTTTAGGACAGGTTTCTATTGTGACGACGCTTCGTTAAATAGCATATTTGTTTCATGTCCAAGCGAGGTTGTATGTTAATGACACGTGTTAATTTCTGGCCTTAAATGTTTCGCAACAAGTGGCAATGTTAATTTAACGCCCCTGTTATATTCCAGTGCATTTTAGCTTAGTCGCATATTTTCCAGAAGCAATTATTAATCTCTTCCCCGGCTGCCCACGCGTATATATTTGCATAAAACACGCATTTTAAAGGAAAATTGTGAAGCGGTAGTGTGGCATTTTAATGGTGTCGGGTACATTTAGCCCTAATTGCATTGAAGGCGTCATTTCAGGTGTAAATTTAAACAAATATATACTTGTAAACCGCTACATAATACGTTTTAGGGTATATATTTATCACATATTGTGCATGAAATATGAGCAAAACGTTTTGCACCTACTTCACCCTATGACTAAAAAATTTCAAGGATAAGTTATAATATTAGGGGACAATGAAAGAGAAGGTATAGACATTAAATAACACTGAATGATGCTCTTAAGTTCACGTTGTAAAACTTTAAAAATGCTTATGGCCATATTTCACGAGATTTTTTATTTCATTATCGGAAATATATTTATATAAGGACCACATAAATTAAAATATTTGTAGTCAACTTATTACAGTTTTCAAAATATAGCACTGAAAAGTTGAAAATATCGGAATATGGGAGCTCAAGTTTCTATGATCTTTATTAACTTTGCCAACTAAATCATCACATGTAATGTGATCTATATCATACACACAACATATCAACTAAGTCTCAAATAACAATCTATACTCGGGTACTGGCATCCTGAATCTATATTAAAATAAGTATTAATGATTTTGCCAACACAGTTTTATTCGTCCGAGAGAAAATAATATTAATATTTATTATTACTTTAGTACGTTATATATATTGTGGAATAATAGGGCAGAGATCAAGAGATCTTATTTTCATGCAGTAGTGGATACAGAGAACAAATTTCTGCCCCGTCTTCAAAGTCTTAAATCTTTACAGACTTAAGTGTTTCTTAAAATTTTCATTTAAGCGCGGCGTTCTGTGTTCAGAACATCTCCCTAGTTACAATGAACGGCGAGAATGGTCCAATAAGCAGATTGGAGCAATCACGTGCATCGGAAACTAATAGCATTTGATCTTCATTAGCAAGGGCAGAAAGTGCCGTTTAATCCCGCTGCCCCCAATATCCGGGCGAATCGATACGCTTGACAGTCCGGTATAGCCACGATAATTAAACCGTTTGCGCATTAAATGTTGAATGAATACAGATCTCTCATATGGCGTGTCGTACAGCGGGGAAGCTAAGGTAAATTCCAATTTCTGGACTGTTTTAACTCACGCACATACACACACACACACACACACACACTTCTTCGAAATATAAAATACGCAATTTTTCTAATTGAGGTATAATAAGTTGTGTTACCATCTTTTCTGCTAAAAGTACTGCCAATAATACACATTAAACACGTATATGCAATACCAAATAAGCTTGTTAAAACATAGATATGAATCGAACCGTGATACGTTGATTAAAATATTAAGTAGACAATGCAAGGTGATGAAGTGATCAAGACAAATATTTTACTTCCATGTGTTTAACAATAAGTAAAAAAAATACCAATCCTGTAAGCAAACAGTAGAATATACGCAATATGTGTGCACGATATTTAAACCATTAATAACTACACATAAAATAACCAAATATTTATATGTGCTATAGGTAAAAAACATGGTGATATATGTCATACATTGGTTGCATAGCGTTACACTAAAAAAACGGTTTTGTGGTGACCAACAAAATTTTATTGGTAGCTACAAAATTCTTTTATCAATATAGACATCACAAAATATTTTGTTGCACCAACAAAAGTTTTTTGTCGTTCCAGTATTTAGTGGCAACTAAAAAATGACGTTTGTGGTTACCAACAATTAAAAATCGCAAGGAGTGGGACTCGAACCCTGGATCTCTCACATGCGAGCTCAGTGTGATACCGTTACGACACCTTGCTCGACGTAAATGCAATGTCTGGAGCATATGGATAACTTAAGTCTAATATGTGGCACACACGACAAGGCCTGCACACTTCAACTCACGGAAAGTTACTTTTCTGTAATCATTTACGTGTAACATTTACTTATTTCGAAGATAGGCGTGACATAAACGATGTTCTTAAGAATATCCCTCATGAATAAGTTCGTAACCTGATGCAAAGAAACGAGCACGGGCAAATATGGCGTCGTGGCCAGACAGAAGGTGGCCACTTCGAAAACTTTAGAGTGCACGCACTAAATATAATGGATGTAGTTTTGCAGTCGCAGCAAAATTTTCTTACTGTGCAAGACATTAATGCTATTGCTGCCAACAAAATATTTTGGTGGCAGCTAATAAATTTATTTTTATTAAACAAATATGTTAGTGAGCACTAATTAGCGTTGGTACTTGTCAATATGCGTGTTATTGGCTTAACAATCACTTCAAGTGCTATAATTAGGTCTTATTATTAGATCGTTCTCAGTCACTTCAAACATGGCGTTCTTTTTTCATTTTTCCAGTAGTTATATAGCCAATCTCAGAAATGTATAAACGTTAGTTAAATATACATTTGCTAAAACAGAAAAAACACGAGAGGAAATTATTCGTAATTATTGGTTGATATGTTGAACCAATCGTAAAAGCTGTATAGTTTTATTTTAATTTTTTTACTTTGAGTTCTATAGTACAGCACCGTTATTGTTCAACGGTCTGGATACAAGACTTGCGCTCCAATTGACTGCGTTAGTTCACAAGATAACCGCGCGCTATAGACATATCGGTCTAATTTTGTACAGCGGATGTCCTTTTTCCTTTGCAAATGTTAACGTATCGCTTTTATTAACAAGTAAGTAACAACCAAAAGAGTTTAAATGAGTGAAAATAAATACGTTCCCATTTTCCCTTTGACGGGGTTAACGGTAATATTCTCAACACTAAAGAGGGCCGAAAAAGTTTTCTAGCTATGAAAAAAAAAAACACGTTACATTTATGTATTATTTTATCCCCTCGATAACACGATGTAACAGGTACTGTTATATTCAAATAAGCGAACGTGAGGGTTTGTGCTTCTCTATTTTAATTTCATATGCGCGGAGATAGTTCCTTTACGCGCTCGCAGCCGGCGCGGTGCAGTTATTTGCTCGTCTAATTCAGCCGCTGAGAGGACCGCCTTGGTATACTGTTTCCAGACCTGCCCTCCTAATGCCGCGTTGTTCATAACTTTGGCGTCAACTTGGAGAGCCATCTTGCGTACAAAGCTCGCAAGTTTGTCGTGGGTTATCGCGTTACTTGGCGCACCCGTTCCACCTCATTTTTATTAAAATCCACGTAGACGCAGTTCTAAATCTCTTTGCTAAGTGGCCTCCCCAGTAAAAAAAAANCACCTCATTTTTATTAAAATCCACGTAGACGCAGTTCTAAATCTCTTTGCTAAGTGGCCTCCCCAGTAAAAAAAAAAAATTTTTAACGCCTCAAGGTTACGTCAGGCCGTAAGGAAGCATTGTGGCGGCGATGGGAAATATAAAGAAGCATCTCAGATGTTCTTATTACTTAGAAATTTAAGGATGTGACTGAAGGGATACAGAAATCTGTTCAGGAAAGATACGGCATTGTCGCTATAGTCTAAAACACTTTTTTACACAAGAATAAATGTCTCAAACAGAGGGCCACCTGCAGCGATTTTCACTGACACTTTTCAGCGATCATGTATAAACAACCAAATTTATGAACGGGCAACAAAATATCGACTTTCATTTCTGTCCAAATATTAAAAAAAAATTACGTTTAAATACTGCACAGATTTTAAGAATTAGAATAGGCACAATTGCCTGCAACGAGACCGCACGTGGAGGCAACTTAAACGACGGACGTAATTTCCAGCTGCACGCAAGTCACAGGCATTGAAATTAACTACGGGAATCACAGCTTGTTTTGGGCGGGCCAGCTATTAGTCGGCTGAACGGACATAAACGCAACAATGTCGGCGACATTTCCGATCAAAGCTAACAAGAGTTAATAAGGCGAGTAATGAAGAGGAATCCGGAAGTTGGTTCGGGGCGGGGCGAAGCAGAGCGCACCGCTTGTTTGCCGAGGATTACCTGCTTTAATATTATTACTACGGGCGGCCGCGTTGTTTTCCGAATGGCGCACGTGTTTGCTTTGTCATCTCCCCAACCCCCTCCCTCTCCTGTTCAACGTTCGCGAGCGTCAGTGCCACGTACACGCCCTGACCAGAGAACAGTGTTGCCAAATCATCGAAGTACCAATACCCCGCAAGGCTGGCCGAAAATTCCTGTATTACTCCCAAAATTCCCGTTCTCATACAATTGTGGCTTTCTATGCCGATTTACTCCACTTTATTCTGAGACCACAATAGCAAATACGTGTAGTAATCAAAAGATTACTGACTAGAATACTGAAAACGTTCGACTCAAAAGAGCACGTATTGAAGATCGAACTATTATGTCCTAAAAATCGATTACAATATATATATATTTTTTTAAGAATTCTGAAAATTTATACTTAAATTTAAATAACTGTTACTTGAGACTTTCCTGTTTTTTTCTTATTTCTTCCCTTTCCCACCAGCTATTAAAATTTCCCGCCATCTGGCAACACTGCCACAGACGGCGGGCCCTGTCACAGTTAGCAATGGACAGACTCGAATACTTCCAGGAATCGCGTACTCTGTATTCGAATGCCAATAAGAATCGAGAACTTTCACTTACAGCTTGAATTCGAGAACTGACAAGTTCCGCGGCGGTATTCGTATATTCTAAAACGTGATTTGAATGGTTTGAATGAACTGGTTGATTTTGAAGGGACTGAATTGGATTGTTTCTTTAAAATGTCAATTACAATTGGCTGTAGAGATCGAAAATTATTCAATACTTCCGACTATTTTCCATATGGCTTCGTTGTTTTAGTAAACAGTTTTCAACATGTTGATACCATATCTATATAGGTAATTAAAATGCATAAACAACATACAAACTATTGCAGCGTGACGTATTAGGAGTATTAGAGCGGTGCTGCCATCCAACCCCCCCCCCCCCCAGCATAACCAG
>NQII01003032.1:68328-116048 GCA_002778355.1 Clitarchus hookeri | reverse complement strand
GGGGGGGGGAAATCGGACCCCTAGCCACATCAGTACGTCAGTAGAGCAGTTAGTGAGACTGCACCAAACGCGGGCCTTTGCCAAGGCTGCCCACATCGCCGGAGCTCACCCACAGCAGACAACACACCAGCACCAACAGCAGAGTAGTTAAGTATCAAGTCGCCATCCAGAGAAGCCCCCTCCACCATGACATCACCCCCAGTTAATACGAGTTAGCCAAATTAGAGTACCACACCTCGGAAGTGTTTCTGTATGTTTTTTTATAACTTGAGACAATATATCCATCCTTCAAAATGAAACACCAAAAAACTACATTATTGAAATACCCTCAACCTTCAAGGGNAAACTACATTATTGAAATACCCTCAACCTTCAAGGGACCTTATAGTCTGTGCCTGGAGGAATTAACTCCGACCCTACGAACCACTCTGTGTGCCACAGGTGGGGAATAGCATCAAGTTTAATTGGCGCCCTGACATGGGGCGTAGCGCCGTCACTATTTTACATTCTTTAGCTGATAACTTACTTTAATTTCTTAGAAGTCCAACAATGAATATATACCACTCTACAAGATGCGGAAAAAAATACAACTCACGGGCTCAGCGAACAATCGAGAACAAACATGGAACGAGCAATGTAACATTTGCATGTGAACTCGAGTTCTCATAGACAAATAATGTGAGCGAGACAAAACTTTATAACTCTGCTGGATAGCTCGGATACTTTGGGTCGCTATGCGAGATATCTCGAGAACTCGTAGGAATCGAATTCGTTGACATTTTCAACTCGAATAGTCCCATCACTAGCCACAACTGTGCATGTACGCCTGTGCGAGCTGTTGGTGCAGATGCCAATGAAGCACGTGAATGGTCCACGTGACCTGTGACGTCAGCTGCTGATGGTGCAAACGGCCGGCCGATGCAGAGCTGTCTGAACGGGTATGGACAATTTTCATCTTTCGAGACCGGGCGCATTAGTCTGCATCATCTACGGCTTACGTCACCTACAACGTAGGCCAATGAGCTGTTTCGCTTATACTCAGACGCGCATAACCACTCGTGAAAGCAGGATAGTTTGTGTCATCCATTAAGATGGCCGACTGGGTAGGCCGCCGAACGGCGTGCAGAGCTCCGGCAGAAAACTCTTTATTAAAAACCGTCCAACAAGTCTGAGTGAAGTCTGCTTACGAATAGCATTTAAGAGGCGTTATGCGTCTGTATACGTTTTTCAGTTCCTGCATTTCCCTCTTTAGCAGGTTTTTGTGATAGTGAAAATGGCTCGAACGGGTGTATTCACGGTAATTTTTTTAGGTATGAACATTCCGGTACAAAACATTTAAAAAATGAATAGGGACGTCCATCAAAACTTTATTATTATTATTATTATTACGCCATAGAATGGTACTGTCTCCGCTGAAAGTCTCATAGAGGGGCGTTGTCGACGGCAGGGCTGCACGCCAGTTCAGTGCTTTGCGCGTAGAGGCGATGAGAGAGTTGATGTCTCGGTCGCCCCTAGCGCTCCCACGCTTTTTGGCCTAATTCGACAGGCGATTATGACGAGATGGTTAATGCTAAAGACGTAATGAGTGACCTGCGTCGTGCAGTTTGTGTGGAATGTACACTTGCGAGGTGTTCACGTGAAGTCGTCGAACTTCAAAATAAACGGCCGTCGGCTCTAAAAAAATACCGATGACGACAATGCGACTCCTACAAAGAAAAGTAAACTTCATATCGAGGATTAAACACGAAGTGAAGACGACTATGAAGACAGCATTGATGATAATTACTATGACGAGAGTTTTGATGAAGTATCTTACGGGAAACAAACTCTCGAGAAGTATTTCCGAACGAAGGCATTCAAATAAGTGGCCAAGCAAATAATTGCAGTTGATTCAACTGAATTTTGTATTGACAAGTCTAAATTTTTTGACCCACCACAGAGGAGTTGATTATTCAAGTGTGTTTTTTTGTTATATGATTAAAATAAATTTTGTTGCTTTCAAAGTTCTGTTTACTCGAGAAAGTATTTTGTTGGGGCTAATAAATATATGCTTGGCTCTGTACAAACAAGTGTTTTGTCGGCTGGAACAAACGTTTCAGTGCGGGGACACGTGCCAAGGTGAGGGTGCTGGCAGTTACCGACACCGCGGAATTCCGAACTTTGTCGCGTTAGTTGGCCAGTTTACGTCGAGTTACGCCAGCCTCTCACACTGCGAAATTGGGGTCTCTTCCACTTACACTGTCAAAATGGTTTTGTACTACTACAAAACCAATTTTTGAAAACTTAGTTGCCAAAAAAAATCTGCGTTACACTACAAATAAATCTTTGTAAACTTTGCAAGAAATTGCTTGAAACGTGTACATCATATATTCAGTATTTTTACAAAAAAATACTGTTACCTACGGACGAACATCCTGCATAATTACATCAATGTGGGCAGTAATTCTCAAATTATTTTTCTGCAAAACCACAAGATACTGTTTGAATATCTACAAAGACATTAATTTTGTAAAAGTAAAGGCCAGGTTTTGAAAATTTCTGTAACTTAATCAGCAATAGTACAAATATGTATTTTCTCTTAAATCTTTCAAGAAATGTTTTTAGAGTTTTTTTTTTAAATACATATTTTGCATTCGTACGGCGTTTCTATAGATAACTAATTGTAAAAGGTGTGTTGCAAAAAAAAAGAGTGCATTCATGTGGTTGTCTTTGAATAACAGATAGGTGTCTAAAATAGTAGTATTTCCGTGATCAGTTAAATTAAAATTGATTTGATAATCCCCAGCATAACCACGGAGAGTCCTGTATGGGACCAAGCCTGTCGTTTACGTACTTGGAGAACTGCTTACTAGGCATTACCAAAGCACGAATTTTCTCTGCGTTTTTAATTCATATTAATTATGAATTAAATGTTATAATTTACGGCTAAAATATCAGTAAACGTTCAATTTAAAGTAAATATTGATAATTTTATGTTAACACTAATATAAAACACTTGTGATAAATTACATATTTAGTAAACAGCCAAAAACGTCATACATGGGGTGAATGTTCAAATGTTTGATTTAAAACATTGGAAGGAACAGCAAATAGACTATATCCCAGCATTCGCGCATACTTATTTCAGCGAGCAATGGAAAACTAGGATCGGGATGGTTACATTGGGAATCTAACCCGGGATCTCTCAAACGCCAGTCTAGTGCGTTACCACCGTGCCGCCCGACACGTTGCTTTAAGTGTGGCGCACGGCTATATTGCAAAGTGTAGGTGTGTATACGAGGAGTTGCAGTTCGCTCTCCTAGCCCTCATTTCCGTTTTCCCTTGTTGGCTACGTTCGAGTGTTTCATCACGCTGTTTGGTTTGTGCTTGCGCGGTTGGCATCGTGTAAAGTGACGGGTGCGGAGCGGCGCCACGATCGTCTCTGAGGGGGGAGGAGAGAAAAGAGCAGTACAGAGAGAGCGTGATAGAGAGAGAAAGAGAGTGTGTAAGAGAGAGATAGAAAGCGAGAGAGATAGAAAGAAAGACAGATAGAAAGAAAGAGAGGTAGAAAGAAAGAGAGGTAGAAAGAAAGAGCGAGAAAGAAAGCGAGAGTAAAAAAGAAAGAGAGAAAGAAAGATAGTGATGGTAAGAGAAAGAAAGAGAGAAAGAAAGATAGTGATGGTAAGAGAAAGAAAGAGAGAAAGAAAGATAGTGATGGTAAGAGAAAGAAAGAGAGACAGGAAGAGAGGAAGAAAGAGAGAAAAATAAAAAGAGAGAAAAAACAAAGAGAGAGAATGAAAGAGAGAGAAAGAAGGAGAAAGAGAAAGAGACAGAAAGATGGACACACAGAAAGAGAGGAAGAAAGATAGAGAAATATTGAGAGATTGTGTGTGTGTGATGCGATGTGGCGGGCGGGTTGCTCGTCGAGTTTATCAAAACCGAAATTAGTCCTTTCATATAAGTAAGAAGTTCGAACTGGCGATTATATTTATAGGGACGAAAACGACAGCCATTCTCGATCGTGTAATCGCTTATAAATTTCCACAAGAGAGTAAAAAAAAACCTTTTTAGAAGTTACAATTTGCGGCAATAAAAAAATACATCGAGTTATTAGGTTTTAAGTGCCAAATACATCCAAAATCTTTAAATTTCGAAGGCAATTCACGGATGTTATAAATCGTCGAAGCGTAAGTGTCGTTTAAGTGAAAAAAAGAAATAATTGCCTATTCATACACCTCAGTGCCCAATTTACGAGCATAATTTTCATTTTATAAGCATAACTCTGCAGAATTTTTGTAATATCCAAAGTGCTATACATAAAGTTACTTTCTTTATAAAATTTGCGTGCGGTATGTGTTGTATAAACACAATAAGAGCTGCTTCATTGCAAACAAATGACATAATCATATCGAAGCATGGTAATCCATTATTAATATATGTGCGTAGTCAAAGAACCTTATAACACACACAACTTTCCAGAATGAATAGGTTTATACGTTATTTTTAAAACAGAAGATAATGGTAATAATAAGAAGAAACAATCTTGAAAAAACTAGGCGATAGGCCGTGTTTAATATGGGTTACGATTTCTGGAATAATTCTGCCATTCGCAACGATTCGTAGTACGGGTCTTGAAATTTTCGCGTAGACCAGTTTAATTTCAAGATTAGCAAGTACTATAAATGCTTATAATGCGTGACTGGCCCTGGGTAATGCAAAGTGATTAATACAGAAATAGAGCTAAAATAATTTAGATCATTCAGCAAGTCATCCCTGTTCCTGTAAAGTGTGAAAATTGCAAGCATATATTCCTTTAAGATATTACACGTGCCCGGATTGATTGATTATTTTATTATAAGAGTATTTGGAGAATATGTTTTTATTGCAGTAAAAGGGTTAATGGGTTGGAATTTCCCCAGTAGGTAGAGTAGGTTTTCATTAGAAAGTCTATAAGAAAGGAAAGGATTACAAGGACGAAATTACTTAAAGGGAAGGGAGCTGATAAACGATAACTGTCTGTAATTGAGTATTGTTGCAACCGCTGGGTAGCAATGAAGTCAACTATAGGGGAGGGGCAGATGAATGTCTGTTTGTACAGTTATTTATGACACGTTAAGTTTCAAAATGAACTGTTTTCGCCTTCTAAAAGCGACAATTTTTATATCGCGATTATTTCTGATGGATCCAAGACTCCAGTTTCCAAAAGACTGGTCGAGATTTCCACAAAAACGCCATCTCTTAGCAAAGTCCCATACTTTGGGGTTCATGCGAAATGAAAATTTTTATCTTCCTCTGAGAAAATTTTTTAACAGTGGTTTCTTGAAATTTGTTGACCCATTATCGAAATGTTTCATAGATTACAAATCAGTCGAAAACATTTTCGAATATTCCGAAAAACGGTATAGACCTACTTATTTATATCTAATCCCGTTAACATTACCAAAATATTAACTACAGTAATTCCGAAAAATTGTTTTATTAAAATATTTTTAATAAATTTAGCTTATTACATTTTATAACTTTTTTTAAAATTCGAATTCATTCTACGTTTCTACTACGTGTAAACACGCAATTAACGTTAAAAATTATTTGTGCGTGAAGCTGTGTAAGAACACATTTCATTAAAAGTATTAAAGTAAAAAAATAGTCGTCAACAGATTTCAAGTACGCAGTTAGTAGGTCAAACCCCCGCGAGTGGAGATGTTATTCGACGTTGCCAGCACCAGGTACGTAGTTGAAGGAGTTTGACAAGACAGTGATGGCCTGACGTCCAATAGCTAGGGTCCAATTATCGGTATGCATTCTCAAGCATCATCTCTTTGCTCATTGGGCGCTGTCCCAGTCAGAGCCTAAATATACCTCAGAACTGGTAGCACGAGATTCGCTGATTTTTTTTTCACCCTTGAAGGTTTTTTAAATACTCAAGTCCTCGACAGTTTCTATTATAAATTTTATCCATTAGCGCGAGTGACTGAAGATATTTGGGCGGCTCTTAACAGTGAGGTCTTGAGAGCTGATGAGGGTGAAGCGAGGTGAGTATAGAGCAGCGCCGGAATGCAAGGGCGGGGGAATAGGGAGATTCCCGAGAAATCTCTCCGCCCAGCGGCATCGCCTGGCACGATTCCCACATGCGAGATTTATCAATTAGCGAACGTAATTTAAACGTTTAAGGTTTTGAAGTCTAGGATGTACTAGAGAAGATTCACAAAAAATGTCCGGTCCCTAACCAAATTAAAAAGAAAAATACTAATTTTTTTTTAACATACTACAAACCACGTAACTCTTAAAATATATGTCTATTATAAACAGAACATAACAAAGTTTCAGTTTCTGATACATATTGAGAAACCTCAAACACACACTTAATATAACTCTATTCCACTACAGCATCAACCATACATGGCATCTGCCCCGCAATATCTCATTCTTCAAACACACATCAAGTATTCCACGAACCTAGCAACAAACCACTTAGGACTAATAGACACGTTCTTGAATCTTTCAGGCGGTAACAGTTATTTAAAATATAATAGTTTATTTTCGTTTTCGATTTTTGTATGGTAATATCTTAAAGAAAAGCTGGTTAATGGTTTTAACATTTAGTGTAGTTCTGTACCGTAGCCATCGTTTCCAACAGGATAGCGTAACAGTCGTGGGGGAAAAAAAATTTATATTAATGCTTCACTGCGTTGGAGTGTGTGGCCATATTCTAGTGTACCTGTAAAATTAGTTATTTAAGTGAACAGTGTATATCGGTTCATCACGATCAGTTACGTATTTTATTGCAAAGCCGTTTCTTTCGGCCATACGATATATTCAGGGACATATTTTTCATCGTATGCTCATTTCTTACTGGTCATGTGAATAACATTAAATAGATGAGTGTTTTTAATAGAATAAACATTAATAAATCGATACCCGTGTGGCATGCGGGAACATTTGTCAAGAAAACATGGGCGCTGAGCGATAGAAAACAACTGTTCACAGTTGCTGACATAACGGAAAATAATTTTATTCAGCTGTGCTCGGAGTGGTTTATTTAATTCACGTTTTATTATAGGCGTAATCTTTGTGAAAAAAGTTAATTCGGGGGGTTTGAGTTCTCACTGAACTTCACGAAAAGGTATCTCACACGCTGTGCGTGTGTTTCAATTTAATAAAGGTGAAATGGTAATAAAAATGAAATGATTAACAAATAGAGAAGAATTCTAATAATTTAACATCGCAAGAAAAAAATAACGACTTTACAAACTGGATTAGATTTGTGAGGGGGTAGGGAAAGCATACTAAAAATTACCAGCCCCCCCCCCCCTTGGAGGGGGAATATCTACATCCCTCGAGAAGCCTTGTAAATCCACGTTCCTGCTGCGCGCGATATCTGGTCCGACCCGTGGCGAGAGTACGAACGAGACGAGAAAGAGACANAAAAAAAAAAAAAAAAAGGAAAGGGTGCGAGAAAACGGGAGTACCTTCAAGTAGGGGTGTGCGGCCGGCACGCTACCCGCGGGACAACCCTCTTCTGAATACCGCATCAGGGGGAGTGAAACACGGACCTCGGGGTGTTGGAAGACCCGTCCACCCAGCAAGTAATCAGAGGGAACCCTTGTTCTGGCTGCAGCTGAAGGATTATCGCTGTTCTCCTTGCAACGCCTGGCCCATTGTCTCAAATGCGCGGCAGAATCCTCGACTGCCACGACACAGGCAGGCGACATTACTTTCCAGGTAAAACAATACTGAGGCTGCACATTTAAACTAGTTATATAAATTCTCGGGTTTCTTCACACTTTTTTTAGTAAGACCTTTGAACAATCACCCCCATGGGCGATGTGTGTCAATATATCACGAATCACAAGCGTTTTATGCTTATGTTACGTAAGTCAACTTTTACTTACATTCTATGCATAAATTATAATCTTTCATTATGATTAACATAAATGAAAACAGAGAGGGTATATGTGGGTTGGCAATGAGTAGTAAGAAACAGTTCTTAGGAAAAAAATACTTTTGCGCCGAGTGCGCACGTATGAGGTGCTTTGTCCCTTTGATGTATTTTTTCTAGACTCAGTTAAACTTTGTTTACATGAGGCAGAGAAAAATATTCTGAAATTAAAACTTAGCAGGGCTTCAGGAAAGTGAGAAATAACCATGAATGGACTATAGCACGTTAACGAAAATTTTCGTTTCACTCAAGTTCGTTCACGGCGTTGTCTTGAGCGCAAGTTCAATCCATCAAGTACACAGGTAGAGCTAATGTTCATTCTACTCAGGTTGGGAACAAAACTAAATTCCTCAAATGGAAGTGAAGAGATTTGTGCGGCTCTTAACAGCGAGTATTTGAGAGCCGACGAGGGTGATTGAGGTGAGTATGGAGCAGCGCCGGAATGAAATGGCAGGGGAAACGGGAGATACCCGAATATAACCCGCCGACCAGCGGCATCGTCCGGTACGATTCCCATATGCGAAAATTTGGGAGTGGCCCGGCCGGAGATTGAACTCGGTTCGCCTTACTGAGAGGCGAGCAGGATAACCGCTCAGCCACCGTGGCCCTTAGGGTAAATGGAGGAATTATATTTATTTGTATGTAAAATTCTGTGTTTGATTCGAATTGTGATATATACTTTCCCCAGCCAACATTTTGAGCATTAACCGTAACTAAGTATTATTCACGCCCTCCAATGGTGTTTGCAAGAGCAAACAGTAAAAACACAACTTTGTTTGGCATATAGCTTTCATAAGCAAACATATTTAAATGGAAAAACGTTACGAATACAAGTGCGAAATAAATATAGCTTTTATCGAAATGAACTTTGTACTTTTCTCCTTTGGCTCAAGGGAAATATTTTAACCATTAGGCCATTTTTTTTTTCTTTTTTCGATTCTGTTGTCATATGTAAATAAAGAAACTCTGTAAGCCAAGTTTCGGTCAATTCAGTTTTACGACAGAATATTAAACAACATATAGTCATATTTTGTTATATTTATATTGCGAAGAACAAAGTTTGTTCTTTCCATATGTTCTATAACAATACAAATACGAAAATTTTGAAAAATTATATTCATTTATCTCATTTACTGATACACAAAACGGAGAAATCCGGTACACATGCGACCCCAGTACGCCCTGCCGGAGAAAATGGTTAGTTACCAAACTGAAAGGTTTGAGCTTTCAAACCTGGGTAGAATAAAGCTTAGTAGGGCTGAGGTTACTTCTACTGCAGGTTGGGAAGATCAATGTTAAGAGTTTGGCAAAGGAAAAATCATTGCCACTAGGTAAGCGCTAGTTGTCGGCAATGCGCCAGATTTTCTCTACTTTCTAGGGTATTAAAAAAAACAGGATAGTTGCTATAACAACAAACTAAATATAAAATAACTTCGTAAATAAGTAAATTATTTCTATTTTATTATTCACGTAGCTTAAAATGTTAATGAAAAGTTACTTTTGAAAACACTGCGCACCTAGCGCGGAAATTTTCCCTAAGCCGAACTCTCTCATAAGAAATCTCGTTTTGTTCCTAACCTGAGTTGAACTAACCTCAGCAGGGCTAAACGTCTCGTCGCCAGCGAGGTTGTTATAGAGACGGAGCAAGTCGCTCGGAGAAGCAGGAACGGGGAAGGAGTCGGCCGTGGCCTGCAGTAGAGAACCGTACCAGCATTCGCCGGAAGAGGNCCCCAACCAGGGGTTCTCCCGAATGCGAGTCCAGTGTTACCACTGCGCCTCCTCGCTCGAACATCAAGTACGTAAATTGGCAGCAGCACTTATTATACTAGCATTTTTTTTTCACTTTCAATAACGTGAAGTGAGTGCTTTCTTTCGGCAAGTATACAAATTAAAGAAGAGCAAAAAAAAAAAAATCTCCCAATACCGTAATTTTTCTGATTTCTGCTGGACTAAATAAATATATAACATTACGTGTTTGAATGCTATATTAGACTCCGAAATATTTTTTTTTTAATACATTCAGACATGTTAAAATTATTTTTCCATAGATGTCTTCAATTTATTTCATAGCCCTTCGTAAAATTATTTTACTAGTCAAAACTGCACGTGAAGTGAGCCAAACAATTATGTTCCCTTATTAGCCATATTTAGCAAACGTAAGTTGTAAATTTTACATTCTCGTTATTTTGGGCCTTTAATTTTGCGCCGTTGATATCAAAAGTTTAAGCAAATTCATGTCGAGTATTTTATCTGTACAACTGTTTTACGTCAGTCGTTTAATATTGAAGAAAAAAATNCTCCCCCTAAATTCTCAAGGTTTCTTGTGTCCTTTCTGCGTAATGCGGGTATAATTCGCCTTACTTTTACTGTTACTTTACTTTCCCACTACTCCATTTTAGATTATAATTTAAGATCATATTCCAAACTAACTACACCAAGCTACCCGGAAGGTGAGAGTTAAATGAACTTCCTGCATTCCACCACGATTCCTCTAGTAATTTGGTAGTTTATTTCTTGACATTCTATTACATGCAGTATACCGATGATAAAGCTGTGCCTATACAGCGATAATATACCACCACTACTACCACTACTACCACCACTACTACAACCACTATCACTACCACTACTACCACCACTATCACTAACACTACTACCACCACTACTACCACCACTATCACTAACACTACTACCACCACTACTACCACCACTACTACCACTACCACATTCCATTAAAAAGAGTAAATCCCAAAAATGGACAGAGCTATGTGAGGAAGTAAATAACGACCCGTGGGGCCTTGGCTACCAGATAGTAACACGTAAGTTTGGCGGACAACTCCCCAGTGGAGCAAAAGACAAAGTGACGATGAATAATATCGTGGACACATTATTCCCTGACGACACACCGAGAAAACGTACACGCATGGGTAAATTAAAAAGGAGCCCTCCCCCCCCCTCTTATTCACAAGCCTTGAGATTAAAACAGCAGTATGCTCGATGAAAAATGGTAAAGCTCCAGGACCAGACGGGATCCCGATAGGGGCAATGAAGCTCGCGGCACAAACATGCACACAAGAATTTACGTACATGTATAATACCTGCCTCAAAGCTGGCATTTTCTGCTAAAGATGGAAAAGACAAAGGCTCGTTCTGATTCGTGAACCGAATAAACTGGACGATGCGCCATCGTCGTTCCGGCCCCTGTGTATGCTAGACTTTGCCGGAGAAACATACGAGAAGCTTCTTAAGGTCAGAATCTTAGCAGCCATTAAAGAACATGGAGACCTATCAAACAAACAACACGGGTTCAGAAAAGGACGTTCTACTATTAGTGCTATAAACGAGGTGGCAGCGGTGGCCCTTCAAACTGAAATGGGAAACCACAGATCGAGAACAATGTGCTTCCTAGCCACGTTTGATGTTAAAAATGCCTTCAACTCGCTACGATGGACTGATGTAATGAAAGCATTGAATAAGTTTAATGTATCAGATTATCTAACAGATGTATGCGAAGATTATCTAGACGATATAGTATTTATGTACACCACTCTAGATTGTCCTGCAGAAAAGACAGTGACGAGAGGAGCAGCTAAATTATCTATTTTTGGCCCCGATTGCTGGAACATGAGCTACGATGAAATATTTGAAGTGTAAATGCCTGAGGAATAATTTATTGTAGGATACTCTGATGATATAGCCGCGATTGTCATATTTAGAACAATAGAAGAAGCTCAATATAAATTCAACTTAACCGCCAGACGTCTGAAGATTTGGTTAACTGTGGGTGGCTTAGAATTAGCAGAACATAAGACCGAAGTAGTCTTTTTAACCAAGAAACGAGTCGAAATACCTCACCTTATGTACGCCGGCTACACCGCGATCTAAACCAAGAAAGCAACCAGGTATTTGACAGTGACCCTCGATCAGAAGCTATCATATAACGAGCATATACAGTTGACAGCAACGAAGGAAAGAAATTTGGTGTCCGGACTTAGTCGACTAATGGCCAACATAGGTGGACCTACACCAGAAAAAAAGAAAACTCTTGACTAATCTGGCTCACTCGATAATCTTGTATGGTGCTGAGATATGGTCTAACGCACTTGAACGAGAGTACAACCGCAAACTGCTAGAAGCGGTGCAGAGAAACTGCGCAATGAGAGTGATAAGCGCTTATAGAACGACCTCGGAGCCGGCAGCATTAGTTATAGCCGGATTGATACCGATAAAACTGTTAGCGCAAGAGCGAAGCCGGATATTTAAGAGAGCGGCGGAGGCAAACAAAAACGAAACCCGCGAGCAAGAGAGAAAGCATAATATGAACCAATGAAAGATCACCTCGAACCATGGAAACAGAGGGAAGTGGACCAGAAAATTGATAATCAATTTAGACTGCTGGGTAAATAGAAAACACGGAGTAGTAAACTACTATCTGACGCAGGTGTGAACCGGCCACGGTTGTTTCAACAAATACCTGCATCAAATGGGTAAACCACCAACAGACATATGCTCTTACTGTACGGAAGTCGACGACGTTGAGCACACGGTGTTCACCTGCCGCAGATGGATTCTAGAACGAAGTCAAGCAGAAGCACAGCTCGGAGAGACCTCCAGTGCTGATAGCCTGGTGACACTAATGCTCAAAATCGAGAAAAACTGGAGCATAGTATGCGCTTTCACAGAAAGCGTACTTAAGGAGAAATGAAGCGAACAAGATACGTGCACGCGGTGGATCACTTAGGGTGAACACGTTCAGACTGATGTAATGCTGCAGGGCGGTCCCAGTCTGCTCTCTCTACACCAGAGGGCGAGAGAGGGTAGGTTTTTAGTGGGTAAAAGCCCCACACTACTGTTCATCTTTCTTTATTTTTCCAAGGTGTCTTTTAATGATTTTTTACCCCTNCATCAAATGGGTAAACCACCAACAGACATATGCTCTTACTGTACGGAAGTCGACGACGTTGAGCACACGGTGTTCACCTGCCGCAGATGGATTCTAGAACGAAGTCAAGCAGAAGCACAGCTCGGAGAGACCTCCAGTGCTGATAGCCTGGTGACACTAATGCTCAAAATCGAGAAAAACTGGAGCATAGTATGCGCTTTCACAGAAAGCGTACTTAAGGAGAAATGAAGCGAACAAGATACGTGCACGCGGTGGATCACTTAGGGTGAACACGTTCAGACTGATGTAATGCTGCAGGGCGGTCCCAGTCTGCTCTCTCTACACCAGAGGGCGAGAGAGGGTAGTTTTTTAGTGGGTAAAAGCCCCACACTACTGTTCATCTTTCTTTATTTTTCCAAGGTGTCTTTTAATGATTTTTTACCCCTCTAAAAAAAAACTGCCTCTACTACCACTATCACCACTACCACCACTACCACCACTACCACTACTACCACCACTACCACCACTACCACTACTACTTGGAATATGTAAATTTCAATTACATTCATCAGAGTAGGAACTGCCAGCCGGGATGAGAGTTTGTGGGCACTTTTAGATCCCCTTCCCCTACGTAGTCCTGCTCATAAGTCTGGAGAGGTTCCTTTATTCTCATACACTGCTTAAGACTTCAACGTCCTGATTCGTGTCCTGCTTGCATGCCTTGGTTATTGCTATTTCGATTTCTCATGAACTTTGTTCACTGATCACATTTTTTGGGGCGTATCTGAGTGGGAGGTCAGGTCTTCAAACTCATCAGTCGCGTTCTGACGTTTCCTTTCTAGGTGTTATTTTACATTCCTTGAGAAAATCCAAGATGTGAGGCGAGGCCGATTCCACCACAAAGTTTTTATAACGGTTTTATAGTGTCACTTTCGAGCAAGTAGTTTTGTTTTTATTGATTCATGGAAGCCATTAGGTATGGAGAAGTATCGTTGACAAACCTTGCGAATTATCTCTAATCTAATCACTTCGAATTCTTCCAGATGTTTACAAATCTTTCTTGAAAACTCTTCCATTATTTTGGCGGTATTTCTATTTGCCGTGATATTTATAAGATTTATTTCATTTTCTTCTATGACGAGCTTCTTATAAAGTTCTACTCTTATATCTTCTATTATAGGACTTTTCTTGAAATGCATGTCCAACAACATGTTCTACCTCACAGATCCGGCAAAAAGGAAAATCAACCAAACTATACCCATGTAATATTGGATTCTGTCTACAGAAATTGGGAGAGAAGACGGCCTGCAACAATTCAGTGGTGGCTAAATCATTCCATTATGTCTGGAAGGGTTCTATAAGTGGGTACCGTTCTCCGATATGTCCCATCTTTCCCTGGCACGGAGACCGTGCAATTCTTCTGGCATCTTTCTTCATAATATTCTTCGTTGCTGGACTTCCTTGTGTTTCTTGAATTAGCTGCCTTTGTTCTTCTGCAAGCAAATCCTATGAGACTACTCCAGCGATAACCGATAGTGCCTCAGTCGCTGTTGTCCTGCAAGTTTTTTTTTATAGTTAGTAGCATAGTTTCTTGGGTTTTTAGTAATAACCAACGAGTGTGTGCCAATTCAACTTTCTTGTACCTCACTGCAGCTCCATAACGGGCGATTACTAGCAATGCACTTTTCTACAGTAGCATCACTATCTTACACCCAAGTCCCCGTGATGATATCGAGAATACCCTCATTTTAGTGATTTGATTCGCTGCCTTATTCTTCAAATAACTGATGTGATCCTGGAAGCGAAACTTACCATCAAAGATCACACCTAGGTACTTCACTGTACTTTTTAGACATACTAGCCTTTGCTTGAAAAGTAAACAATAGGCAATCGCGTTAAGCTTCCTTTAAGTAACAATTCGTTCGTCTTTTCAACTGAAGTTAGTAGCGTTACTTTACTGACCAGGCTCTCAATATTTCTTTCAGTATTAGATCAGTTTTGATCTCAGTTTCAGCACAACGCCAGGCTGGTACGAGGAGCAACGTGTCGTAGACGGAAAAATCTTAAAATCTTCTGATAGCTGAAGCCGAAGAAGTGTATCAAACATAACGTTCCATAGGAGAGATGTTACTGCATAAAGTTCCGCGTGGAAAATTGTTGCACGGGATTTAGATATGCCGGAGGTCGCCGCCCTATAACCTTATTTTCTCACGGGGCGAAAGACGCGAAGAAGCCACAATAAATATAAACTCCAACAAGCCGCGACCAAAGCCGAGGGAAAGATGGATGTGGTCTCGGCTGCCCTGCGAAAAGTTCCAGCTCGGCGGGGACTGATAGACGACACCTGGCAGCGTTACACGTACCGAATCACGTCCGTGAGGGGGGGGGTCCTCCGGATGCTGGAGGGTGTAAGAGGCGGCATCCACGGCGCATCTGCCTGGATCTGGCAAGGCTCCAGTGGCAGTGACGAAGGACGAGGCTGTCCTTGCAGCTGGGTGGCGCTCCATTAAGTCTCTCAACACCTATACGGCTCCCTCACCCGCACGCGAATATACGTCTCCCCCTCACCGTACGCGCGCGCGCACACGCACACCCACACTGGAGCTGAAATCGCGTCACGCTGCGCCAATGGCGCGCGCGCGCGCCGATTTAACGGAAAGGATTTTCCATTAGCTGGCGAGCAGAGCGACCCAGATATGAGTAGCACCTTGCCTTGGCAGGTGCCACTTGCTCCGTGTTTATTTACAGAGTCCAAGCAAGGCCGAGAGAGGGAGGGGAGACACGTCGGCGGCCCGAATTCCCCCGTTAATCAGGCGGCCGTCGCCGGTGTAGCGAGTCCTGTGATGACAACTCTGATTCTGGCAACACGGGCCACGATGGTGTAGTTGTCAGTCGGGCTNAAAGGATTTTCCATTAGCTGGCGAGCAGAGCGACCCAGATATGAGTAGCACCTTGCCTTGGCAGGTGCCACTTGCTTCGTGTTTATTTACAGAGTCCAAGCAAGGCCGAGAGGGAGGGGAGACACGTCGGCGGCCCGAATTCCCCCGTTAATCAGGCGGCCGTCGGCGGTGTAGCGAGTCCTGTGATGACAACTCTGATTCTGGCAACACGGGCCACGATGGTGTAGTTGTCAGTCGGGCTNCCGGTGTAGCGAGTCCTGTGATGACAACTCTGATTCTGGCAACACGGGCCACGATGGTGTAGTTGTCAGTCGGGCTGTGCGAGATCCGCTTTCCCATATCGTTTCAAAACTGTGCCATTTTAATGTGTGATTAATTTTAATAATTTTACTATAGTAGTAATGTTGTTAATTCGTTTTGGGAATATTAAATATATATTTTGAAATATTGAATGACTCAACAGTTTTTTTATACATCTGAAAGAAATAATTTAAATTAATTACGACACCTCTGGTAATTCAGTGGAATAATTTTTTTTTATAATATGTATTAATTATTGTCACTTTTTACCTACCACGCAAGGTAAACATTTTCGATTATAAATCTGTAATAACGGTTTGGAAATTTTTAAATATGTACGGACAGAAACAGATGACAAAACCATGAATTGAATACGGATTGATGATTTATGGAAATATTGCGAAAGATTGATGGAAAGATTGCGAAATATCGATGGAAAGATTGCGAAAGATTGATGGGAATATTGCGAATGATTGATAGGAATATTTCAAAAGATTGATGGGAAGATGGATAGATTGAACGATACATGGAAAGATTGAAAGATAGATGGAAATATTGAAAATTTGATGGAAATATTGAAAGATTGTTGGAATGATTGCGTAAGATTGAAAGATTGATGGAAATATTGGAAGCTTAATGGATTTATAAAATTATTGATGGAATTATTGAACGATTGAAGGGTTAATGGTCAAGAAGAGCACGAAAGCTAAGACTGTATATCACCCTCGTACATTCCAAGTGTCCAGGGCCTTGCAGTATTGGCATTTAAATAGACGCCAATTACGCCTATAAAAGTGTTGGTAGATGCAGATTCATATCATGATTATAACATACTCGTGCATGTGGTCGCTATTAGTATGATGGGCTTGGTTTATTCATACATACATNTTCATATCATGATTATAACATACTCGTGCATGTGGTCGCTATTAGTATGATGGGCTTGGTTTATTCATACATACATAAAAAAAATTCTGAGAAGCATACTTACGCCTACAAAACTGTCGAGGCAGTGAATAATTTGTATATTCTGGCATCGTGTATTAATTAGTTTTCAAGAGAGGGAACGGGAAATGTAGTAATTAAATTAGAGACTTTTGCATGTTTCTGCAATATCCTATGTATAATTTCGGCACAACATAAAAAATAAATAAATAATTTCTTAATTAAAAGTATTTATTTTTCAATCGGATTATAAATACAGATATATGATTTGACATACCCTATGCCTATAAACCCAATATGGCTACCAAAAACGGATATATATGCTTGAAGAATTAGTGGGCGTAACTGCCGAGCGCCTTCGGGTACGTTCGAGAAACCCAATTCTAAGGCTTCCGAGGCCAACCGAGTCGAACCGAAGACTGCCGAGCACCCTCCTGAGTCGAGCCGAAGACCGCTATCCACAGCCACACAGCTCCCATTTAAAATACATTGGCCGACACTCGGCTTCATCATTCTAGTTTGCCATATCGCACGACGCTAATGGTCAGACCTGCGCGCCTCCCACCACTACGGCGAACCAGTTTCCCCCTCTCCAGTGTTATCAGACACACGGGAAATGTGGCTTTCCTTGGGTACTCCCGTTTCGCTATAACGATAGCCAAACTGTCAACTTACAGAAATCTAGTATTCGTCATGGGTTACAATTGAATATAAAGGAAATTTTAAATAGCTCAAAGAAGGCATGAGTCGAGAAGATATTCATATTTTAATTATAAGTTCTCGACATTTTACAGCAAGCAGATAACACACGATAACAATTACGATCACAAATATTAAACAACTCGTAAAATGTAAATTTTCTACAATGGTACATTTTCACTTGTTACTGTGAATCCGAAAGTATGACGCAAAAACGAAGAATTTCTGCAAAAGGGGTGAGCCCAGACTTACTAT
Source organism: Clitarchus hookeri (assembly GCA_002778355.1). Lineage (NCBI taxonomy): Eukaryota > Metazoa > Arthropoda > Insecta > Phasmatodea > Phasmatidae > Clitarchus > Clitarchus hookeri. The sequence goes on along the minus strand of NQII01003032.1, from coordinate 98,149 downwards.
GACAGCGAACTGCCAAGTCAGAAACAACTTGTAACTATACTCCGAAAAATGATGATAAAATGAAATTATAATATTAAACATATTTCTGAGAACCCGATGGTATGTTAAACAACGTAATTTAAAATCATTGTGATATTTACGTATATTAACAAAGGGACGAACGAATGCTTAAGATATATTTTTCTATTCGTGGGGTTAGAAAATATAGATACCAATCAGGACTAGGTACTCATCTCAGTGTTTTCATAATTATGCGATGATTCGCACATCCGTGGTTTTCAATTATCCGTGCTACCCCTCCCCGCCATTACCCCGGATAATCGAGGTTCTACTGTATATATATATATACACACGTTATATTGTCTCTTGTACAACCTCTTAGCCGGCTAAGCAAAATCAAGTTTCCCTGTGTATAAACGTGATTGTGATACCGGAATAACTAGATAAATATGTGAATGTATAAGGATTATTGCAAAGTAGAAGTATTTAGGCTTTTGTACCTCCGCTGATTTAAAAATTTCACTTAAGTACACATACTGAGAAGTAAGGATATAATTTTATCTTTTACAGTTATTAAATTTTAATCCCTGGTGGGAGGAACAATATTGAGTGTGGTTAGTTTCCGCCTCTTGCATTATTTAACGAGGAAAGTGCTCTTTTCGCTGCAGAAGTTACACTGTAAAAGCGTAAATGGCTCTGAAAGTGAAATAAAAGGTTAGGATATGTGTGCGTTGTGGAGATAGGTGTAAAGATTGGAAGTACTGAAGTGTATTCAGTTTTCTTTCTGCGCCACACAGGTGGTACCAAACGGCGTAAAGGTAAAGAGCGCCTTGCAATCGCGCCGTTCTCCCGACCACTTGGGTGCCCGACCTGGGGCTCAGAACCCTTGTCATTCCGCGAGTATGGGTCTTGCAGAGCCTTGCAGTGCAGATTTTCTCCTCAGGTAGTCCTAAAACCGTTTGGCGCCCGCCTCAGTGGAGCCTTTTCCTGCTTTCCAGGGAGCGATGTGGAAGAGACGGCTCGTCTTTGTGAAACACGCAAAGCACTGAACCGACGTGATGGCCTGTGTGTCGGTATATTAAGGAGTTCCCCTTCCATTTTAATAACTTAACGCACGAACATCTCGGAACTGATGGGATTTGGGGAATGATGCAAGTACACTTTTATTCAATTCTGTCCATTATTGCTAACCAGCTATAAGGTCCGCGGTTATGTAATGGTTATAGACTACTCGCCTCTCACCAAGGCGAATCGGGTTCGATGCCCAGCGGGGTCGCTCCCGGATTTTTGCATGCAGGAATCGTGCCAGAGGATACCGCTGATCATCGGATTTTCTCGCGTATCTCCAGTTTCCTCCCTCCTTGCATTCCAGCACTGCTCCATGCCCACATCGCTTCACCCTCATCGACTCTCAAGACCTTGCTGTTGAGAGCCGCTCAATTCTCTCATTTCCTCTCTCCATTCTGCATGATGAAATGTATCAGTAATACATAAGTAACATCGAGGTCTTGAGAGCCGACGAGGGTGATTGAAGTAAGGAGTAGCGCCGGAACGAAAGGGCGGGGGAAACGGGAGATCCCAGAGAAAACGCGCCGACCAGCGGCATCGTCCAGCACGATTCCCACTTGTGAAAATCCGGAGTGCACTGGCCGGGGATTGAACCCAGTTGTTAGCTTTGGTGGGAGGCGAGCAGTCTAACCGCTCAGCCACCGCGGCCCCATGAACAATAAGGGTAACAACCTCTTACACATCTTTGATGTAATATTACTGCGACAAGTTTTGCATGGGTTCTATGCACATAATCCTGTGACTCACTGAAATATTTCAAACCCGTGTTCCAACTCCAACTCCCGAAGAAGTATACCACTCTTTGGGGTTACTTTAGACCACAAATATAGTTTATGTTGTCAACGCAACTTTCGATGACTAAACTCTATATGTGTGTACGGAAATGCAGTTACTATGTGATTATTGTTTCAGTTGGTAGCACTGTCCTGGATATGTGTTATTACATGAAAATGGGTTTATTTTCCGTTTATAGCTCAGTCTTTTTTTTATATTTATGAAACTGAGTATATAACTAAATGAAATTGCTTGTTCTGTAAATAGATCTCAAGTCCTATTGTTAAGGGGCCGGCCTGCCTGCATCACTTTTCTCCTCCTTTTTTTGCCGACAAGCGTGGGAGATATAAGGGCTACACTGGCACGCGCTACAAGAGCGCCATCGCCGCTACGCGCAGGGCTCTGAACTGGCGTGCAGTGTTCTCCTAGTGCTGCGTGCACCTATGGGACTTTTAACTTTGACACTATCATTTTATTGATGAAAGGTTTGTAGCAAATTTCAATACAGGCTCCTGCCGTAACTCGGCAGTCTCAAAAAGCCGTTTTTAACTATATTGGAGGGCTCCAAAATAATACTCACATCATGCATGGTAACTTTAAAGCAGCATTCCGTCCTCGTCTAGGGTATGATGTATTTCGTAGGTAAACAGACTGGGGCACGTTTATTAGTTTCGTAAAAAAAAAACAGGATATCAAACACTCGGCAATGCAGTTCAAGTGCCAGGTAGGCGGAGCCCTTGACGTTTGCATGTTGTCTTCGACGTGGTCAATAACGAGATAATTAGATACAATTTAACTTCCCCTGTTGGCCGGTAGGAGAACTCCGGCGAGTGTGACGCCGACTTCGCTTTAAGAGGATCCTCGACGAGGGTTCCAAGTGAGACTGTTGTGTTCGATGTATCGATCGCAAGTCTCGGATCGGAATTTCACGCCCAAGCCCATCCTAGCGGAAAGACACGAGGCCTACGTCGACGGCAAAGAATATAACTTTCGAGAACCCGAAAAATTGGGGGTAGATATCTCTACGGCCAATATTTTGTCATAAAATCAATTTCTAACCTGAAGATGGGCCATAACGTTTCGAAGCAGGACGACCAGAAGATGTAGCAGCGAGCAGGTTGTTCTGTTACGATAGAGAATTCGAGCCGCCAATCCCGGGTATCGTAACACTCGCAAGGAAACTTCGTAACTAAACGCCGTAGGTTATTACGTTATGACAACGAAAAGCTTGTATCTCCAGAAATGTTTGAAAATAATCTGCAAACAAAAAACAGAAAACTCGTCAACTCCACTATGAGATTTGAAACGGCGAAAAACTCTCACATTCACTACTTTTTTTTTAAAAAGTAAATTTATCTTCAATTTCGGTTAAATAGCACACATGTCTATAATGTAAGTTACAATTTTCTTTCAAAAAGTATAAAACTGACTTCGAAATTTGAAGTTATTATGTCTTTTGCCTCTTAAGTAAAATACCAGTTTCTGGAGTGGCCAGTTTTCTCGTGAAGGTAACTATTCGTGCAGGTAAAATTTGCTGTCTGAAATGCAACGTTAACAGCAGTATTCACACTGCTCAACGTGTTCAAAGAAAACGTGACTAAAGTGGTTCTTTGACAGCGCAACTTGTACATACCGCATGTCCTAATACATTTGCAACAAGCGGAATGCGACACAGCTTTACATAACGTCTCATAAGAGCGTGGATTAATGCCTTAGAGGCCTTCTGGTGAATTAGTCAATATAATGGCTCTTCAGGAGAACTTAAGTTAAACAAAGCAAATCACGTGTAGTCTGAAATATAATCTCGAAATGAAACAGAAATTATCCTGCGCGTAATTTCTGGTCAATAGCCAAGAATAGAACTGTATCTGAAATAACAAGCAACTGTAGAATACCTAATTATTAAACTGAAATGCCCGAAGGAATAACGACACTTAGCTGGCAAACTATATGGCAGACACAATTGTTCAACAACTATCCTAATTAAAAATCCGTTTCCTAAACGGGTTATTTTTTTAATTTGCGTAGAATATTTCAGTAAAGCGGGATCTTCGATAAGTATTTTAATAAGATATTGTATTTCAAGTTCTATGATTTCAGTATATTTCTAGGCATTTAACTGTATACTATCCACACCTTTTTTAATACTTTCACTAGTTACGGACCTTTACTGTAAACTTCGCTGTATTAAAAAACTTATCGTTAATATGCAATATCTTATCAATACGTATGTGTGTATTTATAAACACTGTTGTTATTTATTTCAGTCAGTATTTCAGAATTTGGTAGCGTCGTCAATGTTTATACGTACCGACTGGTGCAGGTTCCCTGGAAGACATATGACGTAATAATTATTATTTTCTTGTGTGCCAAATCCAGCACATCTGTCATATCACTGCATACAAATGTATTGATTCTATAAAATTTTTGTAATTAAGAAGTGGTCCCTTGTATAAAAAAATCACAGTGTTTCTAAGAAAAAATTGCTTTGCTTTTACAAAATATTACCATAAAATAAACACGTGATACATACGAATCCTAGGTATCTTACACTTTCACTGTTCTTCTCTATTTCAAGTTTCTGATGCTTATTTCAGATTGTTGTGAAAAGATTATGTGGATACTGAAGAAAACATAATGTTCTACCACCGTTGCGGAATTGTGAAATTATTTTGACTTATGCCTGTTATTTTGGAACACTATTCTTGTCCCAGCTCATGCTGAAGACTTACGAGTCTCAAAATGTTAACTCTTAAGTCATTTCAATTCTATTTTATTCCAATTTATGCCACTGAAACGGAAAAATGTACTTTCTCTAAAAGTTAATTTTAAATTTTAATTGATTTCTTACATATTTTATATATTGCACTTGTTTATTTATTCTTTCATGAGTGTGTGTGTGTGTGTGTGCGCGCGCGCACGCTCTCAGTTTACTCGTTTTACCACAATGTCTTGCAAATTTTTATCTAGCCTTGATAAATTGTAATTATAATTGCAGTTTTATTCTCAGGCCCCTCAAATGTCCCCCTAAGTCCATACGCCCATCAGCGGAGTTCAGGAGTATCGACTAACTTAGTTTGCAATATACTTTTGCTGTTAAGAGTGCATATACCTCGTGACCCAGAAACAAGCTACGCCCAGTAGCGAACAGGTTTAAAAATGCACAGCGTCATTTCCGTATGTCTGACCCGCTATGCGGTTTGGTGTCTTTTCATTAACCGCCAGTTTCGACGACCCCAGTTTAATCCCAGAACTAGATACGCAGGGAAAATTACCTGGCGGGGATTTTCATGACGATAGTGTACCGCGGTGTAGATATTTTCGCAGAGAGCTTTAATTTTTTTCGCCGACTTCAGTGCGTAGCTTGCGCATATTACACTAAGTCATGCACCGTTAGTTCTTCTGGTTGGTTTCATACCATGGTATCTTCGTCCTTCAGGTACGTACGGCAACATAACGCGGTATTTCCGTGACATGTTTGAGGCTGCTTAAGTAGTAAAGACGTCAATACGGTTTTGTAAACCATTTAATCTCTAGATGGAGAATAATCACTTCAACATAATAAATTATATAAAACATTAAAAAAAATATTACTTCGTAATCGGTTACAGGAAATTCAGAACGAGACCAAGGCATTTAAAGATGTAGTATGTAAATGACTTTTTACACGTCACAAGGAAACTTCGCATGCACAGTAAAAAAATGTATGTTCTTGTTACAAACCATGATTTGGAAACTAGTTGCCAAAGGTTTTTCTGTAACTCTACAGATATAATAGTGTATGTTTACTACACATTATTTCAGAAAACTTACAAAAATGTTTATGTAGCACAGTATTTATAATAAACTCTAAGCCTGCATCACTTGTTAGTTAGAACTCAGTATTAGTTTCACGTCCCCCGCTAAGATTTTGAAACATTTAGTCTATATAATTTGTAGTGTTACAAAAATATCTTTGGCAACAATTTGCCAAAGAATTCTTTGTACAAATACAAAAATTTTTTTACAGTGTGGAAGGCTGCTTTCATCATAACGTTCTTAGCATGTGAATGAATGACTCATGTATCGTAACGAACGAGTCACTAAAGGGCAATACACAAAATACTAGTTTAGACAAACAACTTTCACACCGTGTACATGCTACACTAGCGTATAGTGATAATCACATTCCTGAAAGCGGCATTATTTATTATAAGAAGAGTGAAGCTTAGTTTAACTTTTCTTCTTAACATTACTGTATCTCAGGTGTTAGCCAGTTAGAAGCCCTAAATATTCTACTACTTTGTTTAGTAAAAAACTAGCTTATGTTTGAAAAAAAAAAAAGAGCACGAGTACTCCCTTTTAACAGTGAGAACGGAAACGAAACTTATAATCTATTTGCAAATATCTCATGTGTTCATAATATATGGTTATTTGGCTTATTTATAAGCCGCTGAGAACTTACTAACCTTAATTTCTTCGACACTAAATGTAAGAACATAAGAAAACGAACTTTGTGATCATTACATTATGCAACACCACTGAGCTTATATCGTGTAGTGTGAGTGTTTTTCGTTGTAGATGTGTAGGTCTTATTAATGTTGATTGTACCCAGACCTTCAGAATAGAACTCGTGGGTGTTTTACGATAGAAACTGAATTTCAACATCCGTGGGTGAAATAAAATATGTATTCTATTAGCATTATCTCCACACGTTTTGAATCGAACCTTTAAAAAAAACTACTCCATGTTCGACGGTTTGGTTGTTTTCAAACTATGCCATGCATCACAAGCGGTTTATACTTATGATAACAAATGTTTCTTTTTTGGTTAACTTGAACTTTCAGTTATATTTTAATCAATAAATAACAAAACTGAATTCACGATTAATATAAATGAAAACAGAGATAAAATATGTGTTGGTAATACCTGGTAGGAAATAGTTCTAATTCAAAATATAATTACACATAGTGCGCAAGAATACGGTGCGTTGTCCGTTTGGTGCAATTTTCTATCTGGACTTTGTTTGTTTGCATGAGTCGGAAGTAAAGCCTCAAAGTAAAACTTTAACAGGGCGTCATAAAAGTTGGAAGTAACCATGATTGGATTATAAGGAGCAGCGAAGCACTTTAGAAGCGAATAAATATGCAGAACCCCAAGAATACTCGCCGGCAAACGGTATCACTCGCCACGTATGGCAAAAATCGACACTGACTCCGTAGGGGATCGAATGCAAACCACTCCGACAGAACAAAAAACTACAAAAAAAAAACATTCGGAAGAAGGTGAACTCGTATTTAGGGCACAGCACTCTTCCATTACCGTAATTAGAATTAAAAGTGTTGGTGCAACGGGTTCCCAGGAGCTAAACTACTTTAGGAATGACATAAAACAAGGACACTCGTGGACGAAGTGGAAGTGAATTCACCGCCCCTAATTATCTACATAACGACATTATCCACACCAACCGTGCGTTGATTTTTAATTTTTCTCCGTACCAATTAACTAGAATTGCATGCACTACAATGCATGTCATGCGTGAAGTTTTGCACAACCGCATATTAACTTTCCCTGCTGTATATCTCAACGGATTGGAGGAATATACTCGGTAGAAAATTAACACAATTAAAAATTTAACATAATTTTTTCCGACACCGGAGTCAAATCGGTCATCATCAAAAGTAAACTTGACTTACTCAAGGCATTCAGGTAACATTGTGTACAACACTGCAAGATTAAACACGAAAACCTACTGAAATATAAGCTAATAATACTCAAAAGCCTAGAGTAAAATACGCTCATTTATCAGCTTTAAAAACCGGCAATCATCTCACATAGTAGCAGTTGTCTGAATAATTTTAATAAATAATATTATTAACCGTTATTTAACCCAGCTAATAACAAAGCTAATGATAAAGAAAGCTATTCTTTACACACAATGATCGTTCACAGTTCGTGGTGTCTGAGAAAAAGTATTCTGAATTTCAGCATCTTCAAAAAAAAAAAAAGTCTCGTAACAACGTAAACAAAATTGTATGATAGGGTAATTACAATAAAACACGCAATATTTTTTAAATATTAAGTTTTCTACTAGGGCGGAACCTTGTTCTACGGGTTCTAGATGTAATATTAACGCAGATTATATTCACACTGTAAAATGGCACGCCTATTCTTTCTTTTCTACGTGGACATCTAGAAGATTACGTTGGCCCTGCAACGGCACAAGCTTGATGATTCTCTGTAAAATAAAATTGAAGTATCCTGATGATCCAACCATTCTTTGGCAGGATCATTTACACTCGCGACATCCAGGAATCGCCTTATACCAAGGCGTGTCTTTAGTTGTAAAAAAACACATGGATGCCGAGACAGCTCTGGCACTGTACTTGACAGAGAGCACATGTGATGGCAGAACTGTGGTCAAACTACGGTTGTGTTTGAGAGCAGAGGGTCTCTGTGCAGTATGGGAGGGCACTGCAAGCGCACGATAGGGACATTTGATTACAATTCAATTAGTATGGTAATTAATTATTTCATTGCGATTTTATCAGTTTTTGGAATCGACTGGTATTCTGTAGATTTATGGGTATATAGATTAATTTCATTCGATTGTTTTCGGTATGTTAAACTCTGAAATCTAGATTTTTTTATATATAGAGTATATATATGAATATTTATGTAAAACTGCGTTTTCCTCTTATGCATATGCTAAAAATAACATTTATAATCACGAACAGAGGATTTGTCAGCAGTGCACCAGCTATTGCATAATTATCCCCAGGTGTGAGTCTGTAAAGTTCATTTTTTCCTCTCTGTAGCAGTTAAACACAGCTAGAAGAATTTTTTATTTACGATTTTTTGTTTTTTAAAAGCACAGCCTCTTTAAATACCTATAATTTTCGTTAAGAATTCAGAATAAACAACATTTACAAAATATATTAAACGATTCAGTGTGTATTCGATAATTCAGAACAAATTAATCGGTTTTATTATGCGTATCCTTCTGATTTAATAGATAGGGGACTAATCGATTATTTTGTTTCTATTCCGGTCCCTAGACGACTCTACCAGACTGGAGCCTCGTTGTGTGGTCAATCGGCGTGTTAGGTGGGCGTGCACTGCGCTGATTCACTGCAACTCACTACTTTGCCACCTGGTGTTCGTGCCAGGTTTTGGCCCTGCAGGGAATAGTCGCCTCGGTAAACTCGCGTGTCTTCGATAGACGACAACTAGCGATGAGGAAACTCCGCGGGCTCAGTGAGCCGCAGACTCGACTCCACAGTACTTTGTATAATCGAGGTTAAGCTATTTCTCCATTGGCTGATGCCCCAGCGTATCCATTTGTACACCAGACCTGTTGTGATTCGATCCCATCCTCGTTTACTTGTAGGCCTGTAATTGGCTCATAGTCATCCAGGGCGTGTGTAATAAACGGTAAGCCAATTGCAGGTGCATTTAAAATTTACATCTGTTTGAAGTACGGCTTGTCTTAAAAATGAAGTCGTGGAATCCTCCCACCATAGCTTGCAGGTATTTCCATAATATGGGCTTAATACATTGCAACTTATTTGCCAAGAATATAAAGGAAAGTCTTCCGTAGAACAGTAGCCTCAAGGCTTCACGGCAGTTTAACAATAACATTAATTATATAGTCACTTTTATCTGCTATAATACTTACAATTGCGAGTTTTTGGCTAAATAACTTTTGACCTAATACAATTTCTCATGCTTTCTCTGAAGGAAACATGGTCAAGGAATTCGTGTAAAGGTGTTGAATTCAACGGAGATCAAAATTCCTCGGGATTCTAGACAGCAAGTCTCATATATTTTTGCCCGTATATGACAAACACTTGTGGATCTCTGAGTACATAGGGAACATACGTTCTGTAAAACACAATCGTAAAATTATAAAACCGGTAGGGCAAATCTTTTATAAAGACCTTGCTAGGGCCAAAATAATATATAGATAGGGTTATTGCTTTAGTATTATTTTCAACACGGTTAATTTAGGTAATTGAACAAAATAAAAAATACCAAAAATAAAGGTTTTAAAATTGTTCTTTTTCACTTTCTACATTGCTGGAGTGTGAATGACGTTATTGTTAGCAATGCAATGGGTCGCAGTTATGTAAAATTGTTACATCAGCCAAGTTATAACAAACCGCCGCAAATACGTCACTCTTCAGACGTGATTTCTGATTGCGTAATTGAATGGAACAGTTTTACAACAACGAACTCAACATGAAAAAGAATATAGATTAACTGAATATTGACACGTTTCTATGTATGAATAAATAATTTTATCGATAACCCGTTAGGGCGCTAGGTGCAAAGCATTATTGTAATTAAATTTTTAAGAAATATTATTTTAAATAATGAATTATGTACGACAGGTAAATAGTAGCAAAGAAAATTATAATAATGTTTACAGACAATTTAAGATAGTCAATTTGTTCCTATAATAATTAATAATAGTTTCAGAGACCACTTACATAATGTTTTATATGATTCCAAAGGCAGAGAAATAAAATAAAACTTCTAATTTCTGGAGATTATGCAACGTAAGAATTTTCGAAATTCCTAAAGATACCAGTGTCTCACAATAAAGAGAGTTTTAATGAATTTTACTAAAAATATAGGGTCTAATTATCAACAACGAGATCGTCAGTAAACATAACCATACAATGCATTTTCTCAGCTACACAAAACAACAAACCTAACGCATACCTGTCGTAACACGTAAGAAATTTTTGGGTAACGGAAAAAATCTTGCATTTAGATCATGTCATCTTCATTAATAAACAGAGATTCGAGAATTCAATAATTAACATAAATTTTATAGAATAAACCATGGTTTCGTTTTGCTGTGCGACTACCCAGATAATGGCAGAAACCCCAGATAATCGTGCAGAATTAAATATAAAAAGAACACCAGTTTTCATTTAAAAAAAAGAACGTGTTAACATTTTAGCAGAAAAAATGCGAAAGTTTGAAGTACCCGAGTGCATTTAATAAAATTCGACTGCAATACAGCCTCGAGATTTAAAGTGAGTGAGTGAAGAGATTTGGGCGGCTCTTAACAGCGAGGTGTTGAGAGCCGATGAGGGTGATTGAGGTGAGTAAGGAGCAGCGCCGGAATGAAAGGGCGGAGGGGAATGGGAGATCCACGAGAGAACGCGCCAACCAACGGCATCGTCCGGCACGCGAAAATCCGGGGGTGGCCCGGCCGGGGATTGAGCCCGGTTCGCATTGGTGGGAGGCGAGCAGGCTAACCTCTCAGCCACCTCTCAAGACCTCGTTGTTAAGAGCCACCCAAATCTCTCAACTCAAACTCCTCGGTGCCCCATGCGTGAGTCTGATTTTTTATAGACGCATTCACGCCAAAATTGCTTTCTTAAAAGCGGAAAGCATACAGTTCCAGAGTGTCGTAATTCTGCGAGTTCCCCCGCGAAAAACTGTTCGTTTGCGTGGCCTCGAGAAACTGCGAATGAAATCAGTACGCTAGCCTGGCACTGACGCGGCGGAGTGTACGGCGATCTAGATACGCTGTTCGCTTCTGCCCTGGTTCTTGCTGCAGAACTCGACAAAGCTGTCGCATGACGCATTCAATATCCCCCGCGTGCGACGCGATGGAAGATGTGCCCGGGATTGCGAATAGCGGGAATGACGAGAAGTGCTTAGCTGAAGCAAGGGAGGGGAGAAGAGGACTACTTGTTCCTGGGATTATTCGCCTCCTCCCTCATTTATCCCCTTTTCCATTATATAATTTTCCTTTTTTTTTTTTTTTTTTTTAATTTTGGTGTACAAATTTTATTATTTTAATAGAGCAGCAATTAAAATATATTTTATTTATTTTAAGCCATACACTTAACTTTTAGTTTCCAACCTAATTGAAAGAATTTTCTTCAACATAACTCAAAATTTTAGGGGTCCAAATATATTCAAAGGTGGTATATTTTTGGNGATCCGCAATGATAAGGAATAGAAAACGTTACTGACTTTGTGGATAATTAAATTGTTTGATAAACAAGAAGATACTGATAACTAATGAGAGTAGTGTATCTAAACTCTAAGAAATTATTTGTACATTTACCATATCAGTGTGTACGTACAGTGACGAAGTACGAATGGTAAATTATTTTCCCATACATGCATGGTAACTTTCCTACAGTTGTTCAGGAAATGGTCAAATACAAAACATTTCCATATTTCCAGCCCAACATGCAGTATTATTTCCACACACTGTACAGGTTAACGAGAAATTTTTTTTACAGTGTATGCCGAAGCTTGGTCAATGTATTTTAAATGGAGAGTGGGCGGCTGCGGCTGAGAGCCGACTACTGACGATCTACTAGGACAAGCTCGGTAGTCTTCGGCTCGACTCGGACGAGCTTAGAAGCTTCCGACTAGCGGATTGTCGAACATACCCGAAGGTGTTCAGCAGTTACGCCCACTAGCACTTCTAGCATATATATGCCTGTTTCTGGTAGCCATGTTGGTTTAATAGACATCGGGTATGTCAAATCGAAATAACATGTATTTATTATGTAATCTTAGGAATTACTTTATTTTTAATTACAAAAATTATTATTATTATTTCTTTTAACTGCACTAAAATGGTACATAGAGTATATAGAGACCATGCAAAAGTCTCTCAACTACATTTATGGTCTCCTCTCTTGAAGTATAATTATTACACGATGTCGGAATCTGCAAATAAGTCACTGGCTCAACTGTTTTGCAGGCTTTATTAATGTTTGTAAATATGAATAATCCAAGCCCACCATACGATTAACGACTCGCTCTGCACAAGTATGTTATAATCATGGTATGGATCAGCAACTATCAACACTTTTATAGGCATAGATGTCTATGGTTTACGAACCAATAGGCCCTTGAGACTTGGAATTTACGAGGGTTGGTTGAGTGATAGTCTTATATTTCGTGCTCTTCTCAGGTATCAATCATTTTCTGCAATCCCAATCCTCTGCAATTTGCACTAATACTCAGCAATCCTCCGCACCAATCCTCGCCAACATTCCTCACAAATCCGTACCAATCCTCACCAATCCTCGCCAATCTTCCGCACAAATCCACCCAATTCTATGCACCAAACCGCATCAATCCTGAACAATCCTCCGCACCAATCCACACACCGATTCACACCAATCCTCCGCCCCAATTCACACTAATCCCCATACCAATCCACACCAATCCGCACCAATCCTCACACCAATCCGCACCAATACTCAGCAATCTTCCGCACCAATCCACTCCGCAATCCTCTTCCGTAATCCACAGCAACCCATGCCAATCCTTCGATCAATCCCAATCCTTAGATCAATCCCAATCCTTAGATCAATCCCAATCCCTCGATCGATCTTTCGATCAATCCTTCGGCTTGTCTCCCACCCATTTATACATAAATTACATTCATTCGTCAATTGTCCCTAAATTTGTACATGTCGACAAAATTAATGATTGTATGCATTTAATTATACATTCACTTTATACTAAAGTATTTATTATCATTCTATGTAAAGATCATTACGTTAGTAGTCGAGTACTCACAGTACCACTTTAAAGTTGTGATGGTAATAAAGATAAGACACGCAACATAAAGGAAAATCAATTATTTTATTATAATAACTTATTATGTTGTAATTACAATTTCAGAAGAACGCAGTTCGTCTCATCAAGCGATATATCTCCGATCCTTCAGTTTACTCATGATAGAAGATATTTTGTTAATGTGCGTGAGATCCCCACGTTTTTGAAGGTCAATGAAATATCTGAGTATATCAACAATTTCACTTGGGTCTTCGAGGAATAGGTGGCCAGTATTCTCTGCGAAAAACAAAAACGACCACATGTGTTTCAAATGGGCCATTCTGGCACGTTACGTGGAAGGTACATACCCGCAGTAAGTAGACCACCGCTACAAAGATCTCGAATCAAAATGAGAACTTTTCCGTCTTCGAATTGCCGACCCTGGTCCGGCATATAAATATTTTTAAGAAATATAACTCTGAAGTTTTCATCAATATATATGGCGTAGACAAAAACCATAAGATCTGAAGTGGCTGAAGTAAAAAAAACCCAGCATATCGAACTACTCCTTCTCACCGCCAAAAGACAGGAACATCCACTATTGCTGTGTAAAAAATTTTGAGAGTTTGGTGAGATCGTAGCTGATGGATCATGGCCCCAAGATCCATATATGCAAGCTGTGCTTCACCTATTATCATGATTTACCGCGCAATTCCAGACTGACGGGCCGGAAGTGCCTGGAAGAACACAAAAAAATACTGCAAAGAAAATGCTCCACTGCATGCTGAAATGCCACAGCCAGGTAAAGATGGACGGCCGCCCATTTTGAAATCTAACAACTATCACCACATTAATAAATTTCCCATCGTTGTTTACGCAGATTTTGAGGCAATTCTGAAATCGATCTACACCTGCGAAACGGACGCCAATCGTGCATACACGTACGCCTATCAGAAACACGAGGCATAGAGCTTATGCATTTAAGTCCATGTGCATAACGACATCATTCCAGCGACACTAACATCTACGCTGAGCCAGGGCCCCATTTTATACCCGAGAGAAGATGATGAGAAAAAGTTCTTGGAGCAATTGTAGATATCGGCAACAAAGTAAAAGATATTTACGCCAAATCGAAGCCGATGGAACCACTCACCCTTGCAGAAAAGACCAGCTTTGCCAGAGCGACGAGATACTGCTACTGTGCTGCTCCATTCACGAATGACAACTATAAGGTGTGGAACCACGACCACTTCACTGGGCAGTACATCGNGCCCCATTTTATACCCGAGAGAAGATGATGAGAAAAAGTTCTTGGAGCAATTGTAGATATCGGCAACAAAGTAAAATATATTTACGCCAAATCGAAGCCGATGGAACCACTCACCCTTGCAGAAAAGACCAGCTTTGCCAGAGTGACGAGATACTGCTACTGTGCTGCTCCATTCACGAATGACAACTATAAGGTGTGGAAACACGACCACTTCACTGGGCAGTACATCGCACCCGCTTGCACCAGCTGCAATTTGCTGCGTCGTCGCCCGAAGAAACTTGTCATCTTTTTCCACAACCTGAGCTACGATGAGAATTTTATCGTCACGCAGCTGGGGTATGGTGGAAAAGATATTATCATTCCACACAAGATTGAAAAAATAATAACATTTTCAAAGCAACCGGGGGACAGATTTTCTCTCCAGTTGGTAGATACTTTCCAGTTTATGGCTCGCAGTCTGGCATCCTTGGCTGAGTACCTGCCTCAAAATCAATTTAATAACAAACCAAGTCCTTCAGTGGAAGCCAACCCTCTCTCGTCACACGAAAAAGCGTTTTCCCTTACTATTACGTCGACAGCTAGAAGTTGAACGGGCAGCCACTGACTACAAAAGAGGCTTTTTACTGCACGCTGAGAGACTTTGGGGTAAGCGATGAAGAATACGCCCATGCCCAGAAGGTATGGCAAGAGTTTGGCTGTAGGAGTCTTAGGGAATATTCAGAGTTGTACTTGAAGATGGACATTCTTCTCCTTGCGGACTCTTAGAAAATTTCAGAAATTTGTGTTGTCAACATACAAGCACGATTGTGCACATTACATCGGCGCGCCAGAGTTCGCTTTCGACACCATGTTGCGAATGACGGGGTCGATCTAGAGCTTCTAACGGACTACGACATTCGCATGATCGTCGACGAAGGGATCAGTGGTGACGTGGCTCAGTGCGTCAAACGTCATGTGGTGGCAAACAACATTATGCGCCAGAACCATATGATCCAAGTAAGCCTTCCACCTTCTTACAGTACCTTGACGCAAACAACCTGTATGGATGGGTCAATCACGCCACTGTTACCAATATGCAACTTTAAGTGGGCCGATGCGAACATCGACGTCATGTCCATACCAGACGATGGGGTGACCAGTTACATTTTGGCGGTGGATATCGAGTATCCGGCAGCCCTGCACGAGGAACACCATTATTTGCCATTTCTTCCCGTAAACCAGTGCCCACCGAGCTCGAAACAGCCAAAGCTGATTACAAAACGCTGGAAGATAAGAGCCGCTACATCGTCAATTACCGTAACCCCAAGCGGGCTATGGGACATGGATTGAAGCTCGTCAAGATTCACCACAAGCTACAGTTCGAACAGACAGNCGTAACCCCAAGCGGGCTATGGGACATGGATTGAAGCTCGTCAAGATTCACCACAAGCTACAGTTCGAACAGACAGCATGGCCAAAGCCTTACTTAGATTTACATACTGCAAAGCGACAGGCGGCCACCAATGATTTTGAGAAATAATTTTTTTAATTAGCAAACAACGCAACTTTCGGCAGATTAATGGAGAAAAAAATAAAATGGCAAAAGATGGAATTGGTGTGTAATGGGAAACGACTGAAGAAATTGGTGGCAAAACCGACATTTCTGGACAAGACAATTTACGCAGAAAATCTTTTCCTGATTCGACTGCAGCACGAAGCCATACTTTTCGACAAGCCCGTATACGCAGGATTCGCGGTGCNACTTTTCGACAAGCCCGTATACGCAGGATTCGCGGTGCTCTACATATCCAAAAAGCTGATGTGCAGGTTCCACTATGACGTGATGAAGGCCCGATACGGAAAAGACAAAGACATCGAACTCCTGTATACATGCGGACTCGTTTCAGTTCGAGATAAGACAGCAGGACTCCTACGAGGACATGGTTTCGGACGCAAAGTTGTTTGCAAAGTTTGACACCAGCGGCTGCTATCCAACGAACCACAAATGATTTTCGCCCATCAAAAAGAAGATAATGGATAAGTTCAAGGACGAGTGCCATGGGTTGATCATGACCGAATTCGGGGGGCTACGAGCGAAACTGTATACATACAAATGCGAGGGAAAAGTTACAAGATGTGCCAAGGGAAGAGTAAAATAAAATTTGTAGACTTCGTGGATGTTTTGAACAATCATATGAGCATGAGGGTGAATGTCCACATAATAAGCTCGCACCAGTATGTCCTGTATTCGGAGTGCGTCAACAAGATGGCAGTACAATAGACAGATGACAACGACTCATATGGGAAGATGCCGTACGCACACTGTGGCTATAATATTTAGGTGTCCTCGTGTATGATTTTTTGTACATTTTGTATATACAGATGTCTTCTACATTTGGTTGTAAGTTATTTCTTGTACATAGATATCCTTTGCATTTTGGTATGTATTTTCTGCATTTTTGTACATGCGTTCTCCACGTTTGTGCATTTATTTTTGTATATGTGTTAAATGCATTGTTGTACTATTTATGCATTTCGTCGTTTGTGATTTTTCAATATTTGTCCATTTTTGTACATACATTTTCCGCAAATGTATGTTTCTCCTGGATTTTTATACATATGTTCTCCACATTTGTGTGATTTTTTCTCCATTGAACTGCAGGCTTTTCTGAATTTTATCTTGTGTTTTTTTTGGTGACTGCAGCAAAATTAATTTTTAGGCAAGAATTCGTGTCTTCAAAAATTATAACCTGTCTTATAAAACACCCGTGTGTCATTTACTTTGTGGTTGTGGTGTAATTATTTTTTTTATATGAAAAGAATATTATAAAATAATATAATTTTCTCCATGGGTACTAGTTTTTGATGCACAGCCCGTCCCAAGTCTTGGAGCTGTGTGCATGGTTAAAACATGTACTCCGTAAGTTTGAGGGGAAGCGGAACGAAATGATCAGCATATGAGACAATCACATAAGGAGTCGACATAAGAGGCCTAGTTATGTGGAAAGGGGTGGAGGAACTTGCCGACTAATTAACGGACGCGAGTAATTGACCGATTAAATAACCAATTTAAAATACTGGTGAGGGTGTTTGTGGTGGGACCTTCGGAAATGTAATTTTTTTAAATACATTTTTAAAATAATTTCTAATAATTTTTTATAAATTTTTCAAATACATTTTTAGTAAGTTTTTGTATTTTTTTTCTGGGTTTAAAGTCCTCCAAGGTTACGGTCATAGGGTCAAGGTCAAAGGTCAAGGTTGAAGTCACCCAGATTCAATATGGTGGTTGAGTGACGTCACAGCATGCGGCCGGCGCCTGGCGACTACTCCTGAATCCTTTGCGCTCGAATCGCCATTTATATTCTATTTTTGTACAAGTTACCTTTTAAATAAAAATACTAATTTTATCACTTATAATTTTTCATTTTTCCTTATGTGTCTGTAAACAGAATGTCCACATTTAATTTCAGTTTTATTTAATTTTACTAAAATTCCCGCCATTTTCAGTTTACCCTTCGTTACTCACTGAAATAGTCCGTGTGAAAGTTTTACTGTGGCAAGATGCTCAGAGTAATGACTGTGCAGTTTTGGGACACTGCTATAGGCAAGTAAAACATTTTCTTAATGTGTTTTGGAACAACCAAAGTAAAAAGTTTACTCGCAGAGTAGCGTTTTCGAACGCCGCTCTCATATCTCACTGGCGAGTAATTTCAGTAGCATCAGCTATGGCCCCGAAACTGCTGGCAAAACATTGGTAACACTGATGGTCACCGGCAGAAGTTTTCGCGAGCTGATGTTTAGCGCCCTGTTAAGACACTAAAAACCATCACTAAAATCTACTTGATTTACTACAGTTAGCGGAGGTCTTGCAGCTCCAGTACAATCAGTGTTCTCTAAACACAATTACATACATTCGGAAAATATGAGATTTTAATACGAATTAGTCCTTGTCGAATATATGTGAAAATGTAACGAAAGATAACCCTCAAAACAGAATTTAGTTTATGATGGAAATTTAAATTCTTTAAATTCCGTACTATATAAATGTTTTTATATGTAGGCCTGCGTAGATTTCTAAACAAGAAGCAAAACAAATTTTAATAGTGAAATTCATGGCTGCTTCCCTATTTTTTAAGTTAATTACTGTTACTGTTGGGTGTTTTGAAACCATTAATTTACTGAAAACTGATTTCAGAGATGGTCGGCTTTAACGGAAAGTGACCTTATACTTAAGCTACTCATTTTCTATATAACTGGACCTGAATTCTGTTCACTGTAAAAATGTGTCTGCGCCTACCTGCGTGTATTTTAACACGCACACTATGCGGCGTGCACCTAATAATGTTGGTAACGACGGAGGGAAATTAGTTCCATGTTTTAACGTTGAATTAAAAATGTTCGGTCAACATTTGTTAATATTGCAAGTAGCCTATATATTTTTTTTTTATGTTTTCACTTCATATAAGGGTAAGAATTAGCAAATTTTCAAAATATTTACTTTTAAAATAATTTCACAGTTTCCATTTACTGGCGTATGAATAAAGTGATGAGGTCCATGGCAATGTTGATTTTACATGTAGCGGAAGGACACACAATGTGCTTACAGTAGAACAAACAGGGTTTTCAAAAGTGCTCAGTTTACCTTAAACAGCATTTACCTGCGTCGGCCGTACAGATAGCAGAGACGCGTAGTTACATTAAAACAAACGCGTAGTGGATTTATTTTGTGGCGCTATGTTGAAAGAATACAGAAGCAAGTATTTCGTAGGTTCAAGTAGATTTCAACTAAACTATAATTCTTTCATTAAATAAGAAATAAACGTGTTGAAAAGCGCGTTTCTTTTAGCTGTTTACGACGAAGATTTTCCGTTTCATTATAGTGGATTTGTTGTACAGATAATATCTTTACCGGTTTTCGTGCAGAAAACGACGCTGTTTAATACCTAGTCAGCAGATTTTTATCCCGCACATATTCAAATGTATTTATAAATGCTTGTATCAGTAAAACAGTTGCTAACTACATCATAGTTGCAGTGTAATTAACAAATACCAAATCTAGATACGAAATTTCATAAATTGGCATTTTACTTTTTTTTATGTATGAAACTAAACTTTCTACGGAAACCAAAGGCAGCAATATTCTATATTTATTCTAATATGATTTATTATACTATTAATTTTATAACACTGTATAAACGATGTTGTATCAACGAGAACTTTCATAATGACGCTACCTGAA
Organism: Clitarchus hookeri; assembly: GCA_002778355.1. Classification (NCBI taxonomy): domain Eukaryota; kingdom Metazoa; phylum Arthropoda; class Insecta; order Phasmatodea; family Phasmatidae; genus Clitarchus; species Clitarchus hookeri. Next base: position 78,290 of record NQII01003032.1, on the reverse strand, counting down.
TAAAATATCAGACTTTCAACGTTAAATATTACAAGATCTAGTAATTTTTAATTATTTTCTACAACTCCGTGATGTAAAAATGCGTATTGGCTGTTCACGGTAAAGTGAGCACTTTTGAGGACCTAATTAATTTTTTCCTTTCAGCTATTTATCCATTAACCACCTTTTTAAATAAATATTGCAATTTAAGTAATAAACACAGTGTGCATATTCCACCGCACTCGGAAATTAACATCTGAGCCTAAAATAAAATATATTTATTGACTATTATCCCAAATGAGAGGGCTTTCAAAGTGCTCACTTTACCGTGAATAATCTATAACTGGTATATTGCTCTGCACACGCTTCAAATGAAAGGTAATTAGTTCAAGTGAAATATAAACACATTTTGCTGTATGCCACATATGACGTCAAATTAAACGCAGCAGAAAAAAAATTACTACCCAGAAATTGTGCACGTTAGTTTACAACATAATTGGTAAAAGGAAATGTTGAAGCAATGATGGAATTAATGTACATGAACTATTATTACAAAAATTTGCGTTGAAAACTTTAGTTCCAAGTTAATATTATACATTTTACATAAACACGAACATATACAGTAGTATTTGCATCTGAAATACGGAGAATGTTCTATTTGAATGTGTTTTACCCTTTTTATGGTGTAGTGTATGTATAATCCATTCACGGTTACTTCACACTTTTCTGAATCCCTGCTAAAGTTCTACTTCCAGGATATTCCTCCGCCTAATGTAAACAAAGNACGGTTACTTCACACTTTTCTGAATCCCTGCTAAAGTTCTACTTCCAGGATATTCCTCCGCCTAATGTAAACAAAGTTTAACTAAGTCTAGAAAATAAAACCAAAGGTCAACGCACCGAATTCGTGCGCACTCAGTTGTAANGGTACACGCAGTACAACTAGAACTCCGCACGCCAGTTCAAAGCCCTTACGCTTAGCGGCGATGACGCACTTGATGCGCGTGGCAGTGTCGCCCTCATCGCTCCCGCACTTCTCAGTATTCGTAACTATTGGTTACACGCGTTCTCTCAAGGAAAATCAGAAAACCGGCGCTACAATATCCTCTAGATAGTTTCCGAAAAGTGGCTAAAGTGCAAAAAAAAAACCACAGAGTGTAAACAACTAACGAAACCAACTATGTATATTACCGAATTGCTCGAAGAACGCCTCGCCAGGTCCATTAAAATTTATTCGCACGAGTAGACTGAAAATAACGGGCTACCAATGAAAAATTCTGAACACGAGAAGGATTAGGAGATAATAAAGTTACCCGACAGATTTTCCCAAATTTTCATAAGTTAAAAAAAAACATGCAAGCAGCACTGTGAAAGGTTTACGGATTCCTGCATGCACATAAATTACAGAATTTATTGAAATTTCCTTTGGTGCATACACCGCACCGCCTTACGGTGACTTAATGAAGTGAAGATGTTTGGACCGCTCATAACAGCGAGGTCTTGAGAGCTGAAGAGAGTGAAACGAGGTGAGTGTGGAGCAACGCCGGAATGCAAGGGGAGACATAGGAGATCACCGAGAAAACCCGCCGACCAAAGGCATCGTCCGGCACGATTCCCGCATGCGAGAATCCGGGAGCGACCCCGCCGGGAATCGAACTCGTTTCGCCTGGGTGGGAGGCGAGTAGTCTGACCATTACACTAACCGCGGCCCCTTGCGGTGAATTATTTATGAAAAGAGTAAAGTACTACAGGCATATTTAAAACTAAAAAAAAAAATGGAAGAAATTTGACTAGACTGGATTGGATAGGGCTTATTAACGTCCTCCGGTGTTTTGTATAAAGGCTTATCAGGGGACGGCTTATAAATTAACTTGTGGCCTAACTTAAACTAACACCCGAGCCTTATCTGGGATTCGAACCCAGAAACTCCCGGGAGGTAGGCAAAAGCAATTTGAGTATTTTTTTTTTTTTTGCAAAATACATTATTTGCAATAATTCACTAACCGTGTTTGTGAAATGAACGTAACGTAGTTCGGCTTCCTGGAAGGATCTCCTTCGAGTCACCTCTATTCGCACCGCAGTGGGGTCAGGAACTCACATTCACCTCAGCAGGACACTAGGAGGGGCGTGGCACCATTTCGTACCGGACGTCTATATAAATTGAGGGAGGCGCCGGGGAGGCGTCGTCAAGTAAGCCTCAGGCGAGGTTACAGACCGACCGAAGACAGCGCCTTGGAATAGGAATCGCCATTTGCAGTAGGAATTGTTGGAGTAAGTCGGTTTTGAAGGAAGTAACAGGCAGTAAAGCATTTCGGGAAATTTCGTCGTTAAAAAAAAGTAACCCCCAATAAAGGCTAATCACGGTTATTTCAGCACTTTTGAAATCAACCTTTGAAAAATGGCACTGCATATATTTTAACGCCCCCTCCCCCCGCCCTTTCTGGCATGCGCCTAGTAAAGTTGGTAATGAAGGAGGGAAAGTAATGCCATGTATTCAGTTTGAATTAAAAGAGTTATGTGAACGTTTGTGAATACTCAAATAATTGATTTTTCATTCTGTTTATTTTAATGCGTATAAGTCTAAGAATTCCCAAATTTCTAAAATATTTACTTTTCTAACAATTCGTCTGTTTCATTTTACCGGAGCGGTAATAAAGTGATCTGAACCATGGCAATGTTACTTTTACATTTGTTGGAAGAATACACAATTTACAGACAAGTATATCTTGAGCAGTACTTTCAAAAGTGCTTAGTTTATAGTGCCTATAAAAATAAGCACACGTGCTTTAAAGTTTTTGCAAAAATACTTTTCTAATTACATGACAGTGAAGAGTATTTATGGGCTGTTCTAGGCTAATTGAGTTCCTTTGAAATCAACCTTTGAAATATGTCCCTTCCTAGCCCTGAAAAAATTGTTAACGGGCATACTGTCTTGCATACACCCAAAGGAGTTAGTAGCACCGAAGGGAAAATAATTTGACGTCTTAATGTTGAATATAAAAGTGTTGATAACATTTGTGAATAATAAAACGGTTTATTTTTGCTCTCTGTTTTTTTAAGTATCTCAAACGTAAAAATCAAAAATTGATTAAAATAATTATTCATCTAATAGTTTTACAATTTCAAAATACGGACGTATGGATAAAGTGAGAAGGCGCATGGCAACGTTGATTTCACATAAAGTGGAATAATACACTATGTGCATACGAGTGGATAATAAGCAGGGCTTTCAAAAGTGCTCAATTTACCGTGAACAGCAGTAGAGGGATTATGGGGACTTTGGCACATCGGGACCTGGGGGACCGGAGCGTCGGAGATGTTCGTGTTCTGTCATTCCAGTCACCCGGTGGCCATTTTATCTCAGAATTTTCCTATTTTCCCTTGAAATCGGCCATTGTTCGCTTAAAATGTCTCCTTTTCCCTTAAAATTTGCCTTTTTCCCATTGAATTTTCTCGATTTTTTCTTCAAAGAGGAAAGTTTTCCTTATTTGCAAAAAACGAGCACCCCCACCCCCCTCCTTTTTTTTTTTGTTGCGAAAAACTATATATTTGGAAGCATTTGTGGGGCTCGTTTTTACCTATGACATTCACCCATGATCTTGACCTTGATCTTGTGCCCAAAACCTTGTATGACCTTGAAACTAAAAAATACAAAAAAAAATACTAAAAATTTAACACTTCTAAAATATTAAAAAAATAATTTAAAAAAATTGAAAAAATATATTGGAAAAAACTATTTTAAGAAATTATTTTAAGATGTGCAAGTAGGAGGTTCAGGGTTCGATGTAAGGTGGATCGAATAAACTCCAGACACTACCGGCCCTCGCCAGGTCGGCCAGTGTCCATCTCGACTGCCATGTTGGATGTCGATGGCCTTAACCTTGATCATGGTAAACTTTGACATTGACATAGCACGACTTATTAGATAACGTGATTATTAAGCGAGACAGCCTTGGGAAATTTGTATGAAAAGTAGTTGTTTTAAAAATGTCAGAAACTATGCGAAATGAAACAAATTTGTGAATATATGTTTGCCATCTGTGAACATTTTGCGGGTGATCACATCGCCCGTCATTAAGATATTATGGGTGCAACGTTATTAACCAAGGAAAGTGTGTTGCCCAAGGGCGTTTATCGACTGTTATGAAGTAATATTTATGAGTACATAAAAATAACACAAATAAAACTGACACTCTTCGCGAATTTGTTGCTTCATCTCACGTAGTTTCCAACATTTTGCAAATAACTAACTTAAATTCCAAATTTTTCAAGTGCTTGTCTCTCCTTTAGCAGTTACGTTAGGTCGTAAGTCGCATCATGTTTTGTATCTCATTTTCCATAACGCATAATATCACAGAGTTTACATATCTAGTTAGGGAAATCCCAGAATATAAGTTACTCTTGGTTCAAGTAGTTTTAATGTAGCTATAGTAAAACTGCGTAACTTAAAACATTTATAAACTACGTTTGTTTCGTTGTAATACTTGTTCAGCACTCATGGTTTTGATAAACTAGGAATAAACGATCAAGTGTTTTTTTTTTTGGCAAAGAAAGTATTTGACGAGATGTGTCGAAAGAGGCTCAATTATTTTTACATTGTACTTCGGTAAAAAATGATATTTTCCACGCTTTCCATGCACATTCAAATACAAAAGTTGAAGTCAACTTGTTTTAATCTAACTTACTCAAGTGACTTTATTTAAATCACTGTAATTCACACAGGTAATGGTATTCTGTAAACATTTAAGATGCCAGAACTCCTTCATCAATTTAAGTGATTGACAAGAAAAATTTTAGTTCAAGATTGTAAATGCAAGCTGCCCAAAGGGCAAAATAAACTTAAATATTTCGTCGTATAAAACTACGAATTCATGTTTTCCCGTGAAATAAGCCAATGTTATCAAATTGTTTTTATTTGTTTTATTTTAAATTACTTAAAATTAATTTTACTAACATTGTATTGTTTATGGTGGAAATTAATTTGCAACAAGTAAATTAAACCCAGGCAGCACACACATTAGCCAGGCATACTGCATGTGGTGTGATGAGAAATACGTAAAATTTCTCATTTACGAGGGATGATAGTTAAGCGTCTTATCATTCTTACAATCTTGACCTTGTTTTCTTTGCCACTTCACTTTATGCCATATAAACGTATGAACTAGTTAAAACAATTTTACTGCGCGAATCCGAGTACCGCATAACCTAAGAAATACAGCGAAGCTTTTCTTTAAAACCTTCGCGACTCGAAATACGTCATAACGTCTTCGGAGCACCAGCGCGGCAGGAAAATTGTAGACGCGAGAGCAACAAACAAGTTTTAAGCATTTTGCCAAGTTGGCGGCAGCGACGAGCAGGCTCGGAAGGTTGGTGAGTTTGGCCCGCGGAAAACAGCCAGACGACACTAAAGAACGACCGCTGCTTGTTAACGTGTACTTAATTGCCAGCTGTTAATAAATTATACTGCACTCCTTCGCCGCCTGCTCATCCCCTTAAGTACGTACCTCTTAGCGTTACGACGCTGTTGATGGTCCGAGTTTTGAACTGCAATTTGTTCTATGCAGTGTGCAAGATGAAAGCGCGAACTTCACGGTCACTTCTAACTTTTCTGAAGCCCTGCCAAAGTTCTACTTCCAGGATATTCCTCCGCCTCCTCATTCAAACGAAGCTTAACCAAGTCCAAAAAATTACATCAAAAGAAACTACCCACCGCATTCGTACGTATTCAGTGTAATAACATTTCCCAAAAGAACTATTTATTACTAGGCATTACCAACATACATATTTAATCACTTTTTAAATTCATTTTAATTATAAATAAAATATTATAATTTAAAAGATAAAATATAAGTAAAAGCACAGTTTAGCAAAAGCTAAAATACTTTTGCATTAACAGAAATATAAAACGCTTATGATGCACGGAATAATTGAGAAACAACCAAACACGTCAGAGTGACTTTTAAAATGTTTGATTCAAAAAGCGTGAAGAAACGTGAATATACTATAACTGGATTACATCTAGACGACACATTTCGTTTGCCACCAAAATCAGCGGACTAGAACATCGGAGTCCGCGAGGTATATTGCCCCGAAATAAATTTTTAGTACATAGAGTTACTCCAACGCGATGCAATAACAGCACGTACGATCCCACCCTTTCTGCATAAAACAATGAAAAAGTTTCGGATATGCTGTATGAGGCAGTTCCATCGCCGGTTTCTTCGACGTGATTAGTAGTTCACGCTAAGTGAGTTAAACACCAAGTGTAACCGTCTGGCTGCGAGTCTTGCCATGCTGAGATGCTGTCACTTAAGCAAAACTAATTACGTCTGGGGGATGCTACGTATTCTACAACAAAACTACCGGTGGTCTGTGTAAGTAAACAATTTTTGTAACGTACTTTAACTATAGTTGCTTTGATAGTGATTGACGATTAATATAAGGTGTTCCCGATTAATTAAGCACTTTTGAAATTAACCTATGAAAAATAACACTGGTTGTGTGCCCAGTAAAATTTGTGACAATGGTGGGGAAAATAGTTACATGATTTAACATTGAAGTAAAAGTTTTAGGTACACCTCTGTCAATATTGACATTTTTTATGCTTTACGTTATCTACAATATAAAAATAAGTCGGGTTTTCCTTCCTGACGCTATAACTCCAGAACGCACGAACCGATTTCCACGGTTTTGNGATCAACGCATGCATGAAGTGATGAGGCCCATGGCAATGTTAATTTTACATATGGTGGAAGAATACACAAAGTGCATACGAGTAGATATTAAGCAGGGATTTCAAAAGTGCTCAGTTTACCGTGATAAGTCCACCCCTTTGGGGTTAGCGAGAATTCGTGCCGTCTCCTGAAACATTTCAGTACACGCTACATAGACGGTCCAACGCCAAGGACCGCATCAACTAGGTAAACACGCCCACTGATGTGATTTGCCAAAGTGCCTGTAAACAAGGTGGTGAGCCTTTGAACCATGCCTACGTGGAAGAGCTATCTAACAGAAAGAAATGCAGCGTGATTGAAGTCGTGTTTGGCGAAACAACGATCCTACTCGTCCTTCTCCCCTTCTCTCACTCTCTCTCTCTCTCTCTCTCTCTCACCTATCTACCTATCTATTTATATTTATATCTCTCTCATCAAGGGCCCTATTCTCTAACTTGAGCTTCCTTAAAGAGACAGTCACCGTGATTGTCTTTATGATAAAGAGGCCCGTAATGATGGTTACTCGTAAGCGTCTATATGTGGTATTTTGTAAGCCATATTTTTATTGATGTATTTGTGTAAATTTTTATATTTAGCAGAGCAGCGGTCTGTGTTCTGGAATACACGATATGCTTGTTCAATTATACTTTTTCCGTTATTACAGGATATCTTGTGTCACACACTTTATTATTATTATAGTGAATTTTCAACTATAATGAAATTAATTTCTGAATACAGTTTCGAATAACACTTGCGTACTAAATTTACTTGCAGAGCTGTCGTGGGGTGAAAATCGTGCTCGTGGCCGCTTTCTCGCCAGGATCAGCCCCCCCACCCCTCAAACGGCCCCATGGGACCAGCGAAGGCGACGGGCTTCTGAGAGTGTGGCGGGTCTATGGCAGCTCGGGAGCGGCGACTACTCCGCAACTCGTCACGTCCCCAGGTGGATGATAGGCTATCACCAGGCTCTGGGGTGGCTGGGAATATTATAATACCAGTCCGTGGAACAACTGGCCGGTGCGCAAGCGCCGTCGTCCTGGACGTCGGGAACCTGGGTAGCTCAGTACGAGATGGTGAAGAGCATCGAGCATGAAGCAGCCCAACTATCAAGGCGGGGAGGGGATCTCGAGGTGCCACAAGGAGAAGTGTACAGCGAACCTCACTACTGGATTCTGCGGACTGCTGACTGCGGATACGTGAGGAATGGAATGGAATGCATAGGACCTTGGATCCATCCTGGCGTCAGCCTTCACTCCTGGGCCAACGAATTCGCTAGCATCACTGGTAGGTCCCGTATGTCCCGCCGAGCACTTTTTAGTGCTCACCCAAGACCGACGGACTATTTTGTGGTTGGGGAGGGGGTGACATCCCGGGCAATTGCTCCTCGCCTTCACACACGGAATCAATATCCTGCTGTCAGCGCGGAAGAGCGAAGATGGAGTAGGTGCCATGACTGAGCTGCCCAGTTTTCCGAAGAACTCTACGAGAAGCAGGGGGGTCCTGCATTCCATTCGCTGCTGTCAATATTGTTTTGCTGGTTCGCCAGCGCAGGAATATAGGCAGCAGTAAAACCTCAAAGGCGCCTGCAGTCACAAGTCCCACCCCCTCTCTTCAAACACTTCCTAATTCACATTAAAGAGTATGATTATCCACACCCCTTGTTCCCATAGCATTTCAGCAACGCAAGCAAAATTTTTGAACTTCTATCCTGCCGGGAGGGTTTTTTACGGTGTCTGTAACGGTTTTCCCCTTCTCCTTATTAGCTATACTACTAATATTACACTGAAGAGCCAAAAAACTGGTTATAGGCGTGCGTATGCAAATAACAGAGGTATGGAACCAATCAGAGTAACGCGATGCGGTGGGCAGCTAAATCGGTTACTGCTGCTACAATTGCAGGTTATCAAGATTTAAGTGAGTTTGAATGTGGTGTTATAGTCGGCGCACGAGAAATGGGACATAGCATCTCCGAGGTAGTGATAACATTTGGATGTTCGCGTACGACCATTTCACGAGTGTACCATGAATATAAGGAATCCGGTAAAACATCGCATCTTCGACATCGCTTCGGCCGGAAAAAGATCGTGAAATAACGGGACAAACGACGACTGGCGAGAATCATTAAACGTGATAGACGTGCAACCCTTTCTCAAATTGGCGCAGATTGGATTTGTGGACTGCCCTGCAGGATTCATGGTGTGAATTGCCTCCTGCATACCTTCAGACATTAGTAGAATCCATGCCACGTCGTCTTACGGCACTTCTGCGTGCTCGGGGAGCCCAACTTGATATAGACAGGTGTACCAGTGTTTTTGGCTCTTCAGTGTATAAATGCGAAAGCTGTGCGTGTGTGTGTATGTTTGTTATCACTCAGCTCCATAGCGGCTGAACGTATTTTGATGAAATTTGGTTTGCAGGTACTTTAGGTCCTAGAATAGGACATGGGATACTTTTTATTCCGGAAAATTGTACGATTCATGTGGAATAACAACAAAACGTAATTCTGCAACGGCTGGGAACGTGACCGAAATATTTTTTCCTCTGGTGTCAGAATTTATCAGGCCGCCCAAGGACCTCTTAAATGGCTTAACGGCTGCTATCAATCGATAGCAACCGGGACCGAATATTTAACGTGTCCTCCTTAGATGTTATGCAACTGAACGGTCACCCATCCAAATGTGTGCCGCTGGGAACGTTGCTTAACTTTGGTGATCGATTAAGTTCCCTCAGCCAAGTGCAAAACGTATTACCTAGGTACGCTTATTTCTAAAGCTACAACTTGATAAAACTCACGTTTTTATTTTCAGACATCGATGCTGAAAAGCGGAAATGTGGTAACTACGCGATAGTTGCACAAATACACTAAAAAACAATACCCTACGTCTTGGCTATCGGGAAAAAAATATTTCCTTCCTTTTGGGTTGCCGTAATCAGTTAAAAACCTAGGCCAACATAGTATAATTTTATAATTCTGTTTTCACACAAATGCATTGTCTTTTCCCAATTTGTTTATTAGTGTATCACTGTAAAACTCAATTGTACCCGGGCGAAGCCAGGCCGATTCGCTAGTAGCCTCATGTATTGGTACACTCAGGGAGGCTGTTATGGCCCTAAACGGTGGCCATGGCTGCCCAATCCCTCTCTGCTGCGATGCACACCTCCTTTGCACGAATTCCCTTCCTTTTAGTTGTATCAGGTCTAGCCCTGACGCGCAGTTAGCTCCCGTTCCTACCTCGGACGTTCACTTAATACTTAGCAATAGAGTACGTT
>NQII01003032.1:16229-68293 GCA_002778355.1 Clitarchus hookeri | reverse complement strand
TAGTTCATTTTGAGCATCACGAGATAGCAGCACTGTCTCGTGGCCGAATCTGCCATTTTGTTGTTACGATACAGCGAAGTGCTGGAGAGTATCGCTAGCGAATTGTAAAATATACTACTAAAATATTTTAAATTTATTTTATTTAACTTCTTTACTATAAGAAACCTTACTACGTCGGTAATTTTCTATCCACTTTCGTTCGTGAGGACACCTTGTTGACCTGTCTATAGTGTATCAGTAGAGCGGTTGCAAACTTTCAGGAGAGATAGAGTACATCTAGAAGATCGGAAATCACATAGCAATGCATGGTCGGAAACGCTTTCCTGGCGCGGTAGTGACGACACAAAACACGAGAAAGGAAGGACGCGAACAGGGTGACAAAACATGTTTATTTTCTTAGTGCAGCAAAATTCAAAGAAGGTGTTCGAAATGACGACCCCGGGCCGTGATGCAGCCCTCACATCTCCGGCGTGAATCGGGCGGGGTGGTCCGGTGCATTGGCCCGCTCGATCGCCAGACCTCACTTGCCTTGATTTCTTCTTCTGGGGTTACGTCAAGGCACTGGTGTACGAAACTCCCGTTAACAGTGTCGAGGAACTTGTTGCACGCATCGTGGCAGCTGCTGGGGAAGTCCGGGACACGCCCGGNTTGTTGCACGCATCGTGGCGGGAGATATGAGGCCTGCATCACGGCCCGGGGTCGTCATTTCGAACACCTTTGATTTTTGCTGTACTAAGACAATAAACATGTTTTGTCACCGTGTTCGTGTCCTTCCTTTCTTGTGTTTTGTGTCGTCACTACCGCGCCAGGAAAGCGTTTCCGACCATGCATTGCTACGTGATTTCCGATCGTCTAGGTGTACTCTATCTCTCCTGAAAGTTTGTAACCGCTGTACTGATACATCCTGTATAAACACAGTTACGAGGTATTCGAGAAACCATCATGGCGACATATTGAAATACATAATACCATTTCGACACGTAAAGATATTTAAACCGGTAAATTTATTTTATATAACGACAGTAAAAAAAGTTACATAAAAGTGCCCCTCAGATCTTAAAATGAGTTCATAATTCTCTCAAACTTCTCATTCGGTGACTAGGAGACGTTTATAGCGGGAAGACGTGTCTCGTGATTACTTGCCAGTTGCTTGCAAAATATTTTGTCGTACTTGTGTATTGTTAAATTTTGACTACAATTTCAAAATATTAATCAACCAAGTTAAGTAAGAACTGTTACTCTTGAGAAATCACAAGGAAACGACACAAGTAAAACTTGGCTGAAGTTGTTAAGTAGAATTTAGTTCATAAGAAAAACCAAGTCGTATGTTTAATCGAAAAATATAAAAAACAAATAAAGATAGATAAATATTTAAAATTACATACCTAAAGCGTGGGTAACAACACGCGCTATACACGCATCAGCATACTACAATTCAGCGCTTAATTCATTCGGGGGCTTGGGAACACCCACCGTGTAACACGTAATTTTGTAAACCATTATGTAAAAATATACAGTTTTAATATTTAATTTGTCAATAGGAATAGTAATAACAATAAAATAAAAATTGTCACAGATATTGAATTAAAATTTGTATTTCATTCGAGTATATAGTACATGATAATAGGCTTAGTATTATTATAAACATTTTATATTTTAATGCACCACAACGAGTAGACAAAAAATCAATATGAAACATCAAAATGTTTCAGCAATTTTCCCAGCGGTGTACGTTCTGAACTTGGAATGAAGGTGAAGAGAAAATTACAGCATGGCGGAGGACTTGAAATAAACAATAACTGGGTTTGGGATGCTGTAAAATAAGCGTTGTTTAGAATTTCTGGTCACTTTGAGAAATAAAACATAACTTATGATACAATTTTCAATCAAATTTCATTTTCTAAATTCATGCTATATGATTTTTAATAACGTTAACGGAATGCCTGCTATTGATTGGAGACTAATCGCAATTGGTTAAGTTGAAACGCTATTGGACGAGGAATATTTTGGTGTTCGGTTTTTTTTTCTTCATTACGTTTTGAAGCTATTGTCTATTCCTCGGTTTCATCGCACTTTTTAGAACAAACTTTAGAAAAATCATCCCGCGTATGACGTGTTTGGTTGTTTCCTAGATACCTGATGTATCACAAGCGCGCCTTCATATCGAGAAGCAGAAAAATACAGTCAGTCACCTTTCATTAACGAAAGAAAACATTACAAAATTAGCAAAATATTGTTACAAACGTCAGCAGTTCTCTCAATTAATTTAATGTTATAAATCAACTAAGCTATTTGAATATATCTCATTGACATTACATTTTTAAAGCTCTAAATGTATCACTCTGTGCAAAACGCAATAAAAAAACTACTAAAGAGTTAAATGAGGTATAAATTTCTTGAAATAATTTTAGATAAAAAAAATAGCCTGAGCTAGACGCGGCTGTGCTTCAATGACACCATTACGCAATGAATCAATGAATGAATCACAGAGCCCCGACATGTCGGTACGTCACGTGCGACACGATAATTAAAACCGAACAGTCAATCAAATACTAGATTTGCTTAACGTCAGCACAACTAAAAACGTTGCACGGCCAACCAGTTTGGGAACAGAAATGACATCTTCTTTAGTGGTAACCGTGCAGAACTACAAAAAATTGCGTGCAACTTTGTAAAAACGAAATATTTCCATTTACTTTCCCAACGCTGGAAAAGTTGCATCTTACAAGGGAAAATTTATTTGCCACTCACCGGATTAAACTCATAAATTTTAACATTCATTCCCTGTNTCCCAACGCTGGAAAAGTTGCATCTTACAAGGGAAAATTTATTTGCCACTCACCGGATTAAACTCATAAATTTTAACATTCATTCCCTGTCGTGGTTAACGTAATATCTGAACTATTTGTCATCGCCCANTGGATTAAACTCATAAATTTTAACATTCATTCCCTGTCGTGGTTAACGTAATATCTGAACTATTTGTCATCGCCCATTATTCACAAATTTTCCTTCTGTCCGCCGCCTTTGAAACGAGTTTATTCCACAAAGCAAGCGGTGACGAAAAATCCTAGCATTCGTGTTAACTGTCGTGCCGTGAATTCAAGCAGTTGCATTGAAAATGTTTAAGTGATATCTTTGTTGCCGTATTCGTTGCGTGGTGTGCTCGTCGAAGGTACGTGAGTGACTCCAGCATAAGAGAAGGGGAAATGTATGCAATCCTTCCACACGCCTCTCGGATTACAGAAGCTGCAGCGCACCTAAAAAAGTTTCTAGTGCGATCGAGCAAATCAGATACGTAGCTCGCTTAGCTCCAACAGAAATACATCGCCGGCTACAAAAAAAAAATTCCATTAAAAATGACGTCCCGTGTTGGCCAGCAGAAGTTACGGGCATTGAAGTAGACTTCGACACTCGCTGATATACGAAGTTACGGGCATTCTTCATCTGAAGCTGTGAGCGACTATATGCTTGTTACGGGCATTCAAGTAGACTTCGACACTCGCTGATATACGAAGTTACGGGCATTCAAGTAGACTTCGACACTCGCTGATATACGGCCGCTTTGACCCCGTTTCCGTGCGCCCCGCCGCAACGCCACTTGACGTACTACCTTGATGGTGAAAAAAAAAAAAAAACTATCCGAATCGTAGGATGTGATAGCAGAGGTCTGTCCGAGACGAAAGTCACGTATAACCGTGCGTGCGATTCGGAGCGCATGCCGAGAAGTGACTGAGTCGCTGATACTCTACGGCAGCGGTCACACGGGGCACAGAACTACTCCATTTCAAGCATGGAGTGGACTGGAGACGTTTGGGCGGCTCTTAACAGTGGGGTCTTGAGAGCCAATGAGGACGAAGCGAGGTGGGCATGGAGCGGCGCCAGAATGAAAGGGCGGGGGAAACGGGAGCTCTCCGAGAAAACCCGCCTACCAGCCGGCATCGTCCGACTCGATTCCCATACACGAAAATGCGGGAGCGACCCCGCATAGGTTCGCCTAGGTGGGAGGCGAGTAGTCTAACCACTACACCACTGTGGCCCCTGGATTCTGTAATAACCTATAAATAGCCAAATTAGAAACATAACTCAGAAACATGTGAGGCAGAATTTTCTAAGCTAGGCCAATTTCAAGTTTCATATTCTAACTTGTTCACTGAGTTACTGTTTTATGCTTCATTAATGCATGACGCTGAAAACGCCATCTGTACCAAACAAACTGATCGAACTGTAGAAGTTAAAATGTTCTCGCAAGAATGCAAAGCTTAAAGTAAAGACCATGTAGTGCAATAGTGCAGAAGAATCTCGCTACAATCATGTTCAAATATATATAAATTTACTTCCCAAATTATAAGTTGTGTGGTTCTGCGTTGAGAGTTTCTAAGTTGCTTGTTTCTACTGTACGACTTTTGTGAGTTGTGTGCTTCTAAGTTTTCACAACACTAAATTATAATTTTCCAAGATGAGATGGTTTTATGCTATGAAAAAACGTATTTGGTTGCTTCCTAAATATGCCATGTTTCACAAGCGTTTTATGCTTATGTTAGCATAACAGTACCATATTTTTTGTTAAATTTAACTTTTACTACTATTTCATATATACATAATATACTGCATTTATTATAAGTATTAATAAAATCTGAGAGAAAATAAGCGTNTTTACTACTATTTCATATATACATAATATACTGCATTTATTATAAGTATTAATAAAATCTGAGAGAAAATAAGCGTTTTAGTAATGCCTAGTAATAAATATTTCTTATGCAAGATATCATTACAATGAGTGCGCACGAATACGGTGAGTTGTCGATCTGGTGTTATTTTCTAGGTTTGGTTAATCTTTGTTTGCTAGAGGTNCGAGTGCGCACGAATACGGTGAGTTGTCGATCTGGTGTTATTTTCTAGGTTTGGTTAATCTTTGTTTGCTAGAGGTGGAGGAATATCCTGAAAGCAGAACTTCAGCAGGGCTTTTAAAGTAACCGTGAATGAACTGTATCAAGGATTGAATCGCGTAAGTACAAGATCAACGTATTGGTATGTAAGTTTCATAAATACCCTCGAACAAGAGGAGGCCAAATGTTGAACATGTGTCTCGGTGAAAATTCGCATGCTAACAGCTAAAGCGAAACTTCAAAATACAGGGGCAAAAAAAAAAAAACATGAATTCTAAAGTCGACAGCGACAGTTTAAAGTCTCGCTCAATTAGAGGTGCATGCTGGTGCGCACTGCGTCAGAAACTGTAAATAATCTCGGTGAACAAGCGTGTCATTCAGCGGAGCGCAGAAGTGTAAAAGTTCTTAACAGGAGTTCATTATGCATAGCTCAGAGACGCAAAATTAGGTTAAGCTCGATAGCACCGAGTCCACAAGAGCAGCAGCAGACGCGGAAAACATTGGGTTCTCTTCAGGAAGTTCACGCTCTCCTGAAATCTGTTTAAAATTATCCAGAAACAATTACGAGTCTTCGAGTAGAAGGTCGAATAAAATGCTCGGGGCTGGAGAGAAATTGCGTTCGAGTTCGTGCTTAAAGGTGAAAACGAGCCGTAATTTTCTTAATTAAATTACAATGTTGCGCGCGCTAAAAATATATGAGGTTCCAAAAATTCCCTGAGGGGAATACATACTATCTGAGAGCCACATGGAAGTAAAAACATGGAGAGAGAAAAAAAAACATTTTAAACGCCTAATTGAAAAGTACGATAATAACGAAAAATTTGCTAAGAGATAAAATTTAATCATGAATTGCTACTGACGCCTCGGAAATTATTTCATAATTTTGCCAGGTGAACTGAAACTGTTTACTCGGATACCGATAGNAATTGCTACTGACGCCTCGGAAATTATTTCATAATTTTGCCAGGTGAACTGAAACTGTTTACTCGGATACCGATAGCTGGTAAATTTTTTAATAGATAATCACACACACGCATACGTTATATATTTATATACATGCACATAATTTGACGTCGGAATCTTCATCTTCGTACGCCGCAGTTTTATTATTTCGCGTTATTTATGATACGAAAATAGCATGTTATTTGTAACATTCCTTAGCTTTTACTTTTTAATACTGCAAAAAAAAAATTATATGGTGGAATATTTACCCATTTTCTGTTAGGTATGATTATAATCTCTTTACGTGCTTATATGACTAACTTACGGAGAATAACAAGATTATTGTAGGTCGCACATACTGCCCGTATCGAACAAAATCACTTCTAAGGCAGCATTAAGACAACAAAGTAAAATAAATTTTCTGTTTGAACTAATTGCAAGTACAATTTACTCACAAATTTCACCACAAAAAAAGCGTATCCATAAATAGGCAAAGTACTCGCCTCATAAATGTTTCATTGTGTTAAAAAAACTTCCTCAAGCCAAAAAAGTATTACATCGACTTTATAATGTATAGTGCAAGAACCCCACTACAAAAATATAAATACTTTCAAATCATCACTTCAAATAAACGATAGCAATATAAAAATACGAAAATAATTGGAAGGTTCTGTAAATGTAAGGGAGATTTATGTCGTTTACGGGGGGGGGGGAAAGTTTGAAGTTCTGCAATTAGTTCTGTTCTTTCAAGGATTTAATGTTATCGTTGTAAACGAAGTGCCCGTTACTTGCAAAGAAATCCGTGCTTTTTTTTTTTCTTCAGTATTTACACGAAGCATTTCTTTTCAGCGTGTAGGTGGTTTTGCCTCCACCGATTCAAACAACCAGTCAGACTATCAGAGCCCTCAAGCCTAACTTTGCGAATCAGAGTTTACCCCTGCTTAAAAAAAATCCTGGAATTTATACACAAATGACTATAAATTGTTATCCAGACATGTATTTGTAAAATCACACGACATCTCGTTCCAAGTAATTAACAAGTTTCCTCGGAAAATATTCTTGTTGCTTTTTTGTTAAATAATTGGTATAAAGCTAAATTGGTATATTTTTTATTAACTGCAATTTGCTATGTGTATTTAAAAAACCACAAAATTATAATGTATGCTCCGTACTGGAAGCTGAACACAAGACAAAAAATATAAGCCCAAGACAATATCCACTACACGTCAAATATAGGCCAATATTTACAAATAACATGAGGCAAGTTAATTTTATTTTCCATATTGTTCTAAAAAGAAATCAGATTGGAAGATTTGCGTTTTTTTTTTTTGCAACTTCCGTTAACTTGTATAATAGCGGAAGAAGTTATCTGCTTTCGGAGTTTCTAGAATTAAACATACACTCACCTAATGGAGGGTAATATTTTTATCAGTTTAATTAGTTGCATGTTAGTGACACAAGTTTATGTGCAGATAATTCTTCTGCTCATTTAAGCAAATCTGAAGCACTATTTACGGAAATTCAAATATAATAATATGCCGATCACATAATTATACAATGTAACAAAATTAAATGGATGCAGAAATTAAAAAAAAGTTGCAGTAGAAATGACAGTCTATATTTTGCTATGCGTAGCGTGCAACACGCCACAAATCATGAAAATAAAAAAATTAAATTTGAGGATCCTCATAAATAGCGCCAGCGTTAAAGAAATCAAAGAGAAATAAAAACAGTGACATGATTTAGAGGTACCACAAACATTTGAGCCACAATTGGCTCCTCACACCCACAGTGTCCAAAACATAACACAAAAAGTAATAAATAAAATACGCTTGGCAGCGCAGTCCGGTGTGTGGCTTTTGAGCGCAATGGAAATTATGTGAGGCATGCACAAACACAGAGAGAGAGAGAAAGAGACAGAGAGAGACAGTTGGAATTCTTTACGTTCCTTTGATGAGCCAGGCATCGTGCTTTCGGTTCCCACTGGGACTAAACTGTTCCACCCTCACGGTAGAACAGGTTGGGTTAGCCCAGTTCTTGATACGTACTGCCCGTCTTTCAGTTGAGTTTTCTTTCGCCCCAATCGAAGGGCGAAGGAAAAACACCGGTGTTTACTTTCCCGTGTTTGCCCGACTCAGCCAACGCGAGTATTGAAGTGGTGATCTCACAGCTACTGCTGCAGGATTTGTCGCCCCTGGAAACTCATCTTCGCGCTCGCCTGGCGCGAGAAGTTGGCCTTAATCACTCCTTACTGAAGACGCCCGTCTACCTGTTACGCGAAATGGGTTGCCGTGTTTTCGTAATACACGGTTTTATAACGAACTATTTTGCGGGTGCACAACCTGCTTGCACACGAAAAGAATTTAACACTTCAAACTGGAGAGGAATGAAACTTCCGTTAGATCACGCTTATTGCGAGTGATATTTTGGAACTCTTCTCCATTGCCGAAAACTATGTTTTCATATCGCTATAGCTTAAAATATTCTGAACGAATTCCTGGGGAAATAGTACAGAGCCCTGCATTGAACTTTCCCACAGACTTTCCACTAATGAATACGTAAAGTGGGGTTGCCCGTAGGTAGGCGCAGCACGAGTGGAGTTCAGAGCCTTGCGCGTAGCGGCGGCGGCGCACTTGNTAAGTGGGGTTGCCCGTAGGTAGGCGCAGCACGAGTGGAGTTCAGAGCCTTGCGCGTAGCGGCGGCGGCGCACTTGATGCGCGTAGCGGTGTGGCCCTTATTGCTCCCGCGCTACTCGGCCTCAGACGCGGAAAACAGGTCCAGTCAGACGGGTCCCTTAAGGGTCGTACACACCGGAACCTGCTTTGCGCACAGAAGCAATGGAGTGATGCGGGCAAATCTAACATGCTTCTGTGCGTATTGAACGAGTGTCGTTGCGCTGTGCCATGCAAACTAGGTATGTGACAGAACCGCAGGACTTCGTAACACGCGACTAAAGACTACAGATCGAACTACAGATGTATGGATTTACTTTTCTCATACGTCTTAAGGAAACTGCGCAGGCAAGCTCTTAAAATGCAATTCTTCGCCATTTTTTCTCTCTTTGAATANTCTCATACGTCTTAAGGAAACTGCGCAGGCAAGCTCTTAAAATGCAATTCTTCGCCATTTTTTCTCTCTTTGAATACACTTGCTGATAAAAGAAAAACTATACGTCCTTAGTTAATCTGTTTTTACCTTTTCTGGCTTAAAGTCGTATTCCCAGAACAATTTACACCGGTGTCCAAAATTAAAGCAACAGACAGACATTAGCCCCTCCCGTGATCATTGTGGCACAAGAGAGCATCGGGTGATAGTAAAATGGAAACAAATGGAAAACGCNGCATTAGCCCCTCCCGTGATCATTGTGGCACAAGAGAGCATCGGGTGATAGTAAAATGGAAACAAATGGAAAACGCATCCTTATTCTGAACAGCAGATTGCATTACTGTCCTCTAACAACCATAAAGCGATGACGTCAGTGCTCCTCTCGAACGGTGTTCGGAATGTTTACTACCGTATTAGTCCAACGGCAACATTCATTGCCCACACATTCAGCTATGACACAGAGAAGATGCCAGGAAGACCAACTGCGGTAGATGGGCAATACGAAGAATGGAAGCTGGACAGTCTCAATCTGATGTGGCCAGACGGCTTAATGTGCATCGTTCTGTCATGTCTTGGATGTTGCAGCAGATTTTAGCGTCTGGAACTGTATCCCGAAGACCGGGACAAGGACGACCAAGAGTGACATCAGAAAGAGAAGACCGTTATTTAGCCATAAGGGCAAAACTTTACCGCTGTAGTACTGCGCAGAAACTAGCATCTGATATCATGGCATCCACTGTAACAGTTATATAGAGGCAAACAATGTACAGATTCCTTAGGCAGAGAGGCCGTTATTGTCGGAGACCTGCTGTGTGTCTACCCCTGACGCGTGTTCACAGACAGACGTCTAGAGTGGAGCCACCAACATTTCCTCTGGACAGTCAAACCATCGGCCAAGTTTCTCTTTAGGATTGAGTCCAGCTTCGATCTTCAGAATAATTCTCTACGGGTTCGTGTCTGGAAAGAACCTGTAACACGATTTCGACCTGGAAAGAAACCAATATTGAGGTTTGTCAATAACTGCGTGGGATGGTAATATGCTAACCACTCGAACACATCTCGATGATGTTTAACGGATAAACCGGTACGGTTTAACTACTGTCAGGTATCGTGACAAGATCTGTGGGCCCAGACTTTCTACTGATGGAAGATAATGCTAGGCTTCGTAGAGCACAGCTTTTTGATGTCTTCCTGAAAACTGGAAGATATTACGCGCACAGATTGGCCTGCTATCTCTACCGTCTTAAATCCCAAAGAGCACGTGTAAGATGCTCTATGTATACAAGTTGCTTCACGTCCGAATCCACCAATCACTCCCCCAGGGCTTACGAGCTGCTCTATAGGAAGAAATGGCGTTAATAGCAAAAACTACGNCCGAATCCACCAATCACTCCCCCAGGGCTTACGAGCTGCTCTATAGGAAGAAATGGCGTTAATAGCAAAAACTACGGTTGATATCCTTATTTGGAGCATGCCACGTCGTTGTCATTCGTGTATTCCTAACAGAGGTTATCACACGACATGCTGAGCAGAAGTAACTGCTTTTCTGCATGTGTGGGAAAGTGACTAATTTTGAAAATCAGACATGTGTTGAGATTTTCTGTTAGTTCGCCAATAAATAATGTTAGTGTCTTTATTTTGTTTATAATTTATAATATACTATCACCCGATACTACCTTACGGCAAAATTATCAAGAGAGGGACGGATATCTGTTGCTTTAATTTTGGGCACCGGCGTATTTTCTCAAATAGGCGATGCTGCATGTACATTTGACTTGGCTCTGTGGATCACACTGCTACTGAGACCTTACTCGATGTCTTGCAGTTCTGAATGATGAAGGGATGCCTCTTAGTGGCACATTCGCGCAAGCAAACCGCATTAAACGCAAACGGAGCACTTGTCGGCTATGACGATACTGTATGGCAATCTTCGTTTATTCACGTGATTAATTAATGGTGATCAATTTTTTTACATGTGAGTGTACTTTGTAGCACTAGAATTTGCTTTTTGGAGCGTTTAAAAAATAATATATTTTTAATTAAAATGTAATAATATTTTCATTTAAATGCTTTAGATAGCACATTTGTCTAGACAATCTTCATTAACAAAGTTAGCCATATGTAATTACCGTAAATGTATGAAATAAACGAAAATTTAATAATGTTTACAAATATTTTTAATAATTAAAATTGTGCACGTCCGTTTCAGTTATAAAAAATATATATTTCGTTGCTGATATGGATTAATAATTAAAGTTGTTCGTAAACATTAATAAATTTTATTACATACAAACGAATTAATTATTATAATAATCTTGCTTGTAGTGTTTGCAAAATGAGCTTTCTAGTTTCTAGGGCATTGAGACTGGAAAAATGCTTAAGTTTTAATTACATATAGACTTTAATTAATTGGTTTTAAAAACATTTTAATGAAAAAACTGTAGTAAATAATTCTAATTGTTACAAAACATATCATTTCTTCTTGTATGAGAAATTTATATCTTATTTTCTGACAATTTTGGTAGTGTCTGAACTAATTTTTTAAAGATCTCGGCTGGTTTTACAGTCAGGTGCAGTTCTCCTCTGGAGGCCATTGTCTTTGTTTCTTCGGACCGTAAAAATAATACAGTATTATAGAGGGGAATATCGGGGTAGAGTGTGCATGAACTCTGCGCAGTAAACACTTTCCGTGTTCCAACATTGGACTGATTTGCCAGTGGCACTAATGAACGGGCACAGTATATGAGGTTAAAAATCCGTTTACCTTTTTAAGAAGATTGAAACGTTTTTAATCCCTTAATGTGGCATAGTTCTAATGCAACTAGGATATACTCAAGTTAGTCAAAATATTTAATTCGTATTAAAGTTCGGGGCTGTTGAAAAACCACTTGTAAACAAACACGTTGGTCACTACTGACCATGTGATTTGGACATTTCTATCGGCGACGGGTGAGTCAATGTTTGGAACATATACGGGAGATGAAAATCGCTCTATAGCACATAAACAGTTATTTCCAACTTTTTGAAGCCTTGCTGAAGTTCTACTTCAAGGATATTCCTCCGCCTCATGCAAACAAAGCTTCACCGAGTCTAAAAACTTACAGCAAAGGGGCCAAGCACCGCATTCGTAATTTAACTATTTCTTACTAGGTATTACCAACACATCTATTTTCTCCTTGTTATTTTTTATATTAATTATAAATGTAAAATTATAGTTTATAGCTAAAATATAAGTAAATGTCCAATAATAATATTAAGGTATTTTATGTTAACACTAGTGGAAAGCATTTGTGATACATGATTTATTAAGGAAACACGACATACATTAAGTAATTTTTTAAAGGTTAAATTTTTTTTTATTTAAGAAACCGTGAAAATTTTTAACAGCGGTAGCTAATTCCCCAGTGTCTAAAACATATACGGTTTTGGGACTAGTGATGAGTTGGCATCTAAATACTAGTATGGTGGTGGGAACAGCGTCGTGGTCGGGCCGGTTATTTGGGGATTTTGTGGTCGTTCAGAACAGATCCACCTAGAGCGTGACACAGGACAACGCCTGCAGTTTTCTTATTGAGCACTAGCGATTACATGCATACCAACATAGCAATAACAATAACATGCAAACTGGCATAATTTAAATGTGAATGAAATTTATGCCAACATAATCCCTGCATATAAAACGAACCAGATCATTAAACACTAAAAAAACTTCTGTGCGTTTTACAAGCAATTCCTTCCCAACTAATTGCCAGAAATTTTATTTTGGCACTACAAGTGAAATATTGTATCTCTACAACACAATGATGTATAAAGTATGTAAAACTGTTTGTTTATTTCCATGTTCATGATACACGGTAAATAAATCTACACAGTACTTACTTGTTAAAATTGAACGTCATTACTTTACACACCACAGTAACGTGTTGTACATTTTGGCCTAAATTATTTGTAGCATTAATAAATAATCTTGGCAACTGGATTCCAAAATATTGTTTATAAATTTGCGAGAAAATTTTACTGTTTACTAGTATGAAAACAAGTATCGCCAATAAAATAAATTTGTAAGACCTTTTCGGTTCGTGGCCAACGTCAGTTATATTTGTGGCACGACGGTGCAGCAGAATGACTGAGGTAAGCTTTTAGGAATAAAATGTATAACAGCTTCCCATTCATCCTGTGCCCAAAAATTATTACAATAAGTAGGCTACTAGAGATGGCACAAATAAACCGTTTATACAGTAGTCTGGAAATTTTTAGTTCAACTATATTATATAAACTTATTATATATAGGACCATCTGTTTTCCGCGAAAGATTCCACGACCGGTAATACTCCAAAACACTTCAATTCAGAACCAGTATCGTGGTTGGGCGATTTGAACTCTCACACGTATTAAGTGTCTGCCGGCCAATCACGGACGTTCAGTGCCAAGGTAGCATTATTCTGATTGGACCAGTTGAGTAGAAAATCTCTTCTCGCACAGACACGCGGCCAACAACCAAAGGAAATTTGCGAGCTTGGGCGTAAGACGTTGAAGTCTAGCTTGAGCATAAATCTTATCGCGAAAAAAACAGGTGGCCCTGCTTATAGCTCGTATGCTACTGTGCGCGGGTTCATATGCATGTTTTCATTTGAGAGGCTCCTGAACGGTTAGCTAATTCGAACTCGCAAACAATGGGAACCTATTTCCATTAAATATCCTGTAATTGGCTTAGGGTAAGAGAGAACAGCCGTCGATAATGACTTTCTCCAATAATAAATTATTAAATGACGCAAATTATTGTACCCTATAAATCATGTGAAATTAATGGGTTTATTTCGAAAGCAAATTTAATCACACTCCTTGCGTTGTTCATTGTCCACTGCACGATTGAGAGAATTGCTTGGTAATTAGGGGTGGAATGGCTTTTTTAGTATAGTCGACCTCACAAAAACGGTTACAACAATACGGCTGTCAAATTAAGCCTAACGAAGCTTATCTTCTCTAGCGCCTACGACGATGAAAATTTTGAAATGCGCCTGAATAGCTCTTGCATACACGTTTCGTTATTCTCAACGCATAATTGAAATAAAATTGTAATAGTGTGGTTAATGAGAAAATATAAAGTAATTTTATAAACAGAGAAACTTAATTTTTCAGAGTATAGACGTTAATTAGTATGCGATATTGCCTGTTTTAATCAATTAAGCTCTTTGTAAGACTTGTTGAGATTATACTTTCAGTAACTGTATATCCTCTTCCGTATGAAAAAATAGCAACAATATACAGGGACAAATTATTAATATTCAAGCGTTGGTCAACCATCCGCGGAAAATTGTTAGATATCACCAGCTTACGCCCTGTTTGCCACCACTGCTTATGTCATATTTAAAAAACTAATTTCTAGTAAATGCACAGGATGTAGAAATGTCACAGATGAAACTTGTAACTTGAACATGAATATAAGATATTCACTTTAAATAACCTGGTAATAGAATTATAGTAATTTTATTAAATATCAACATTTTATCATTTACACTATAGAATCTTCTTTGCAACTTTTCCTACTACTTTGCATCTCTTATTTAATTTTTTCAATTCTATATTTTTTTATTCTAATGTTTTAACTAATAGTTTTTATTTGTTACTTATTCAAAAACAAACTTTTAAAAAATAAATAAAAACATTAATATATTTTTTCCTGAACTGCTACCAATATTTATGTTATCTTATATTCCAGTCATTATTTACTAGCTTGTAGTATTTATGGTAGGAGTATATTTAAAAGTCGATTTCAAAAAATGCTCAGTTTAAATTGACATACTCCTAACTGACTGTACAAGGTTAATATCATGCAACTAATTTAATGTTTCATTTGATTTTTTCAGACCCATATTAATATAGGGTTCCGTGTACTCCAAACAAATGTTATGATGCGTGCTGTACATGAGTCGACGCAACACTTGTATCGTTCTCGCAGGCAATGATTTTGTTCCCGGCTTAAGTAATATTAACCAATCATAACCTAGACCAGTAAGACGGTTTACGAATCAGTTCACCACAGGGAAGATAATTGGCCACTGAGCCTCGCACTGTACAGCAGCGGTAAAAAGTAACTTCCAAGCGCCTTCTGTACACAATTCTGTACACTGGGAATAAATGGTCTAATTTTTAGTTATAAGCTGTTCGCGGTAAACTGAGCAGTTTAAATCAAGCATTGATAAATGTCCTGCCCCTACCTGTATTTATTTTAGCGGGTACGCCGACTGCAAAGCGCCCAGTAAAGTTGGGAACTATGGAGGGAAAGTATGTCTTAACGTTGAATTAAAAGTTCTAGATAAACATTTGTGAACAAAAAAATTATTTCTTTGCACGATTTTTTTTTTTAATGCACATAGTGTAAGAATCAGACAATTTGTGAAACATTCACTCTTATAATAATTTCACAGTTCCACTTGACCGACGCATGAACAACGTGATCAGGTCCGTGGCAATGTTAATATCTTACATATTATGTGCTCGCTGTTTTGCGTCGCGCGAGCGAGCGAAGAGCGTGTGGTAGACACACTAGTGACATGATCGAGGGCCGCAAGAACGGAGGAATGCCTAGAAGGTCAGGCGAGCGATAATCCAAGACGCGCGCATCTTGTTACAAAAAGCGCGCCACCGCGATAACCCTTTTGCGGCTCGCGCGCTTCTGACCTTCAGCTGATTGAATTTCTGCGTTAATCTGAAGGAATATTCCGATTTAATGACCTAGTTTCTCTCAGCGTGACTCGGGGTGCGGCGAACCTTCCAGATCAGGGCCAGAGATATTTATTATTTAAGCGCGACGGGCCTCCCGAGTTAATGAGTTAATGAGAGTCGGGAGTTCGGGCGATTGTGCTACCTTAAGCGATAGACGACGAGCCAGAAGAGCAACGAGTGGCGCGGGAAGTGACCAGCTGGAGGAAAATCTGCGACTGCGACCATCGGCGCAGTAAAGAGTGCGACTGGTAAGCAGGGCAATTTGACTGGATGCATGAGTTAAAGACATTTCAAATTATGGCAGCAGACAGAATGAACACGGGTTAATGAGTGTGAGTTAATTGACTATAACCAAACAGAGACATTGATAAGGACTTTAATTACAGTTGAGATAGACATTAAATAATGGCGCTCATTGATAAATAAAAAGAATAATAGTGGAGATAAATATATTAATGGTGTAACTATTATCTGTGTAAATAAATTAGAATAGAATTTATTTTTATTAAGACCACCAACCCTCACGAACTCGGATACGCCCATCTCGTGTCTTGTAACAGCATAGTGGAAGAGTACAAAACGCGCATACAAGTAGATCTTGGGCAGGTCTTCCAAAAGTGTTCAATTTACCGTGAACAGCCGATCCCAATTTCTTGTATCCAGCGGGCTGATTACGAACATCACATATCACCAGATTCGGTTCGTTGAGAAGCGAATTTGTCGGCGTGAAGCGCACTCCGAAGCAAGCTAAATATGAAAATCTTCGCGTTTGTTTATCTTACCGCAAATTTCTGAGTTTGATGACTTCGCAGCGGTGAAAATCGCCAAGATGTGCGCACGAACCTACGTTTTGTGCGGCCAACATCGCAACTGCCGTGCGTTACTCATCACGAGTATGATTGGCCGCGGAGAGCTGAAAGTAAACACAGCACGTAATTTACTTTAAGCTAATTCACCACGAAATAAACATAATACACTCTAACATGATGCAAAACACATTGAATGATTCGCAAGAGAGATAATTATATGGTTGCAGCAGTCGTTGTAGGTTATTGTTAGGAGGTTGTTACGGCAACACGAGTCTACATTTTCAGCCAACAGATGTCGCGCTCGGTGAGCTGTAAGTTTATAAACCATAAATATAAACAGTCAACGACGTCGGACACTTGTTTATAACGCCTTCATTCAACTAAATCTATTATTTTACGTAGGTGTTTACATCTGCCTGGATATCATTACTAAATAACATTTACATAACTATTTTCAGTGTATTCCTTTGTTCTGTGAGGTCACGGAATTTCGATATACTTTGATGTTTAACGAAACGCGTACCGCAGTGCACTTCGCAATCACTATAATTCTCTTTGTGTTTCACTATGTCTCCGAAGCATAACGGCTGCTGTCAAGAGATCGTGAGCGAGTGAAGTGAGGGAAGATATTTGGGCGGCTCTTAAACATCGAGGTCTTGAGAGCCGAAGATTTTGAAGCGAGAGGGGTGTGGATCAGTGCCGGAATGCAAGGGTGGGGGGAAAACGGAAGGTCCCCGAGAAAACCCGCCGACCAATGGCATCGTCCGGCACGTTTCCCAAATGCGAAAATCCGGAGGCGACCCCGCTGGGGGAATCGAACCCGGTTCGCCTTGGTGGGAGGCGAGCTGTCTAACCACTACACCACCGCGGCCCAGCTGGACGATGTGCGGAACTCCTGCAATCGAGAGTATTTGAAGACCGAGAGTTACCAGGCGGGTAAACAAGAAAGCGGTACGAAGCCCGAGCTCCTGTCAGGTCGCGCGGGAAACGGCCTAGATGTCTCGCATCACACGACTTTGTTTGAACAGCGATGGAGCTGGCGCCCTGGCCAGTCGACTGTGTGCACAGTTAATGATGTGTGACTAGCGGTAATGAATGGAAACACGTCCTCGGCCGGTACTCCGCGGAATGTTACGGAAAGGCACGCGCCACGTCCAAAGGGCCCGCAATCTAATTAGCACTCAAAATGCGCAAGGGAACTATGTCTTCTGTATCGACGAAATTGCTGACAGCAAAAAAAATTAACACTACCTCTTCTTTTTATAAGACTTAACGTTACTAACAACGGAATCCCAGCATAGCTACGACTCGCTTCGGTCCGATTTACACAAAAACTTTAGTCGACTACAGACGTCTAGTAAACTACGAGTAATAAAAATTTTGGGAAACATAACAGAGTGTATTTACTAAGATACATCAATTCGTCAGTGACCTCTTGAAATAACCTCGGTTTGTTTTCATACGAATGAAGTTTCATCATCGAAATACTTCACAGATTTTTTTAATACCTACGGAACATTCGAGTGATGTTCCCGCGTTCTAACCACAAATTTTGTGTCCACTTTTGCCTCTGAAATCTGCTGGACATTTATCTGTTGGCTGGATCACTTTTAAATTACAGCTGTTGGAAGGGTTTTCTCCCCAGCATTTTACGTATTAAAGTGTATGAAATTATCTCTGCAATAATTTGCACCACGTCACTGACGCTCTGTGCGTCGATTTCGTTATGAAAAAGTGCTAAAACAACAATCACAAACAAAAAAAATTATTCGTTTGTTTTAACCATTGCCTTGATACTGGCCAATCGGTGAAGATATCAGTCGAACCCGTGTCTCATGCTCATATTCACGGCATTCGGCACCTCATGTTTCATAAGACGTTTATCATTTAAGTCGACAAAAATGGGATTAATCGACAAGTGATTGCAATTTTAAGTTATAATTATGCTGTTATACTTATGCTTAAGTATTAGTTTGTATTTATAAAGAGTAACTCTGGCTTAATGTGGATTAATTAAATAAATTATGTTCACGAATCATTAACTTAGCTTCAGTGCCGTAGATACAATTTTCTTCTAGAGGTGGGAGTGAAAGAGAAAGAGAGAGAGAGAGAGAGAGAAATTTAAGCGGCGCTTAAAAGCAGAAGTCTTTATCGCTGAAAGTGGGTAATATTAATCCTCTACTGCCCGCTTGTGTCTGACGTCTCGTGTAAATTCTATCATTATTCATGTTTAATAGTTTTATATGACGCTTCCGTGATGTTTTCTTGTAAAGCAAAAAATTCAGCCGAGTTTGCAGACTGGTGTTAACTACCCCCTTTGTATTTTCAAGGTCACATAATTACTTTTAAGAAAATATAATTTATAAAAATTGCACCTTATTTGTGTTATAGTAATTCTGTATTAAACATAAAGCGTAAATGTTTCATTTTTAAAATAGTAGTAATCAACTTGGAAACTTTTAGGTTAAAAACTATTTACATAAGTGGTTTTAATGACCCAAATACATGTGTTTTCTATTAAAAACTAAAAATATATGTTGTAATTATTGAATACGCCTCTGTTGTTCTGTTGTTTCTCTCTTCTTACAGCAGAGTGCGCTAGTGTAAAAGAAGCAAACAAGATGGAGAACAATGGCCGTTAGTTATCATGTTGTGTACCTACCTATGCTGGAAGCCATGTGTTAAAATAAAGAAAATGAACTGTTAATACGTGGTTATAAAGTTTATTATTTACAATTAACAAAAATATACGCTAATAATCACATTATTCCCGAGTGAAATTCAAGATAAAATGCAAATATTCCGTGTGAGCTACAAGTCAAAATGTCACATTTATTTTTCGCTCCTCTGAAGATACACAAAATACCCCACACTCTAATATGTATACAATAAAATTATACTTGCCGTAAAATCGTTAGTCAGATTAGAGGTCAACAGAAAATACATAACTGGTTGAGTAATTATTGCCGTGTTACTGTATTTTGAGATATGGAACTTATCAAAAATAATTCAACTGCTGGATTTAAAGCAAATATACATTATTGATAAAACTTTGTAAGATTATTCTACAGAAAGAGCTTTGTACACGTATCTGCAGTATCACTGTAGCTTAGATCAAATATGGCCAAGTGTGACTCAGGTTACTGCATTAAACATAGCCCGTGCCAATAAACTGTTTATTTTCGTGAGCAGCAGAAGCTTTTAAAACAGACGATCTTGCCAGCCACTGTCATAATATTTTTTCCTTAATCTGAGAGTAAAAACTAATATAATTTCGCAGGTTATGACATTGCCTTATCCGCACCGCCTAGGCATGTAGCACAACTAATGTTCAAACTGGTTGGTGAACCCAAAGGAAATAACAGTTTGTTCTTCCTGAAAGAACTGCCGTCGCACCAGACTTTGTAGGAAGTGACAATAATTCAGTCGCTGAATTTTAAAAAATTCCATTCGTGAAAAGTTTCTCTCCCACCTAAATTTCAATGAATACGAGACAGGGGTCGCGAGTTTGGCATGCCTGCAATATTGTAAGGCCCGGTACACGTCATGCAAAATTCTCTGCTTAATTTAAAAATTATGATGGCACAACTAGCACCCACGACCGTGCGAAAGGCCGACGCAGGGTTAGCGACGATAATTGCATACGTAATTCGACGAACAGAACCCGCGTAGCTTCCGCGATGTGCGCTGAAAGCGCCACCCCTGCTACTTCGAAAATAGGACGTCTTTCGTCACGAGAGTCTGCGCACAGACAACGCCGCGGTCTCTGCGCATGCGCTCGTCGACGGCAATCATCACCGCGCATGCGTGTTTTCACTCATCGACTCCCAGCGAGGTCGCTCCTTGATACAAACTAATGTCAACGCACACACAAACATTAAAAACAAATAAACACCTCAAAAAATGTTTTCAACACCTGTAATTGCTTTCACATGAAGAACGTTCGCTGGGAAAGCAGGCGCATTGCAATAAAATACATACATGTCAAGTCTGGCATGATATTCTGAACAGACTATGTGTACTTTCAGCCCATACTTTCGCCTGGGCAGTGATCAACATATTAACTAAGAAAGCCTAACCGTGGAAAATTTTATTGATGTGAGTACTATAAGAGTTGTTTCAAGCCAAGCTATTTCACAAGAAGTTCAACATTTGGTACCCATTCAAGAGATGCCAGACTTACAACAGTAGCACTTTATATGTACGCTTTCCTAATTCCACGATATTATATTGCCTGTTTTGCATTTGCTTTCATACATGTATAATTTTTTACCTACTTTCTGAAGGAAATAAAGACTTATGAGAATTTCCTGTCAGCATGTATGTGTGTGTCTGTGCGCGCGTGTGTAACAACGTTTATTAAATTGATTAGCACATATGTAGAGGAAAGTTGGCTCATTAGTTAAGTTAGTAACTTCATGTAGTACTACAACAATGAATTGGGTAAGTTTAAAAAANCTGGAGCTCTTTTTTTTTTTTTTTTTTTTTTTTTTTTTCCGGCACGCGGCCTCTTATGATCTCTATTACATTTTATGGCCCACAGACCAGTTTGTGTTTGACACCCCTGGAATACTGCATGATAATTTGTCATATACTAATCAAGTTTAAATGAGCACTTTTGAAAAGTTTGCTTAAGATCTATTTATTTTCCTACTTTTATTTACTTAAGTCATATGTGGAATTTACACTGCTGTATGCCTAATGACTATACATGCGCTATTGAAACGAAATTTTTTAAATTGTTAGGTACCTGAATGTGTTACTAATATGCCAGTTCGTAGTGTATAAAGTAAAGGAAAATCCAACTTGAATTGCTTTAAACGTAAACGTTATACTCGCGATACAATGTCAAGACTAGAACTTTTTTTACTTAATTCGCTGCCAAATTAACTGGGAGCCTTCAATAATAGTGTGTACGTTATTAGCATATGTTCAGTTAACAGGCAGCGGTTACTTTAAAAATTAGATTTCTTAAGTTCTAACTTTACCGAGAACAACTTTTAGCCGTAATGTGATAACTTAGATATTTCAAGCGGCGGGTAAATGGAACATGTGTCAAGTCTGGATGTATCCCCGTTCTCCTTCTACATCCAACTTCCAACTGCGCGATACATTTTTTTGTTCCCCTCGACTGAAGTGTTATTGCGCGATTCAAAGGAAAGAACGGATGCTTTTTACGCGTTCCCTCGTCCTACGTAGCGTTAGTAGACGAGAGGGGAAGAACAAACAATGAAATGTTGTGAAATGTGCGTGCCGATGTGCTGGCGTGTATGCAGATGCGTTCAGATGTTCGAACGCGGCTGTGCAATATCTAATACTTGTATTTTATAGCGTCAATATAAATATTTCCAACCTGGTTGATGGTACGCGCCAGGCCGAACTGATGTGTGTTCCGTGTGCCGTATTTTTATAATCTCAGCTCTCATTTTGTCGCCATTCCGCTGGTGCTCCAAAGTCCCCAGAAATAAATCGGCGAAAGAAAAAGAGTGTCACGAGATATAGACAAAGAATACGGAAGTCACAGAATGCCCCGCTGAATACCTTGTATGTTCTGTAAAAGACGCATTAAAAATGAATAAAGTAATTAAATTAACTGACAGTTGGTCAAGTAGTTACGACATTTCAACCACTGAATTCCATGATTCGATCATAGAAATCGTGAGTCCGTATTATCGTGCTTTACATTGCATTCCAAACTCAAAGAGGGGGTGCAAATATTACTAGCAGATACAGTTAACGGTTGATTGAGCACTTTTGAAATCAACCTTTGAGAAATGTCACTACTCTGCCTGTATTTATTTTAACGGGCACACTGGCTGGCATTCGCCCAGCAAAGTTGGTAACGACGAAGGGAAAGTAGTTCCATGAATTAACATTGAGTTAAAAGAGTTAGGTAAAAATTTGAGAACAGTGAAATCAATTCTTTAATTTTTAATTTTTTTTTTGTGCACATAAATTTGTAAAATACTAATTTTTTCAATAATGTCATAGTTTCACATGGCTGAGGCATGAACAAAGTGATAAAGCCCATGGCAACATCAATTGTGCGTACAGTGGAAGAATGTATAATGCGCATACAAGTAGATCTTAAGCAGGACTTTCAAAAGTGCCAAGTTTATCATGAACAGCCCATAAAGGTACGTTGGTGAAGCTAGTAGTCTGCATCATGCGATAGAATGTAAAATAGTAGTCACATGTTTGTATAAATGAATGCTGTGTTTCTCTGTAAGTACGAATTATTTTCTGAGGATTACAATATTCTTATACATCAAAACATGCATATTCAGTGAGAAGTTATTATCTTGAGAAAAAAAAATTACACATTGTGGCAGATTATTTTATGTGAATTAATTCTTCTAAGGACAAGTTAGAATTTTTTTCTAATTACCGTTAAAAGGCGGAGTCTGTAATTGTTTCAGGGAAAATTAATTGTTTGTCATCAATTCATTGATTTTATTTCATGATTATAAACACATTCCTAACGCCCTTAAAAACTAAATTAATTTTAATTTTTGTTTATATTAGCGAGCGAACGTTTAAGTGAGTCGTGGAATTACTTTCTAGGACCAAATTCTTTACGTTAGTAATGACTTACTGTAGCACTGTTTTTTGTCTCGTGTTGTAAATATTTTACAGATGTTGAGATCTGTAGGGCCACCGGTTTTTCGCGAAAAGATTTACGCGGAGGCTAGACTTCAATATTCTATGTTCACTCTTACAGCCTTCCTTTGGCTCTTGGTCGCGTGTCTTTGTACGAAAAGCGTCTAGTACATGGCTGAGCCAACCAAAATTAAGTTTCTCCCATACTGATCGTCCGTGATTCGCGGGAAGACAGATAAGACGTGTAAAAATTAAAATGACCCAATCACGAAGTGGTTCTGAACTAACGTGTTTTGGAAAAAAACTTGTCCTGAAATCTTTTCGCGCAAAACAGGTGTGCCTCTAGAGATCTACAAATAGGGGTTGTCTTATTTTAAACAAAACCAAACTGTCGTAGGAGCCTGTTCCCCGAAATGAGAGAATGGACAATGTAAAATATTTCCATTGTAATGACACTCAAACTTCTAGAAATTAACGTGATAATTTGTCCCGAGTTATGCGAAAGGGTAATGGAGTGGTGAGTGGAAAGATTTGGGCGGCTCTCAAATTCTAGGTCGTGAGATCCGATGAGGGTGAAGTGAGTACGATGCAGCACCTGATTTCAAGGGCGGGGAAAACGGGAGATCCCCGAGAAAACCTGCCGACTAGCAGCATCGTCCGGCACGATTCCCACGTGCGACTAGAGGGGAAATATCAAAACATAACCGAAATGGCCTCCTCGCAAAAAACGTTACCACTGAGGCATCACAGTGGACTTCAGGTGAAGAATACAGATAAATTATTAAGTGGGAACAGTTTTCTAAAGTCATAGGAAAAGTTTCGTGAGTTTCTTTGGGAACCAAACGTCAAGATCTATAATATGCCTTATCAAACTGTGGACGAAGGTGGGGGTAGCGACAAGTGTGGGATAAACCACCACAACAGATAAACTATTTTGTGATATTGCAGAGATAAACATTTGACTAGAAAAAGTGTGCTCATTAAGAGTGGGTGGGGGTCATTTCGCCTCCATTTACCACTAATGTTAGTTTTTACTAGAACATTGCCAGTTAACTATAAGCTCTTTTGAAACGCAGTTTTCTGGACACACAAAAGGAACATAAAATGTTTAGAATGGTATTTTTAAAAAGTCTAAATTATAGTTTTAAATATTAATTTTTGTCGCTTATAATACGCAGTTTTTTCTGCACAAACATGTGTTTCGATCAAAAACTAGTAAATGTTTTATACAGCTGGGTAAATAATTTTACTTGTGATTTAATACCGCATTCACCATTGGCTTAATGTTATTATATTTTAACTAAATTTACTAAATCGGTTTTTATGTCTCATACTACAAAATACGTTTTGGACATAGGCGTGTTTTGAACTACAGAAAACCATACCGCATTGCTTTGAAGATAGCCGAGGGAGGAAACCCTATATCACGTTACCCCTCGCGTGACAGCTCGACACACTGTGGCGAGCGACCACACAAACCTGCGAAAAGAGTATTTGCGGTTCAGGCGCGGAAATCATTAGTATCGCCTCGTTTCAAGTGTTGCCACTGTAATGTGAATGAATAAATAAATAATGGAGCGTCCATACAGTACGAAGGGAAATGGGAAGTGTTGTGCTCAGCCGAAGAAAAGGAAGCTGAAACATTTGCAAGATTACGACAACAGAAAAAGGTTACACTACGTTTAGTAAGTAAAAATACTCCCATTTTATTTTCGTCATATTTTGTTCAGGCGAGAAAATATGTTACTTTAGCAGTGATGATTTCCGTAGTAACTATTGAAAAATTATTTTGTTGGCATCAAACAAATCCTTTTCTCGATGTTCGTATGTCTCCTAGCACTTTAAAGATTTAATTTTTTGTGTGTAATATGCAAAAAAACTTAGCTTAATTTACTTATTGTATTTCAGCATTCTTATGTCGGTAATATTTTCTTGTCATATTTAAATACAGATTATACATTATATATTAATTTTATATTATTATTATTCTATTATTTAAAAGAGTCCCTTTGCTTTGAATTATAATAATAAATGTTTAGTAGTTCGATAAATTCTGGTATCACTTTTAGGTTACAAGTAACAGTTCCTTATCGTTACATGCTGCAATAGTGGGTTTTAGAACTGGGAAGGTCCTGTTCTTCGCAGTAAAGAACAAGTCCCGCACAACATGTGCTCGTGCTGCAACAAAAGGCAAAACTCCATAGTCGCACGCATGTTTAAAAAACTGGATTGNAAACTGGATTGGGGGGGGGGGGAAATCAAAGCTCGTCAAGTATGGAAGCAGCATTGATTGTCGAAGGACTTTGTCAGAGTTAACAAATGTACGGAATAAAATATGCTTAACTCATTACTGATGGGGACAGTAATGTACATAAAAAAATGTTGGACGCACACCCATACAAAAATGCCACCTTAGAAAAAATTGAATGTACAAATCATCTACGTAATTTCTGTAATAAATTGAAGGAGATTTCAACTACAAGTAACAAACTGACGAACGACATTGTCATTAGAAAGAAGATGGGTGATGATGATGTTCTTAGAATCAGGACAGCTGTTTTTAAAGCTATACAACACAGGCAGAAAGAAGAACGACCACTACACGAAACAGTTCAAGAATTAAGGAAAGATATATTAAATACCACAAACCACGTATTTTGAGAGCATTCAGTTTGCACTGAGTGAGGTTACTTCTGCAAATCGGATAGTAGCGATCACAATTATGTACCGGAACATATTGAAAGTGGTGTGCGCGATAAGATCTCTGGTGTAGTAAAACAAATGAACAATCATAGCACAAGTCTCATACACAATGTGGCCAACAATGCTGTAGAACACTGCAATTCACCTGTTGCCAAATGTATACAAAAAAATTATTGGTGTGGCCATTAATGAGCAGAAATTGAGAACCACTTACATACTACAGTTTGTTGTGTCATGGGAATAACTCACACAATTAAACTATCATTTGTATTCTACTTGTAACATGGAATAGAAAAGCTTGAATCGTGTAAGTTTTGTAATGAGTTTTTTTTTTTGTAATGGAATTCAAGATGAATTATTCCTGCAACTCNAAGCTTGAATCGTGTAAGTTTTGTAATGAGTTTTTTTTTTTGTAATGGAATTCAAGATGAATTATTCCTGCAACTCACTGGCAGAAATAAATATTTGGTGGTTACTTGTAACAGTTTCCTTATTGCCGACGAACACTGATTAGCAGTCACCAGTGATATTGCGCGACAGTAGAAAGGGAAGGTTTCCCCGTCAAGTCGAGTTCATTCCGTTGGAAGNAAGCTTGAATCGTGTAAGTTTTGTAATGAGTTTTTTTTTTTGTAATGGAATTCAAGATGAATTATTCCTGCAACTCGCTGGCAGAAATAAATATTTGGTGATTACTTGTAACAGTTTCCTTATTGCCGACGAACACTGATTACAGCAGTCACCAGTGATATTGCGCGACAGTAGAAAGGGAAGGTTTCCCCGTCAAGTCGAGTTCATTCCGTTGGAAGCAGCATATTGCTTCTCCGTTCGAAACATGAGATCTTCCTCTTCGCTCTGCCGCTCAACTGACAATTGCGACAAGGCGGCCTACCTCCTCGCAGCTAGTGAGCGGTGCAAAAAGAACTTAACCGCCACGTACAACCACACACATTTCTGGCGTCCGGCACGGCAAAAACAAGCGACTCCCGCAAACACTCGTTTGCAGTGTTTCGGTCAAAACGCTGTACTGTGAAAATAAGATCTGTAACAGCGGGACTTTACTACACGCGATGGGAACCCGCAGATTAAAATACGTTCGTACAATCGTACTTTTCTCTCGCCGCTTAAGGAAACTTCAAAGGCAAGCTTTAAAAATGCGATATTTGATTATTTCCACGAACTTCCTTCTCTAGGAATACACTTAATATGATAAAAACATAAGGACATAGATAATTGTTTTTCTACCTTTTCTGGCAAAAAGTCTTATTTCCGGGACATTGCTTTACCGACACACGCATATTCGCGCATGCAACGATTTCACAGAAAATGTTACATAGTCCTCTGACAGTACCGCGCCCCTTGTCAGACAGAAGTGCCAAACTGACAATTTACTTGCCAGCAGAACATAGCGTAGCTTACATTTTACCATTTTTTTATTGGACCAATATATATGTATTACAATTCGTGGCTGTCTTTAAAAGCACGTATTTCGTACCCTTTGCACGTTTTAAGACTTCTAATCTATTTACAATCAAAACTTTTGATTCGGTAATAATGCGTAGTAAGGACAAGCTACTCATAATTTTTTAAGAATATCTTATACTTTCCCCCCGAATCACAGTCTTAAAATTTTATCGTACATGCCATATTTACAGCATACCATGTTAAAAACCAGGCACAAAACGTAAGTTTTTGAGGTTCGAGGTCATACTATCGTAAAATATGATGTATTCTACACCACTCACCTTCAGAAAGCCTGCGGAAACGCTTTATGCGCAAGTTGTATCAAAAGTGTATTATACAGCTTCACGTAAGAACTGAAGAGAGTGCTTTCCAAGGCTCGTACTAATATCACAAGTCGCGATGACGTCTTAGTACTTGTAACCCGCAGCATGTAACGAAACGTCTGATCGGGCAAACCTTTCATGAAATCACATTTAATCGTCAAAGGAATGTAAGTTCGACATCACTGAAAACGAAAGTCCAACGACCACTGCGTATACATAATTTCGAAGTACACTTAAATCGTACACTTTTTAAAGCGATTTCAACAGCTAAAAATTTTAGTTTGGGAAACTTCTAGGAGTCACCTTCAGCAACGAAAATAATAGGTAAGTAGTTTTGTAAATACAAATTACCTCTTTCATGTTACACTATCGAGTTTCACAAATGTATTGCAGTTATCGTAAAGTGGGGTTACTCTAGCCCAGTCGCTCCCAAACTTTTTGGCTTGCGGACCCCTTCCACGGAACAATATCTACCGCGGAGTACTTAGATTTAGATACATGACAATAAATTTGCAGTTTTGGGTAAATAAAAGTTTGGTAAATTAGCCAGGCCATGCCTTGTTATTAGTGGTGGAGGGGAATATCACTATAAAAGAAATTAGATTTAAAAACTCAACTTTATTTACAACACAAAAATCAAATTAAACAGAACGGAATAGATAGGTAGGTACAACTATTGTAGGAAATCGAACAATATAAATTCAACCTAATGATTTGAACATAGATTCAGCGTGATTAATGGGAAGAATGAGGCTGTTTTAATTGGCACAATTTTGAAATATTTGGTTTAATTGTTGATAGCCGGAGTCGGATGTCAGGTTCAGCATCTAGACAGCTTCGGTATTTAGTTTTGGTGGCTGCGTAGATAGAAAATCCAGATTCGCATAAGTAAGTTGTGGCAAAAGGAAGAAGAACCCGTTTCGCTTTTTCAACGAGCGGTTGGAATTTTTTGTTTTCCAGGCGAAGCCAAAAATGGGAGTAAGTATCACGCTCGAAAGTAGATTTCAAGGTCGAGTCTGAAGTTATGTCTATCAAACACTCGTATTCACTTGACGATAGACTAGTTGGCTTTTTCGAAACTGAAAACGGTTTGACCACCCATTCATGTTCTTGCAGCATTGTATCTCGAGTTGTAGGGAAGTAGTGCTCAAGGGACTTCTCCAAACTGCGAAGATGTTCACATATTTCATCAGTCAAAGTGCTTTTCTCAAGATCGAGTTTGTTTTCATGTAAAAAAATTATTTAACACAGGAAAACACTCCACCTCTTCCTTACAAACAGACTCAATCCAAAACTGGATTTTTATTTTAAATGCGCGAACTTTGTCAATAGCTTCAAAAGTTGTGATATTCATTCCTTGCAGAGAAAGGCTCATCTCATTCATTTTCATGAAAATATCTGATAAATACGCAAGTATACTCTGCCATCTCTCATCATTAAAAACGTTGGCCAATTTGATATTGTGGTCCATCAACAGGGATAAGACTTCAGAACGTAACTCCCGTAATCGTGAAAGTGCTTTCCCACGAAACAGCCACCTCACTTCTGTGTGGAGAAGCAGGGAATTGTGTAGGCTTCCCATATCATCACATAGTAATACAAAAAGTCTTGACTTTAACGGCCGCGCCTTTATATACTTAATAATATGAACAGACTCATCCAAAACTTTCTTAAAAGAGGCAGGCATTTGTTTCATCGCTAAAGCATGTCTACGGAGAACACAATGACTGCTACTGCAATTTTTAGATTTTTCTTTTATCCTCGTAATCACTCCAACCGTTGAGCCAGTCATTGCTTTCGCACCATCTGTGCACACGTCAATGCAGTTAGTCCAAGGAATTTCGTTCATCGTAAAAAAAATCGTCTAACAAACGGAATATTTCTGCCCCCGTTGTATTGGCAGGAAGTGGTTTGCACAGAAGAAGATCCTCCTCGAAACTTCCGAAGTATTCATAGCGGACAAAAGACAATAAAATTGCCAACCCCGCGACGTCAGAAGATTCGTCGATTTGGAGAGAAAACGAAACGTGTTTGATGCGAGAAACCAGGGATTCCTTCACATCACTTGATAAATCAAGTATCCTCCTCTTTACAGTGTTGTTTGACAACGGCACCGATGTCACAAGTTTAACTGCTATATCGTCAAGCATGCAAGAGACAATATCACTAACACACGGTTTTATGAGGGTTTCGGCGATGGAATGGGCTTTACCTACCTGTACCACTCAATAACTCACCAAATAAGACGCTTTTAAAGAATTTTCATTTACAGTTTTTGCGCGAGTTTTGATGAAGGTTTGAGAAGCAGCCAGTTCAGTGTACATCCTCTTGAAGTAATCAGTATATTTTTCCCGGAGTTCCGGGAGTCTACCCTCAAAGTGACGACGCAGTTTAACTGGAACCATTGAGCTGTTATGAAGGACTCCCGCGCAAATCACACACTGAAATTTACACTCGTCAGTCGCAACAAATCCCAAATCTAAGTCACTTTCATGGTACTTACGCTTTTTAATTACTCCACTTCCACTGGCTGTTTTAACTGCAGCTATTTGGAGACTTGTTGAATCTGTGAATGCTGGAACTTGCTCGGAACTGGCTGGAACTTGGAGTGCATCAACTGAAGATTCATTTTGCTTGTCTTCTGTAACGTTCTCGACGGAAATTTGTTGTGCAGGTGATGGAGAATCTGATTGCTTTCTCAGAGATCCAGACTATAGCCACCGATCCATATTGGATTGGAGTAAATAACTAATTAATAAAGAGAGACAAATAGGTAGAACACTCGCGAAAGAAGCTTGAGCTTGACTGGTATTCTCGTGAAACGATGGCACTTCTATATACTACTGTGGATAAATCCAGGGTGTTCGAGTAGCATCTGTTCCCAGTGAAAAACTTACACCCAACAACTCTGAAATTTCCGGGGAAAGCGACCAAGAAATCAGGGTTTTCGAGAAGCATTAGTTCCCGGTAATGAACGTACCTTACCTCACCCCAACAACTCTGAAATTTCCGGTAAAGCAACCAAGAGATCAGCCCAGACACAATAGTTTACCCATCACCTTTTGTTTTCAGTATTCACTGTTATTATTATAATTTTTTTTTTTTCATTTGCATTAAATATAATTTTTTAGTTTTTTAAATTTATCTATTCACTCTTACGTTTATTTTTGTAATAATGTATTAATTTTTCTCGAAGTTCGCCGCGGACCCCCTAGTTAAGGTGTGGTGGACCCCCAGGTGGTCCGCAGACCACAGTTTGGGAAGCCCTGCTCTAGCCTATTGGGATAACTTTTGGCTA
This sequence comes from Clitarchus hookeri, assembly GCA_002778355.1. Taxonomy (NCBI): domain Eukaryota; kingdom Metazoa; phylum Arthropoda; class Insecta; order Phasmatodea; family Phasmatidae; genus Clitarchus; species Clitarchus hookeri. The sequence goes on along the minus strand of NQII01003032.1, from coordinate 37,434 downwards.
AATATTGGACGGGAGCGTAAACATTGTTTTCACCACGCCTACCGCAACCACGCAACAAAACACGCTGGAAAACATTTGTTTCTAACAGTTAAAACAGCAAGAATGCAAACAGAAAATGTGGGCTAAAGTTACCACCTAAAGGCCAAAGTCTTGCGGTACCCCAGCCTGCGCTTACTCCACGCGGCGACCAATAAAAACGACTGTTTGTCAGGAAAAGATAAAATTAATTCGATGAAATTTCTAGTGTCTCGAATGAAATTATTTTTTTTGCAGTGAATGTTTATGCCCTGCATTTGATGCCACGCAATTAGGGATGTAGTAACTCTTAACCTCATGCTCCGAGCAGGTGTCTGCGAAAATAATTTGCAGCAAGATGTAACTCGCAGCGCTACAGACCCCCGATCAGGCCCGCGGAGTAATAAACTGCAGTAACGGATAAATCACGAGTCTGGCATTTTCACGAGTCTCCGTAGACCTTAATGCCATCTGCTGCTGTTTAAGCAGTCGAAATAAGCGCTACGCGTAGTCAGTTCATTCCCGTGACAAGACTTTATAAAACAGTGCGACGATACGGTTTTTTTTTCTAAATTATATCACCACTCCGCGAATGCATGCAGTATAATAAAATAATTCATGTAAACTGATATATTTTAATTTCAAAACTTGTAGGAATGTATGTTAAAACTGCAGTGTTATATAGTCAGCTAGAACTTTAAATACGGCGCCACTTCCTAATTAAAATTCAAAGTATAAATAATTTTGAAATATAAATTTTGCTAAAATCAGTTGGTAGATAAAATAACGTTACAAAGTGGCCCTCAAGTAGACTCTCTTGCACAGAATTAATAACACATTGTATTGAACTTAAATTTATATATTAATTAAAAAGAAATAAACACCGAACAAAATTCTTGGACTCGACAAAAACTCTCCTGATTCAACCAAACAACCAACAAACACCGAATAATAATTATAATAATATAGCAAATATATCATATTACACGACCAGCGAGTAAAATGTGTCGGGGAATTTCAGATATAAATCAGGAACATGCCTGACTAAACCTGGTGTCTAGATGCAAATAACAGCTCAAAAAAGTAATAGAATTTCCAACACGGTAGCAATACTACGAAAACAATTAGAGCGAAGTTCATTATCCAGAGCACATTTAACTGCAATGTGCACGCGTTGAAATACAACGTATTCTTGTCTGAAAAAAATATCTGGTTTAGATTAAGTATGAAATATTTAACGTTATAGTTTGATAACTTTCATTTGAGCAATTTTTAAGTACTTGCTAATGTGAATTCCGATACCTCCTACGAAACCCAATAAGCTATACCAGTGCTACTCAGACTTTTTTTAGGGGTCCGTATTAAGTAAAAACTAAGACCGCCGCGGGCCGCACTTACGACACTTGACATTATAATATTTGTGAACTAAAAGTAGGTAGGTAATTCGATGACATTTAAAATTCAGAGTGTCGTGTATCGTCTTGCAAGTCGTTTGTTTATTCGTTCGATATGGTGATGGCGGGCGGAGGTAGTACATCAAAAATAATGAAAAATATCGTCTAGTTTCATCAGCGACTTTAACTTTTAGTAAATTCGTATTATGTATTGCTTTTTTATCTTTTTAACAGACGCCCTTAAAATAAGAATTTGGTAACCTGTATCTACTGAAGCCGGCGAGCGCGGGCCACAAAGAATGGGCCCGCGGGCCGCAGTTTGAATACCCCTGGGCTATACCCAAGGAAGTTATACCGATCCCTCACTCCAGTCACATCGAAGTTGTACTTTCGGCTAATCTTGTGCATCAACTGCACGACACCTAAAGCACAAATTCTTCGTGTGGTGACGTCACGTTGAGAACGAGCCACATTATTCGGCTACGAAGCGGGAATGTATTCAAATGCGACCTTAATTTGAGTAGATGCGTGTACTTAGAATACGCGTATTTCAGAGTTTGGTTAAGCTGCGTATACTGCGTGGATAAACAGAGTTATGTACAGTGAGGTTAAGGTGAGTTGGTTTACAAAATAATAATAATAATAATGGCGTGTGGGGAGTGCACCCAGGGCAAGGCGACACCCTCCGAGTGACGGACTTTCCAGCTGGGACCCGTAGGTGACCGTCATCCCCGGGCATGACAGAAATGAGACCCTACAATGGAGCGGCGCTGGAATGCAGGGACGGGGGAGGCGGGAGTGCCCCGAGAAAGCCTGCTGGCAAGCGGCATCGTCCAGCACGATTCCACATGCGAGAATCCGGGAGTGGGCCCGCCGGGGATCGAGCCCGGATCGCCGTGGTGTGAGGCGAGCGCCCTGGCCACTACGCCACCGCTGCCCCGGTTTACAAAAATCCTGTGCAGTCTCCAAGTCAGTTTGCAACCAATACGGCGAAACAAACACGATTGTTGTTCCGTTCCCTCGTGCAATCAGGAATGTAGCTACTATCAGTAGCTTGTAACTGCATTCATACAGGGAACGAAACACGTGACTAGTTTCTTATTTGACTCCATTCTGCAGTCTTCCGCATTAACATTGCCGTGGACGTAACGACAATGAGCGTCTGTGGCCAGTCGAAACCGTGGATACTGCGCATGCGCGTGTGAAAACGAATTAAGTATTCATCAACTATCCTAAGCTTATTTCAACTGTAAGATCACTCATTCAACTGCTATTATACGTTTGTTTAAACTATAAAGACCCGTAGACGCCCATTATATTACGTTAGTTCAGGCTGGGATATTATATTGAGAAATGACTCACAAAAACGCGCATTAATTATTCGTTCCCGCTTAAAGTTGCACGGGTTTTAGTACGGCTTTAATTATTAACATCAGATTCACACATGACCGAATTCGGACTCGAAAACGTGACCTCGTATTTTATGGATTTACATTCTCGCCTCCGTACACTGCGAAGCGGGTCACCACATTCGTCTACCCTCTTTGTAAACCACGTTTTAAAAGCATAGCGTTAATGCGTCGAGAGATATGGACCGCGCGTAACTACCAGATCTTTAGCACCCAAATGTGCAGTGGAGAGACCTATCTACCCACAGAAGCAAACTTCACTCCTACACGTCCTATATAACGTACAAATTATTTGGGTGCATGGTTTAAAATATTTTCGACCATGACAATGGTATAATTTTTTCTTTTTGCTCTTGAATCAGCTTTTTTTTTTCAATGCTCCCACTACAATTATTCTGGTTTATCGAAAAGAATTTTATGTGCACATGGTCTTTCTAATTTCAGATGAATGTATGCAACTGCTTGAACGTGTAAAGTTACGTTCATTTTTTTTTTATATATATCGTTGCTGGTCGCTGCACAAGTAAATTGAAATAACTCAAAACTTAAAGTGTTGTGTTATGACTGGTAATTGACACGAAAAATGATTCGTATGGATAGGACTGGATGTAAATTTACCGTCAAAACAATAAAAGGGGAGGTAAATATTGTGAGTTGTTGGTTGTGTCCGAGAAGCGGAAGTGACAACCTGTTGAATGTACAGAAAAAAATTACACTTGTTGTGAGAGTCAGTGCGTCTCTTTCCCAGTGGAAAATATGCACATTTTTAGTTGTCACAATTTTAATAAGTATATAGGCATATTTCGCAAAAACATATCACTTATTTGCTTGAAAAGTGATGAGTAAAAAACGTATTAATTATATGTTGATTTACTGGGCCAGTAACTCTTATATGAGTTATACGAGTTTATCAATGAAACAAAGGTGCAATCGTAATAAATAAATGTTTCCTATAAAAATTTCGTGCAACTTAACACGATAATAAACGGTTCTTACTGGAATGTTTTAAATTGCTCTCCTGATAAACCTTAATATTTAAGTGTTTCAGTGTTAGTGTGGGGCTACAATACGTAAATTATATACATAATTTTAGTATATTTTATTTAAAGTTTATTTAGACACTAATACAGATTTCAAAAGAGAGTTAATTGGTATAACAGTGTCTGAGTGAAGGTCTTGGTGGTACCTTTCTGTGTATTTTTAATATATTTCTGATTTTTTAAGTGTGATAGCCAGCCGTATTTTTGTTCGTAAATGTGTGAGGATGTGACCACGTCTTGCAAATTATGTTTCTATTCGGTTCTTGAGAAAGTTTACATTTCTTGTTTTGTGATATTTGTGCTTGTTAGCGGGGGGTGAGGATTGATATGATCACCGATTAGTACTAATTCCTTCAAAAGTATTTACTTCCTGTTCCCGTAAAATTGATTCTTAGATTTTATTTTATTCCACTGCATTGCAGCAAAAGGGGAAGAAGAGAAGTTTTTGGCCGTGTTATCAAGTGATGGAAAGGGAATGCGNTATTCCACTGCATTGCAGCAAAAGGGGAAGAAGAGAAGTTTTTGGCCGTGTTATCAAGTGATGGAAAGGGAATGCGTGGGTATAGTCCATTCATGGTTACTTCCCACTTTTCTGAAGCCCTGCTGAAGTTATACTTCAAATGCATTCCTCCGCTCATGCAAATATATCTTAAGGTAGTCTGGAAAATTTCACCATAGGGACTAGGCATCGCATTTGTGAGCACTCACTGTAATAACGTTCTCCACAAGAACATTGCTAACATACACATTTTCTCTTTTTCTCTTATAAATTATATATTATAATTTACCGTTAGATTATATATACACGTTCAATTTGACCGGAAATAAGGAATTTTTATGTTAACAGAAGTATAAAACGCTTGCGATACACGGCATATTTAATAAACAACCAAGCCCGTCATACGTGGGGTGATTTTTCAGACGTTTGATTCAAAGGCACCGCAAATGAACTATAGAATGTAGTGGCAACGGTTGGTAGCAAGCACGGTGCCCCCCCCCCCTCCTGAAGTGATTCCAAAATAATAAAAAGATGTGACCTCGTTCAGTACCAGAAACACAGACAAAGTTTGTTCGCCTCGAGAAAAACGTTAAGAGACGAAGGAATACGATTTATTATCGTCTGAGGCTCGCTACAGTCTTCATTTCAAGTTGCTCTCTAGTTGTCCCCGCGAATCCGGGTCGACCCCGCTCCAGCTTCACCAACACTACCCGAGAAAAAACCCCAGCGGTGGCTTTAGAAATCGAACATGGCTACCTCCGGGCAGGTACGCTACCCGCTACAGAACAAATGTTAGTCTGATGTACGGGTTACTAAAGGACAACCAAACTTTAGCGAAGAAAAAGGAATATGAGAGAATACAATGAATAAAGGATTAATGATTTAAATATTTTCGAACTTTTTAAGTCATTTTTAGAGAGTAATTATTATTTGCTCCTACCACATTTTCTTTTTTAGTGTATAGATATATCTGCATCATATTTCACCTCATAGTTTTGTATTTATCTTAGTTTCTTCAACAAATTCTTATTTTCGTTATCTTTTCAAGTTTAATTATGTAATAAATTTAGGACTTAAAAGTTGTGTATTCGTTAGTCAATGCTAGAGAGTATATGTTTGCTCCTAGTACATCTGACTTCGTATTCTGGATTGTCTAATCAGGACAAATCAAATCCTAGTGTCATACAGCAAGTGAATTGTATCGAACCAAAGTTTTTTTTTTCAAGCATTTTACTTTTGTTATATCTGCAGTGGATTGAAGTTGGGAAACCAGTTCATAATAATAGTCAATGGATCAGACGCCTTTGTACTAAAATTTTTAGGCTGACTATACAGGTTGTGGGTACGCTGTGTAACACACGAGAAAACTAACATTTGAAATAATACATAAATGTTATCATAATGCACGCATTAATTTTCAAGGTAGTCGCACATATGATAAGTAATCTCAGCACAAGTTTTGGGAGAGAATAACTGACTTAGAGAGGAAACATCTCTAGCATGGAGTTATTGAGTAGACATGGGATAAAATTGAACATCTTACACTTGCTAGTCAACATTCCAACGCTTCAAATTCTGCGTAATGCCCTTTGTTGAAATTAAAAAATTCATTTTAATACTACCATACACTTTAAACTTACTTCCTATAAAGTAATGAGTTTCTTAAGGCCTTAGAGAATGTTATGTCCTTTACATGGTTATACGCTCGCATGAATTTGGTATAAAAACGTATTAATTACAGATTAAATCATTTGACATTTACCAAAATCTGTATGATTTTTTTTACTGTCAGTACTTGTAAAATTAGTTCAACAGATCGAACACGGTAAGTAATGCAAATTTACACAATTAGTGAATCAAAATTTTGTAAACAATTGATTCATTATGAATAGTTTGGATAAAATTTTTAATGCTGTAACAAAAAATCAGACAAATAAATTTCATTTTTAATAAATTCAAATACACTTCACGGAATTACTAGGCGTATTTTTCCAACGAAAATGTCAGTTGCATATACAGAACTCTATCAGTACAATTTTTTTTTCTCGAAACTTGGCAAACTAATGCTGCGATGGTGTAAAGATATTGACAACGTAATTAGCGAAAGATATTATATCTTATGTTTAGAATTTGTTGCAATATTTCATTACCTTACTTAACTGTTCTGTTTGTGTGCACGTACACTAAATTCGCGCACAAACAGTACAATTACGCAAGTAAAGGAAATTTTCCAAAATATTCTAAACATAGCAAACATTTTTCATTCATTAAATTGCCAATAAATATACACCAAGCCAGTATAATTTTTTAACTTTTCCATGTATGCATGTATAAATGTATGTATAGTGTGTGTTTATATGTATGTATAAATGTATACACATACGCGCATAGAGAGGAGAGAGTATTGTTTTGTGCACCATTTTCAAATGAAGCTCAGTAAAACGAGGAAGATGAGCCCTCGCCACGTGTACACAGACGCTATAGGCGAGTGATATGGTGATACTTGGCACGTCAGAGCAGTTGCAACGTGCATTGTTTCCGGTTTGTATGGGGAACTGCAACCGTTCCTACCTGTCACGAGTAGTGCAGGCCGGCAGGTAGATTACCATCTCTCTACAGTATAGGCTGTTCACGGCAAAGTGAGCACTTTTGAGGCCCTAGTTACTTTTTTTTTTCCTATCAGCAGTTTTTTTATAATTCCACCACTTTTTAAAATGAATATCGCCATGCAAGTATTAAACGCAGTGCCTATATTCCACCGCACTCGGAAGTTAACGTCTAAGCCTAAAATAAAATATACTTATTGACTATTATTCCAAATTAGAGGGCTTTCAAAGGTGCTCACTTTACCGTGAATAATCTTCGAGAGTATCGTTTAACTCCAGGAGAAAGTCAAACTCAGTACAAGTAAACGTTTTTAAACACATGTATAACAAAAAAAAAAAAACTTACTGATATTAAATATTAAATCTTGTACAGTTATGTTCGTATAAGAATGCTACATTTATTTTTTTAGATATAAGTTTTTAGTAGTAATGGGAAGACTCAATGGCATGGCACCCATATCCACGTAAAATGACGATCTTTGGTTATAAACAAGAGCATGCAGATATGGTGATAATAAATATAAGATACGTGATCTATGCTTCACGTCACAACTTCGCGGTAATTACAGTACTCGCTTCATGCGCCGAGCATATATTGCTGCAGAACGCTTACAGCTTAACACGGTCTAATATGCTTTGCCAATATTAATAATAAATAATGCAGGAGGGTAATATTGTATAAAATTTCTAGTTATTTAAATTTGCAGTTTTCAGCACTGAAAAAATATTATGTGGCAGTTATAAAACATTTTATTGGTATTCGCGAAGTCAAATACGTTTTTAGTAAACACTGAATTATTTAGTGCTCACCACTCTATTTTTATGGCCACTAAATATTATTATGTTGCGCTTAAAAGAAAATATGGTAAGGTGACTTCCAAAAAAAATATTTTCTCCGTGATCCCTTTTTCAGAATACACAATTAACTTAAGTGATATGTGATGCTAAGTTTCTTTCTTGAAGAAAATATAAAAGTCTTCATGTTTTGTTTTGCAAAACACTGTGATTGAAATATTATTTGCCAAATAAAATACCATGACATTAATGCATAACCCATCGATGCTCGACTGACTTAGTGTGGGAATAGATACAGTTTCTAGGAGTACTTATAATCTTCCGATGGAAAATTAGATCATGACGTCATTGATACTTCACTTCACACATCTTTCTGTACATACAGATATTCTATCTAGTTCATTACGTTAAACGCTGTTTAAACGTGCATGAGTTCGGCGATTTCAAAACATGTAACACAGTTTGGTCGGTGTGAATTTAATTTTCAGAATTCAAAACTCGTGATTTTAAACCTTTGGCGATTACTGTTTGAATCCTATGTAATTCATAAAAAAAATTCGTATTTAACGTTTTGCGTAAAATAAAGCTTTTCATTATCAAATCAGCGGTAAATAGGAAAACTCATTAATTTTAATTCAGCTGCGTGTGTAAAACTTAACATGATTTAAACGGCTATTTGATTAATGAAAACGTAATCTAATTCACTGTGCACTGCTAGTGTTTGATATTTATTGGTATTTCTGGAGAGAACGGGCCATGCGAGATACCACACATTACATAATTAATATTCGGGTATGTGCCGTACTAAAGAGATGACTTTTAGGACCAACCATTAACNGCCATGCGAGATACCACACATTACATAATTAATATTCGGGTATGTGCCGTACTAAAGAGATGACTTTTAGGACCAACCATTAACAAGTTATTGGGATTAACATTCCACCAATTAAAACAGCAGCGTTACAATCGTATGTACTATAGAGTATTATGCATGCCAATGCACATCTTTTTCGTTTTTATGTNTTAAAACAGCAGCGTTACAATCGTATGTACTATAGAGTATTATGCATGCCAATGCACATCTTTTTCGTTTTTATGTCGTAAATAGAAGCCCCGAGCTTAGGCGACTGGCACCCTGGGCAAGTATAAGATTAATTTTCAACACTTTTTTAATACTTCAGATTCATCTTTCTGTTTTTTTAGCAATACGTTTNTATTCCACTGCATTGCAGCAAAAGGGGAAGAAGAGAAGTTTTTGGCCGTGTTATCAAGTGATGGAAAGGGAATGCGCGGGTATAGTCCACTCATAGTTACTTCCCACTTTTCTGAAGCCCTGCTGAAGTTATACTTCTAATGCATTCCTCCGCTCATGCAAATATATCTTAAGGTAGTCTGGAAAATTTCACCATAGGGACTAGGCATCGCATTTGTGAGCACTCACTGTAATAACGTTCTCCACAAGAACATTGCTAACATACACATTTTATCTTTTTTTTCGTATTAATTATAAATTATATATTATAATTTACCGTTAGATTATATATACACGTTCAATTTGACCGGAAATAAGGAATTTTTATGTTAACAGAAGTATAAAACGCTTGCGATACACGGCATATTNTTAATTATAAATTATATATTATAATTTACCGTTAGATTATATATACACGTTCAATTTGACCGGAAATAAGGAATTTTTATGTTAACAGAAGTATAAAACGCTTGCGATACACGGCATATTCAAGAAACAACCAAGCCCGTCATACGTGGGGTGATTTTTCAGACGTTTGATTCAAAGGCACCGCAAATGAACTATAGAATGTAGTGGCAACGGTTGGTAGCAAGCACGGTGTCCCCCTCCCCCCCTGAAGTGATTCCAAAATAATAAAAAGATGTGACCTCGTTCAGTACCATAAACACAGACAAAGTTTGTTCGCCTCGAGAAAAACGTTAAGAGACGAAGGAATACGATTTATTATCGTCTGAGGCTCGCTACAGTCTTCATTTCAAGTTGCTCTCTAGTTGTCCCCGCGAATCNAGGAATACGATTTATTATCGTCTGAGGCTCGCTACAGTCTTCATTTCAAGTTGCTCTCTAGTTGTCCCCGCGAATCTGGGTCGACCCCGCTCCAGCTTCACCAACACTACCCGAGAAAAACCCCCAGCGGTGGCTTTAGAAATCGAACATGGCTCCCTCCGGGCAGGTACGCTACCCGCTACAGAACAAATGTTAGTCTGATGCACGGGTTACTAAAGGACAACCAAACTTTAGCGAAGAAAAAGGAATATGAGAGAATACAATGAATAAAGGATTAATNCACGGGTTACTAAAGGACAACCAAACTTTAGCGAAGAAAAAGGAATATGAGAGAATACAATGAATAAAGGATTAATGATTTAAATATTTTCGAACTTTTTAAGTCATTTTTAGAGAGTAATTATTATTTGCTCCTACCACATTTTCTTTTTTAGTGTATAGATATATCTGCATCATATTTCACCTCATAGTTTTGTNTTATTATTTGCTCCTACCACATTTTCTTTTTTAGTGTATAGATATATCTGCATCATATTTCACCTCATAGTTTTGTGTTTATCTTAGTTTATTCAACAAATGCTTATTTTCGTTATCTTTTCAAATTTAATAATGTAAGAAATTTAGGACTTAAAAGTTGTGTAATCGTTAGTCAATGCTAGAGAGTATATGTTTGCCCCTAGTGCGTCTGACTTCGTATTCTGGATTGTCTAATCAGGACAAATTAAATCCTAGTGTCATACAGCAAGTGAATTGTATCGAACCAAAGTTAATTTTTCAAACATTTTACTTTTGTTATGTCTGCAGTGGATTGAAGTTGGGAAACCAGTTCATAATAATAGAAAATGGGTCAGACGCCTTTGTACTAAAATTTTTAGGCTGACTATACAAGTTGTGGGTGGGCTGTGTAACACACGAGAAAACTAATATTTGGAATAATAAATAAATGTTACCATAACGCACGCATTAATTTTCGAGGTAGTCGCACATATGATAAGTAATCTCAGCGCAAGTTTTGGGAGAGAATGACTTTCTTTGAGAGGAAACATCTCTAGCAGTGATTGAGTAGACATGGGATAAAATTGAACATCTTGCACTTGCTAGTCAACGTTCCAACGCTTCAAATTATGCGTAATACCCATTGTTGAAATTTAAAAAAAAACATTTTAGTACCACTATACACTTTAAACTTACTCCCTATAAAGTAATGAGTTTCTTAAGACCTTAGAGAATGTTGTATCCTTTACATGGTTATACGCTCGCATGAATTTGGTATAAAAACGTATTAATTACAAATTAAATCATTTGACATTTACCAAAATCTGTATGCTTTTTTTTTACTGCCATTACTTGTAAAATTAGCTCAACAGATCGAAGACGGGAAGTAATGCAAATTTACACAATTAGTTAATCAAAATTTTGTAAACAGTTGATTCATTATGAATAGTTTAGATAAATTTTTTAATGCTGTAACAAAAAAATCAGATAAATAAATTACATTTTTAATAAATTGAATTACACTTCCCACGGAATTACTAGGCGTATTTTTCCAACGGAAATGTCAGTCGCATATACAGAACTCTATCAGTACAATTTTTTTTCTCGAAACTTGGCAAACTAATGCTGCGTTGGTGTAAATTTATTGACAACGTAATTAGTGAAAGATAATATATCTTATGTTTAGAATTTGTTGCAATATTTCATTACCTTGCTTAACTGTTCTGTTTGTGTGCACGTACACTAAATTCGCACACAAACAGTACAATTACGCAAGAAAAGGAAATGTTCCAAAAAATTCTAAACATAACATATATTTTTCATTTATTAAATTGCCAATAAATCTACAACATGCCAGTATTATTTTCTAACTTTTGCATGCATGCATGTACAAATGTATACACATACGCGCATAGAGAGGAGAGAGTATTGTTTTGTGCACCATTTTCAAATGAAGCTCAGTAAAACGAGGAAGATGAGCCCTCGCCACGTGTACACAGACGCTGTAAGTGAGTGGCATCGTGATACTTGGCACGTCAGAGCAGTTGCAACGTGCATTGTTTCCAGTTTGTATGGCGAACTGCAACCATGCCTACCTATCACGAGTGGTGCAGGCCGGCAGGTAGATTACCATCTCTCTACAGTATAGGCTGTTCACGGCAAAGTGAGCACTTTTGAGGCCCTAGATACTTTTTTTTTTCCTATCAGCAGTTTTTTTATAATTCCACCACTTTTTAAAATGAATATCGCCATGCAAGTATTAAACGCAGTGCCTATATTCCACCGCACTCGGAAGTTAACGTCTAAGCCTAAAATAAAATATACTTATTGACTATTATTCCAAATTAGAGGGCTTTCAAAGGTGCTCACTTTACCGTGAATAATCTTCGAGAGTATCGTTTAACTCCAGGAGAAAGTCAAACTCAGTACAAGTAAACGTTTTTAAACACATGTATAACAAAAAAAAAAAAACTTACTGATATTAAATATTAAATCTTGTACAGTTATGTTCGTATAAGAATGCTACATTTATTTTTTTAGATATAAGTTTTTTGTAGTAATGGGAAGACTCAATAGCATGGCACCCATAACCACGTAAAATGAAGATCTTTAGTTATAAACAAGAGCATGCAGATATGGTGATAATAAATATAAGATACGTGATCTATGCTTCACGTCACAACTTCGCGGTAATTACGGTACTCGCTTCATGCGCCGAGCATATATTGCTGCAGAACGCTTACAGCTTAACACGGTCTAATATGCTTTGCCAATATTAATAATAAATAATGCAGGAGGGTGATATCGTATAACATTTTTAGTTATTTAAATTTGCAGTTTTCAGCACTGAAAAAAATCTTATGTGACAGTTATAAAACATTTAGTTGGTATTCGCCAAGTCAAATACGTTTGTAGTAAACACTGGATTATTTAGTGCTCACCACTCTATTTTTATGGCCACTAAATATTATTATGTTGCGCTTAAAAGAAAATATGGTAAGGTGACTTCCAAAAAAAAAATATTTCCTCAGTAAACTCTTTTTCAGAATACACGGTTAACTTAAGTGATATACGATACTAAGTTTCTTTCTTGAAGAAAATATAAACGTCTTCATGTTTTGTTTTGCAAAACACTGTGATTGAAATATTATTATTTACCAAATAAGATGCCATGACATTAATGCATAACCCATCGATGCTCGACTTAGTGTAGGAATAGATACAGTTTCTAGGAGTACTTATAATCTCCCGATGGAAAATTAGATAATGACGTCATTGATACTTCACTTCGTACATCTTTCTGTACATACAGATATTCTATCTAGTTCATTACGTTAAACGCTGTTTAAACGTGCATGAGTTCGGCGATTTCAAAACATGTAACACAGTTTGGTCGGTGTGAATTTAATTTTCAGAATTCAAAACGTGTGATTTTAAACCTTTGGCGATTACTGTTTGAATCCTATGTAATTCATAAAAAAATTTCGTATTTAACGTTTTGCGTAAAATAAAGCTTTTCATTATCAAATCAGCGGTAAATAGGAAAACTCATTAATTTTAATTCAGCTGCGTGTGTAAAACTTAACATGATTTAAACGGCTATTTAATTAATGAAAACGTAATCTAATTCACTGTGCACTGCTAGTGTTTGATATTTATTGGTATTTCTGGAGAGAACGGGCCATGCGAGATACAACACATTACATAATTAATATTCGGGTAGTGCCGTACTAACGAGATGACTTTTAGGACCAACCATTAACAAGTTATTGGGATTAACATTCCACCAATTAAAACAGCAGCGTTACAATCGTATGTATTATATAGTATTATGCATGCCAATGCACATCTTTTTCGTTTTTATGTGGTAATTACAACCCCCGAGCTTAGGCGACTGGCACCCTAGGCAAGTATAAGATTAATTTTCAACACTTTTTTAATACTTCAGATTCATCTTTCTGTTTTTTTAGCAATACGTTTCCTGGACTCGGCACCGCTTAACTTCTTGGAACTTTTCAACCAGGAATTCAAGTATGTTCTTACACACAAGTCACCGAAGCATCATCAACGCTGTCTAGTAAATAAAAACATTTAATCATACTTGATTTTTGTTTCAAGTAACGAAAATAATTTTTAAAAAACTTATTTCACACCCCGCGCCCCGCCCTCACCAATCTGGCGCCCTGGGCATTTGCCCAGTTCGCCCAGTTATAACACGAGTCCTGCATAATTTTATTATCTGTTAACATTAGAACAGCGAAAAATGGGGAGATTCATCTTACGAATTTGAGTACTTCGACATATGTCTCATACGTCAATGATTTATGTAGGATGACTTCCAAAAATATGGTTGGAAAATTGATGGTAACAGTTTGATTATTATTTCTTGATACATACATTACGTGTTAACTTGCAAAGTGTGTATGAATTAGAGAATACAGATTTACCTTTCGTATTTTAGGTGAAATGAAATGTTGCTCGTTTATCTTTACGCTTATAACTAACGTCCCACACAATAGCACCTAAATACCACGAAGTCTTCATACCTATGTTTACCAGATTGAATTTTTAATAACATGCATAACACAGATTCCTTTTCTTCGTTTCTTAGTATTTTATAACCCCGACATACTTCAATTTAACTTGGCGTAATTATAAGAGAAATAATTCCTAAACAATTTTCTCATATTTGATAGAGATAATAATTACCCTACAATGATTTTAACAATTACACATTCCTTTTGCTATAGCAATTATTTACAAATAGATATTACATTATGTTAATATAATTTGCAGAAAGAATTTTTTATTGGAATTCTAGGGTTGGCTTTCTTTTTTTTTTTTTGCAGTACAAGATCTTGGCCTTTACCAACGTATACATTGCTGTTTTAACCTGAGTGCAACAACAGCTTGCGATAACACATCTTAGAACCAAACAGCACAATGCCCTGTTCGTATGAATTCGCGTTGTGTCCGTCTTGTTAAGACAAGTTTACTATGTAATTGTGTGTTAAATGCNGACCTTTACCAACGTATACATTGCTGTTTTAACCTCAGTGCAACAACAGCTTGCGATAACACATCTTAGAACCAAACAGCATAATGCCCTGTTCGTATGAATTCGCGTTGTGTCCGTCTTGTTAAGACAAGTTTACTATGTAATTGTGTGTTAAATGCATCATGCATGTTCCATGTCTAAATCCTTGACTATAACTGGGCGACGTGTAAAAATTTTCCAGTACTGTGTGCTTGTAATTTATACTTTAGACTACTATTTCGCGTATATTTCCTTCTAGCAACTGCTACATGGCTGGAAGTGAGCTATATATTTTAAAATTATTTAAGGCGACCATATTATTATTTCCTTTATTTTCTTCGCAAATTAATAGATTTTTGACCACCTTATACTGCAACAGAGGGTTCTTCCTGACCACCAGACCGCTATGTGACCCCCACTCCACAATCATGTCATCCATGATGCACACAAATCGGAGACAAATAAAAATGATGGAAACATTTAATTAGAGCTGCACGTGATAGTTAGTTTAAGAGGGTGACTGTAGAAAGAAAAATATTAACTTACATTTTTAAATTAAATTTTCGGGCACTTGTCCTCTTTTGTTGGTTACCTACGCCCCAAGAAAAATACGAAAAGTTTTCAAAATACTTAACTTTACAAAATTTATGCAAATATTATATTAAAACAGTTACATATTATAATTCCCCAAATTACTTTATAACATTATAAAATTTAGGTGTTACAATAAAAATGTGTCGTTAAAGAAATATATAGTAACAGAAATATGAGCGATTACTTAACGGGCACAATTTTCCCCAAAAAAAATCATATATTCCCAAATTTACATGTCTCGAGTGAGACCAAAACCTCTAGGTGTGACCTCCCCCCGAGTGTCTGCTGTCGCTTAGTTCGCCAGGTTATTTTTAGCGAGGATTTCTCAACCGCCGTCCACCCCAAAGCTGTGGAGAACAACCTCGAAACGGAAGCTGATCTTAGTTAATTCCAACTCAAAGGTGGTGCTGACGTCACAAGGCGACCCCCTCTCAGTCCCCCAGCTGCTGCTTGGTGGGAGGAAACGCTGCGCGGTCAGTATAGCTCCGACCTTCGTCGAAACCACCAAGAACCCGCGTCGTGGAGTCTGATGCTTCCTCGGCTGCTGTCAACGGACAATATCTTCGAAAACGTAATTACCCGTGATCGATGTGAGGTAGCGTAACTCCGTTACAATACCATTGGGTGAATTTAAAATTATTTTCTCTAGCAAACAAATATTTCTCTTTTTAAACGCAAAGGGCAGTAAATTTCATACACATGCACAGAGAATTCCAAGTATGCGGGAAAGTTCTCCTGAATGCAAAGGGGGCTGCTTATGTTTATTTATACCATTTTATACATTTCTTGTAACAAGTATACAACGACAATGAATCGTACACATTTCACTTTGCCCTTTGAAAAATTTCTAAACACAAATCATAATCCCGGGGCGGAAATCTCCCGTTGGCCTACTTGCAGGTTTATTCGACGTTTCTGTCACTACTTAAATGTTATAGAATTCAAAATTACGGTTGGGGAAGGGAGAAAGTTAATGCGCACTTTTCCTGGTACCGGGCACCATTTTGTGTTACCCGCTTATTCTTTGTTCATAGCCAAAGTTACTTTTGTATAGGAACTATTATTTTGTCCTGGGCGTCTTTCAGCTTGACGAATGTGTAAAACAGCAAGGTCATAATATTCATCCGGTGGAAGCACGATTATTATGAAAGTGATGAAGAGGGCATCTTCAGAAATACAGGTCAGCTTGGGAGTCACGGAGAGGGAGGTGATAGTTGGGCATTTCGACGGGAAATTAGTGGTCGGGGAATGAACCGCCTGGGAAATCAACGACCTAGAGCAGAATTGTCTTTTAGCCACGCTACGAAGGGCGGCAGATGACAACAGCGAAAAAAGAAAATAAAACAAAATAAAAGGTTATTCCCGGCGTGTCCAGATCTTCCCAGTCTGGGGGCAGTTCTTTTAAAATAGTAAGGATCTGCGTGGGTCGTCCAGTACCAGAAGCTACCCGCTCAAGTCTGACTGTGACCAGGAATTAATTATTCCCTTGTCGATGTACTACCTTTCCTGGTGTCGTTATACAAGCGTTATCTTGTTGGCAGAATGCTCATTAGCGAAGTAATTAATACTCTGGTGATACAGACTGTTCAAGGTCAAACTGAGCGCTCTTTAAATCCCTGATTATGATCTATGGGCTGTTCACGGTTACTTCCTACTTTACTGAAGCCCTGCTTAAGTTCTACTTCCAGGATATCCCTCCGCCTCATGCAATCTAAGCTCAACCAAGTATAGCAAATTACACCAAAGGGACGACGGACCGAAATCGTGTGCACTCAAAGTAATACTACGCGTGAGAACTATTTCTTACTAGGCGTTGCCAACACACCCATTTTCTCCCTGTTTTTATTCCCATTAATTATAAATTATATATTATACTTTATAAATATAATTTAAGTAACAGTTAAATTAAATTGAAAATGAATCACTTTTACGTTAACGCATGAATAAAATGCTTGTGATACATGAGATATTTAGGAAACAACCAAACACGTCATAGATGGAGTGATTTTTCAAACGTTTAATTAAAAAAGTGTGAAGAAACCGTGTATTGACTATACATGTATTAACATTATGTAATCTTCCACAATGTGTAATATTAACATTGCCGTGAGCCTGATCACTTCATTCATGCATCCATCAACTAAAATTCTAAAATTATTACAATAGTAAACATTTTATAAATTTGCCGATGCTTACACTTGCATCCTTTAAAANATCATGCATGTTCCATGTCTAAATCCTTGACTATACCGTGTATTGACTATACATGTATTAACATTATGTAATCTTCCACAATGTGTAATATTAACATTGCCGTGAGCCTGATCACTTCATTCATGCGTCCACCAACTAAAATTCTAAAATTATTACAATAGTAAACATTTTATAAATTTGCCGATGCTTACACTTGCATCCTTTAAAAAAAGAACAGGAAGCCAAATAAACCTTTTCGATATTCACAAATGTTTGTCNAAAAAGAACAGGAAGCCAAATAAACCTTTTCGATATTCACAAATGTTTGTCTAATAAATTTTAATTTGACGTCAAGACATGGAACTACTTTCTCTCCATCGTTATCATCTTTACTGGGCGCGTGACAGTCAGTACGCCCGTTAAAATCTATGCAGGTTGGGACAGCGGCATTTTTCAAAAAGGTTGATTTCAAAAATGCGCAGTTAACCGCAAACAATCTTTAACGGCGTAGATTATGCGCGAAAGTGTGGCATAATTGTCCAGGTAAGGAAGATGAGTTCAACGCCAAAGCGGATATTATAGTTTCTGTCTGAACAGGACCACCCCGAAGAAACCCTGCTGTCGGTAATAAGTCACTAACGCCGTTGAGAAATTCCTAAAGTATACGTTCCAAGTACAAGTGAAACCAAGATTTGAAAAGTGAAGGAAGGTAGTGGCGCAACTTTAAATTAACTCAATCTGCACAAGTCCGGAGTAGGATTTTCGCAACGACGAGAAGCTGCAAAACTATATTCATAACGATTCTGATACCTTTAATTTTTTNGTCCGGAGTAGGATTTTCGCAACGACGAGAAGCTGCAAAACTATATTCATAACGATTCTGATACCTTTAATTTTTTGACGTGACTACGCCTATTCCATACACTGTTAAGAATGTCCGTATATTCAAGGCAATTTTTACGGAAACGTAGGACGGTACAATACGCCGGAAACGCGCTCCGTACTGACATAGAATTGAACCGAGTTCCGTACATACGAAATGCAGAACTTGTCCTTATTTCCAACATGTTCGGGTTTCGGGAACGAACAACGCCGGGGATACACGAAGAGTTATTCGCTGCTGGGACTAGAAATGTATCGTTCCTAACGTAGTTTTAGGATATTTCACGCCACTTGAACCTATTCTCTAAAATATCACAAATTTGCACGATTCCCTTGCAACAACTAGCAGCACTTCAAATAACTCTAACATTACTATAAAACTGGAAAAGTTTCATGCTTATTTATATATTAATATAACGTTAACACCATCCAACAGAATAAGTATGTGGTAACCAGAATGGTAAGAGTCACTGACTACGATCTTTTTGACTTGAGTTCAAATCCTGATTAAATACAAAATATTTTTAAAAGCTAGAAATTCACGAAAATCTAGAAGATAATTCACGGAAATGTTCCGTAAATTCACGGAACCTTGGAAAGTTCGTTTTTTTTTTTTTAATCAATTTTTCTAAATTTACAAATATTTCTGGATCATTTTTAACAATAAATGTTACGAAATTTCGGGGAAATTATTCTTAAAGTGTACGATAGTCTTGTCCAATAGGAAGAGAATTGTTACTGAATGTTTGCCTTCTTGCCTTGGGAATACAGACTAAAGAAACCACTGGGCCGCAAGCTGTTTCCGTCCGTCCCTCCATTATGACTTTTTAATAACCAAACTCGTGTCACCATCATTACGTCTTTGCCCATCAAAATTCAACACATTATCAAATCTAACAAGACCCACTAAACTAGCTTCAGATAGTGGGTGAATACGTGTTTTATTTTAATCGAAACTAAACTAAAACAACCAAGTGTTTTTTTTTCAGTTTCAAATAACCTATGATATCGTTTTCCTTCGCATATGCAATACACACGGCTACGACCAACGACGATATAGCTAAAGAAGACTGGAAACTCAAGTATTCTGGCGACAGAGCTGCTATTTTTGAATTCGCAGGTGAAATTCATGATATAATCGGCCCATCACATGCAATTTAATCGATTCAAAAACGTCAGATTATGATACATCTAATGTATCTAAAGTAATCGATTTATCGATATCTACTAACTCTGTTTATTTAATTAAAGTTTTCAATAAAGCGGAATGTTGCACCGTAGAAAGGCGGTATATTAACCCGATTTTCGTCATATTTAGTAATAAAACATGTTCCAAAGTATTATTTGTCTTGTAAAGCCAAAGATTTGAAAAATTCTTCGAAAACGTCTGACAAAAATTAGGAAAATATACTACTTTCGTGCACCATTCCACTTACCTTTAATACTCGCAAACTCGTTATTTTAAAATTTTCGAAATAATTTATTATGCTGGATACTTTCATGATTGCATTACTATCACAAAAGAACTTTTTAACGTAGGCCCTAATTATATTACTGTTTTCTTTCTCGTCAATACAACAACGCTTCTTCCATTAGATAAATGAAATTATTTACTCTGAAGTCAAAACAAAAACCTTTGACTTATTTCTATGAGGATATTCACACACAGTGAAGGAATAATTTCAAAACTTAATTTATTACTAACGAATATATAACTCATTAGTGTGTTTTAATATTAAATTATATTTAATTTATTTTTAAATTAATAGTAGCATACTGTTCGACTTTAGCGCTCCTATGAATTCACAACAGAAACACATGCGATACCTATTGAGTACTTTCTAAACTACCGTGAAACCCTCTTAAGAAGTTCCATACTTTAAGATGTTCCCTGCCTAATAAGTTCATTAATAACACACATCTCCGACAGTTTTCTTTCCTTATTGGCTGCCCTGGACGTGTATGAAGCTACTGCTGGATTTCACTGGGCCAATGAGGATTCTGAAACAACTTGGTCGAGTAAAAACCTTGTTCATACAATCAGAATAAACTAGTTATAGAGTGTTATAGCCAAGTTTGTCTATGTTCCTTGCTGGACATTCCTGCATCCATACCCCATGTGGTGTCCACATTTTCCGGAGATAAACAATAATTTCCATGACTTCTGAATCGGCCCTCATACTATAAAGAGAAAACTGCACTCATTTTACCCTCAATTACATAACCTAGTAAGATTTTTAATATTAAATTCACCTTAATGCTAATATTATTATTTGGGTTTCATCATTTACATTCTCAGAAATTATGACAATTTTGTTTCGTTTCAAAACCACCAATTTGCAATGCACATTAATCACTTTCCTCTACCCGGGTATAAAATGTTTAATAAATTGTATTTTTTACGTGAAGAAAAATTTCAATCTGTTTTTTTTTTTTTTAATCAAATATATTCTGCATTAATTTTGTTAGCAACGAGAGGGAAGAAGCCAAACGCTTATTAAAACATATTCAATTCCAGTGCACGTACTCTTCTGCATTTCTGCGTTGACGGTTCGTTCATACTGAATCTGCGGTGTGTAGCCCATGTGATATCGTCTGCTTGGCAGTGTTAACCAATCATATGTGCTGTGCTTCATTGCGCCTTCCTATCCTGCGAAGCTCTTCAAAACACCTGCGCGTAGAGGCTTAGGGGCTGTTACGGCGGG